>WEKW01006416.1:290505-340546 GCA_013389905.1 Sula dactylatra
GCATGGACGGGGCGGGCGAGGAGGAGGAGCGGGCGCCCGATGGGCTCGGTAAGGGCCGGGCTCGGCCGCGCAGCGGGGCAGGAGCGTTGGCGCTCATTAATGACCGGGGTGGGGGGGGAGGCACCCGGCAATGAGCCTAATGAGCAGCCCCGGTGGAGGATAACGACTCTGCCGCCTCCTCCAGGCTGATACCTGTGCGGCGGGCCCGGGCCGGCAGCCATTAGCCCCAGCCCGCCCCTTGTCCCCTGGGGCGGGCGGCCCTGAGGGGGAGCCGCCATTTTGCCCCGAGTGCATTAGGGCATTTGGGGCGGTGGGCTGCTGCTGCTCGGCCCGCTGCCTGCGCCGCATTCCCGTCACCTCAGGGCGCCTGGCACACTGGCATGAGAGATGGGGGCGGGTGGGCTGCCCGCCAGAGCACACTGAGGGGCTCCTAGGCTGCTGGCGCTTGCTGCCTTCCCCCACCGTCCCTTTTTCCTCCTCCTTGTCTGCGCTTGCATGGGTGGGTCTGTGAAGTCGATGCTTCTCCCTGTGCATGTGTTCAGGTTGCTCCAAGCAACCTTAAAAATCTTGCTGTCACTGTGCAAGTGGTTACCTTGTTCCAAGAAACGTCTGAGGAGGTGGTTGTGAGAAGAAGATGACTTTGCTTCCTGCTCACGCACTTTCAGCAGCTCGGGCATTCCAGACTCTATTTGTATGATATTCCCAGTCAGTTAAAATCCCTTCTACTTACTTACGTTTATTTAAAAGTGGGACAAAGTGATGTGCAGTCTGGTATCTTGTCATATGAATGATGGGAGAAAAGAGTGGTTTGATAACTCCCTATTTGTTACCATTAAGGCCTGTCTTTCTCTCCAAACTTTATTTTCATTTCAGGTCTTTTCTTTGGCAATCCCAAGTTATTGTCAGGCCTTTGCTATATGTTTTAGAAATAGATTCAGCAATTTACTTTCTCTTGGAGGAATATTCCTGTAGGTGATATAAAGCTCCCAGGTGTCAGTTTCTTTCTCTGCTGCATATACAAGGTACATACATGAGACTTTGAAATGTACTTTCAAAGTGTATGATGTAAGCACATACTGGTGTTCGCATAAAAATAAGCAAAAAGCCTTCTCAAAGCACTAAGCTGCAAGTGCTGTCCTGATTTGAGGCACCAGGTGAGTGACAGAATGGATGACGTGAAAATGTTAGCTTTTTCACATAATGAGATAAGCTCAGAGGCAGTGAGGAGAATGGTGGAAAAAGGAATTATATAGAACATGGCCAGCTTCCACCTCACTCTGTTCTTGACCCTCCCCATCAGGATATTTAATCTCATTTAACAGCACTGGAAACTGTTGCTGCTGAACAAGATCAAATTATTATAGTTGCATAGTTTCCTGCTTCTGTCTCTTTCCCCTGCAACTAATTCAGTTCTCTTAATTCTGTAAAAAGCAAATTAGAAGGTCTTGGAAGCAGCCTGGCATCCCCTTGTACTTCCATGAAGATTCTCCCATCTGACTGGTGTTGTGGGGTTCCTTCTTGGTTAAAAGTTGTTTAAGAAGGAAACACTGAGGCAGAAAGCAAGTCCTTTATTTTGGCATTGCGCTAATATATATCAAAAGTAGGATAGGGTGAAATGAAATTATTTTAGATCTTTTTCCCCCCAAATTAAACAACCACATTTCTCTGTAGGCACATACAACTGAAATGCTGCCAACAGCCTACTCAAACTTTCTTCTTTCCAGAGAGAGGCAGATATATGGGTTTGGTTTTATTATTCTACTTTCTATTCTTAAGAAATAGTCACTTCTTTAAAGTAGCAGAAATCAGGCAGATTCACACGTTCCGAGACAATCAGCATGTTTTTTTATTTTGGAAATGTATATGCCAGCTGGAAAGTATAATGCTTCTTTACTCTTCTCTTGCCTGTTTTAATTATTTCTCTCACTGTGTTCTTTCTGACCTGTCTTCTGCTATTCAGTTTCTCTTATGGTAATGCAGTTTGTGCTTTTTGTTAGACTTGGTCAGACTTATTCACCTATTTTTGTGCTCAGTCAGCTATTTCATTACCTATCTTGTAAGTATTATTTTGTGGCTGAAGCTGCAGAAAACTAATTTAAGGCAGGTATTAGAAGTTTGTACAATTAATTGGTTTTTTGCTTGGTCAGCTTGAGTATGATAGAAACAGAAACCTTTACAAATCTAAAAGCGATGTCATTTGTCAGATAATCACTGCTGACACACTAGACCAGAATTTTGCTTGTATTTTTCTTTTGCTTATTTTAATAAGGTGACACTTACTGTCTTGGTAAGTCATTGATTTTTGTTCTGTTCCTTATTCTAAAGACCTTTGTTATCCCCAGTGCTGTTTTCCCACTACTGTATTTGTAATATGCAACCTTCTCTTTATTCTCTGTGTCTGGAATTAATTTTTCCTGTAGTTTACAGTTGGTTGGTTTTGAAGGCATCTTTGCTCTCAAAATGAGGTTTTTCTCATCTCAGATGCTTGAATAACTCCATGTTGACCATATCACATTCTTTGCTGTTGCCTTTGTAGCAGCACTCTGTCCTGGTGATGGTCTTTATTTTGAACTCTCTAGTTCTTTTCACTGTTGGGCTTCATTGTGTAGTGTTTTCCTCCTCCCATGATTGAAACTTCCTATCCAGGCACACCCTTTTTCTCATGCCATCCAGGCACATCTGGCTTAGGCAATGTGCATCTGGGATGTGGGGGATGTTGTTTCTTATTTTTTCCTTGTAGAGTGCAAGGACGAGGAGGAGGATGCAACGCTGAATACTGAGCACTTTGTGGTAGATGCTGATGCTGTCGGTGGGCATGGTACAGGGAGCAGTGTGCTATCTGCATTCCAAAGCACAGCTGTAAAGGATACCTTGGAAACAGAAGATGGGGTCAGCCCTGTAAAGAAGGGGGAGGAAGATGGAAGATGTTGCGCCCTGCAGGCAACTGAATCGACTTCCCCTGACAGCCAGCTCGACATTGCCTCAGCGTGTGGGGGGCTGTCTGATTTCCTCGGTGACATGAAGGCTGTGACCCCACTTTCTGTGGTTGAATTTGCACAGGAGCCCGCAGGTCAGTCCATGTCACGTGAACAGTGTGACAGCTATTACTCTGATGGGATTGAAAAGGAAGCAAAGAAGAAAAAAAGTAAGGACAGAAGTGGAATGTGCACTGGGAAGGCATCTAGTGGAATCCCTGGAGCCCTCTGCAGGCAGGATGTGTGCGGCCCAGCTACTCGCCGATTATCCAAATGCACTTCAGCCAACGCTGCAGCTCAGCAATCCTACAAAGTGTTTTCAGTTCTGGAATCCAGAAGTAGCCATGATGGGACCAACGGGAAAAAAGAGTTACTTGAGAATCCAGAAATTCTACCACCAGTCAGGAAGAAGTCACGCACCTTCTATAGCGCAGGTAGATACTGGGGAACCCACTGGGAGTGACACTTGCAGTGCCAGTGGTGCTGACGTTTCCTTCGCCATGCTGAAGGCACAGCATGGAGGTGCTGAACTGCTCTAACTAGTATTGCAATGCATTCTACAGTATTAGATGGGTGAAGGCTTCTTCAAATAAAGGTTTCTGAGTGTCTTATGTTTGAAGCATCACTAGTGATGCTCTTTGTTTTACTGTGGAAGATTTTTGTGGTTAACTTTAAAAAAAACCAACCTTTTATGTTCATGTATTTCTAAGTGTAGTAAAAATGTTCTGGTTTTTTTCTTGTGTTGTTTCTTTTGTTTTGTTTTTTGTTTTGTTTTCTTATCACATACTGCCCATCTGTCTTTGAACAATGCATCATTTCTAGAGCAGCTAGAAGAGTTGGAGAAGATGTTCCAGGAAGACCACTACCCAGACAATGAGAAGAGGAGGGAGATCGCGGCTGTGGTTGGTGTAACACCGCAACGTATCATGGTAACACCTGTGTGGGTAACAGTGCTGACTGTGGGTTCTGTGCAGAAAATGGACAGAGAGGGACTGGGGCAGGGAGGAGGAGCTTGAGTAGAAAGGAAAGAGGAGCTCATGAGTAATGGGATGGGGGCTGCACCTGCCACTGGTGACAAGAGAAGGAAGACACCTCACAGGAGTGGACACTGCACAACCAAGTACCCCACCCAAAATGGCAGTGGAGTCTGCGGTTGTGTACTCCATCTCTTCCCATTTCCTAAGATGAGACACATAATGGGTGGGTAAAAGAGGCTAAGGAGATTGGAGTTAATCTCTTTTATCTTGAAGAATATGGGCAACAAAGGAAACTGGTGTTTTGGGGGCATCTTTCTGCTGTTGTTATTCTCTTTTGGTTTGCAGTGAATCTTGCAGATTCTCTGGAAGAAAGGTTTCTTGAGGTTCCTTTCTCTGGAAGAAGGGTTTCTGGTCTCACCTGATGATGTGTGGAGACAGTCGTTGCTGATTCGTTGCCTGTGTCCCCATGTGCAGATGGTTTCCTCTCTGAATGCATCCTTTCTTTCCATTTATCAGGTCTGGTTTCAGAATCGCAGGGCAAAGTGGCGGAAATCGGAGAAGTTGAGTGTGAAAGGCAACAAAAAATATCCAACTTCATCAGCTCTGTCAGTCCCCTTTAGGTCAGATGGTTATGGGTGAGGGACTTACTCTGTTTTCTCATTTCTCCACAATAGATACCTAATGAATTAAACACTTTCCCTTGCTATTTCCCCTTTACATATAAGCTATGGAATGTTGACCATTGAGTTGGACCTCGGTAACATGTCAGATTTCTGGGCAAATTGTAGTGGACCTTCTTAAAAGCGCTTTTGATTAACCTGTAGCACTGTTTTGAAATAAAACTTGAAATTGCTCTGGCTGAAGTCATGTAGAGAGCAAGGGATGAGATAAAAAAGTCTGTGGAATCACACCTTTGTTTTTAGTTTCTGTGAACATGTTGGCCAGGCGCTTTGTGTGGACTTGGGAATTCTTTTATCCCGGTCCTTCTCCCACCATCGCTTTCCATGGATTTTCACTTGGTGATGGAAATGCTGCTCGCTTAGATCAGTCTTACAGAGTCATGGGCTGCTTTGAAGAAATACAAGCTAGCTAGCACCTTTCATAGGTGATCAGGGGACGTTTATTGGGGAGCAGGGGAAGGGGCTGTGTGAGAGGATAGGTGGTGTTTCAAAGTGGAGTGGGTGAGTCAGTGAGGGAAGAAATTAGTTTCCACAGGGAGGTATTTATGGCAATCTGGAGCAAGAGTCTTCCTGTGAAGAAAACAGAATGAAACTAAGTGGAAGATTAGAGAACATCTGACTGATTTCATTGCCCTGTCCCTGCTGCCTGTCCTTCCCACACTAGAGACCTGGGGCTGCTTCCCCAAATAGTGTTGCTACAGTGTCCCTTGCACTTTTTCTCCTCGCACTCGTAAGTCAGCCAGTGCTTTCCATTTCCAGGATCTAAGATTTGCCTGTTGTAGGCTAGTTAGAAGAGCGTATACTTTGTCGTAATGTCTTGTCTTGTTTCTGGTCCATGCTCATACCCTTTATGTATGCCTCTAGGGCATCTCTTCCGCCCATGCCTCCATTGCCTGACAGTGCTCATGACCAGTCTGCCATGCTGGCTGTAGACACTACAGCTGGGAACTACTCCAGCCTGCTCAGTGGACATCCTGCACCACTTGCCGCCTCCTCAGGTGAGACCCCTATCAGCACAAGTATTTTGCATAGCTGCAGCATTAGCTGGTGGTGCTGGTAGGTTCCCAAACACTTCAGGGATGATCATGTGAGAGCCGTACGCCATCAGTCCAAAAAGTGACACCAGGTTTAACAGCTCTCTGCTAATTGAGTAGCTGCCAGCTATGTATCAGCGCAGTGGTGCCTCCATGCTAATGATAGAGCCAAATTTGCAGTCCTTATTCACGTCCCAGCACAAGCCAGCAAGGATTTGTGAATATAAGTTTGTAAGGATACGTGATCGAGGCATTCTTCTGTAATAGCTGTTTGACACTGGTACTGCTTCTCTGAATGATGATGAAAGTATTCTGGTTATTATGCTCTTCGTGGCAGATACACATCGCATATTCTGGTTTAGACTGTAACGTTCTGGCTACAACCTGTAGTCAAGTGAGCTGTGTGAGGAAGGTGCATTGTATAAACTGCTGGGGTTGTAGAGCCTCCCTCAGGTACTCCCTACCTTTAAATCTCCAAAGGAGGTTCCTTCACTTCTCTGGACAGTGCAGTTTTCCATTTTGTGCAAGACCTTGAGGGAGTGAGACTAGTTGAGTTCTTAAGCGTACAGCTTAATTTAATGGCTGTTGCAGTGTTGTTGAAAGTCAGTGGGGTGTGCTGTTGGACCAGTTTTCTACCTGAACTGCATTTAGACTTTTTAAAGATTCATGGCAACCAAAAAGAGGATTTGTTCAATTGTGTATTCGTGTGTGCAGTATCAGAGCATTCCCTAGAGTCAGGAATGTTCCCTAAAGCATTTCTTATATATCTTTATGTTTCCAAGTTGGCACGACTTGAAAATATTTCCAAAGGGATGAGGACTTCACCACTTCCTTAGGGATGGATATCCCAAGCAATAGATGTGCTGACGTATGGTACAGTGGTGTGCATTTTCATGCTTCCCAGTGTAATTCATTCTTTTGAATTTCGTTCCATCGCTTCAGCCTCCTCACTGCATTCTAAACATCCAGGTTTATTAGTATTAAAGGCAGTTCTGTGCAAGTCGTTTTCTAATAATGACCCAAAGACGTTAATGTATTTTTAGTCGTGCTGATAGCTTAAAAGTATTTTGGCACTGTAGAAAGCTACTATAAGATTGTATCGATAAGCTTAGAATACTAATAAATACATATGTATGCTAAAAGTAGTTAATTGAGATACTTTCTTGATACCGTAATTTAGCACTTCTGTCATTTAAATTTGCCTGTCTCAAGGCAAGGACTCCTTTAGTCAATTCTATTAGCTGTTGAACCAATATGACTAATTCCATTAGTTCTAGTTTTTCCACTTGCAGCAGAGTAAGTATGGTCAAAGTGTTTGAATAATTCACTGCTTCCCAGAATGATGAAGCGGTGCAGTCTGTTGAGTCTGCATTTAATTAGACAAAGACCAAGACTTTGCAAAATGATTCATTTAAAAGAAACAAACCAAACATCCTCATATTTTTACACTTGTATTCAGAACTCTCCTGGCGTCTGAAGTACACTGGCAGACATGCTATGTGTAGTCAAGAGACAATATATTTGTTAGAGACGTAGCGTTTCTTTCAGGGATGTGATCTTGTCATCTGTCTGTATTGAGCAATTTCTTTCTGGGGAATCTGCACACTGGGATGCAATTCTCCATGTGGAAAACACAAGCAATCTTTCTGATAGGAAAGAAATATCCCATCTGACTTCTTTGTACAATGTGTAAGGAAGAAAAAAGGCAAGTGAATGTCCCTGAGAGCAGACTGGGTGTGTAAGAAAATGAGTGATAAAGGTAGCTGAGTTTTTACTCCACGAATTCTTTGAACTTGGTGCTGACTGCCACTTATTGCATTTACTGTGTATGCATCTAGCTTTTATGAAACACATACCTCCTTTGCTTGTCTGAAACCCCTGTATCTTCAGTCTTAAGGACATGTGAAGTTGAGAATGTACTTCATTCTGCTACATCTATGTGAGGGAACAAGCTTCCCCTTGTTTTCTTTAAATCATGCTGGGCAAGAAGCATTGAAATCTATTTGTGTCATCTAAGGCTGGTAAATACTTTCGAGTTACGTATCTGTTTGGAAAAAAAGTACCTTTTCTGAATCACTTTGCAGGAAAGAGGTATGCTTTGGTAATGCACGTGAACTGTGATGTTTGAGGATTGGTTTTTAACCTGGTTTCCTAAGGGAAAGGAGGAATATGGTGTGTGTAAAGAGCCACACACTCTCTTTGTTTATGAAACCCGCCCTGCTCTCCAAATTTGTTTAACTCTAAAATTTGACAGAAGGTGGAAGTCTTTAAAAACTATGATCCTACAAGTCATGGGAAAATTGGTGCCTGGGCAGAGTACAGACCTAAGTTAGTGCTCTGTCTGAGGAAAAAGACTGTTACGTGTAGGGAGTCCTCACAGAAGAGAGATCTGCATGGTACAATTGCAGGAAAAGCTTCCATCGCAGTTTTGCCTTACTAGATGTGGGATAACGCTGCCATGGGGAATGAAACTTGCTTCGTTTGTTACCTACCAATGCGTAGGCAGAGTTTTCTGTTTAAGAATGAAAGCAGAAAATGAAACGGAAGAAAAATGAAAGACAATGTGACTTTTGGATTCATTCAGCCTCCTTGTTCAGAAAAAAAGCTTGTCAATAAATGGGGCCATCCAGGGTCCACCTGTTTTCTTTATTAGAATATCTCAGAAAATGAAGGAGATAAAACTTGGATAGGATAAAATCCAAAGTAACAAGCAAAATAAAAGAGGGAACAAATGAATAAAAAGTTCATCAAGTTACAAGGCAAAACCAATGGCTTAGTAAAAGTGGCCCTTGTGGAAACAGCTTATGGCAGGTTTCAGCAAAATAATCTGTGACCCGTGCGCAATGGTGCAGTTGTACCCAGAGACTGTGGCCTAACGGAGTGGCTATTCAGGTGCTTTCCTTGGTAGTAGCGTGTTTAACCGCTTTCAGCAGGACAAGCAAATGACTTACGTGCACGAGAACAGTACGATCTGTTACATTTGGAGAGTGTTCAGTGCCGCCTTTGCCATTGTTTTTACTTGCTCTAGTCAGTAGTTCTTACTGTTGGATCGTGGGGTTTTTTTTAATGTCCCACTGTTTTGTACAGTTCTTCAAACAAGCTCATTAAACGTGCCAGCAAGTTGTATTTGAGCAGTCATGGCTTCCGATTTTGGTATTAGCCACACCAGTTGCTGCAAGAACCTTTTGTGCTTCAAAAATTCAGTCCTGAGCTTGCTTTGATCTTAGAATTGTTTTCTTGCTACTTTTGCTAGACAGATAGTTTGTTTTAAATTAATGGAGGCTTTTTTGACATTTGCAGTTATTTGAAGTTTTTCTTGTTTGAGATTTCTTATGGATATATACTGACTTATGGATATATATTCATTGACTTAAAACATTGGCTTATGTTTTCTTTAGAGTTGACCCTTTAGAAAGAAAAGTTACTTTCAATGCCTCTGGTTTGTGGGAGGAGATTTTTCTGCCCCACTGGTGCTTTTGCAGGAAATATTTTTTCTCACGTGGCTATCTTGCTGGGGACATATGTCAGGATCCCAGCCTATGCTGGTATCTCTTATGCAAATAGCAAGAGGATTATTCAGTGGCAGAGATGGGGTTGTAATGGCAGTCTTCGGAGCAACTGGATGAAATTGGACATAATCTGGCAAAGAACAGTAAGTAAATGACGAGCTCTAATGATTTCACTTACAGGATTCTGGCTTTTGAACAAATTACTTTAAAGCTAGCTGATGCGGCAAGCAAGAGTAATACCTTTTCAACAAGTGGTAGGTTCTGGCCTACTGAAAATCCAGAAGAGGATCAGATTGATACACTTCTCAAAGCAGTGCAGTTAGAAACTGAAGTTTGTTTACTGATCTTCAGTCCATTAAATGAAGAACGCCATTGCTCCTAAGTTTGATGAATATTTTGCCTACTTTCAAAATGGCATTTACAAGAGATGTGTTTTCCCATAATTTCAAGAAGAGGATGTGTCTGAAAAGCTTTGTGATGGCCATTAATGTTCCAGTAAATGCTGCAATTACAGAGGCATGTTTCATTAAAAGAAACTGGATTGGATAGTGTATGACATAGAGACTTATAGTAACAGAGCCTTTTGCTGAACTCTTGATGCTTAAGAAAGCAGCCTTAGCGAGGAGACCATCTGAGGCTAGACTGTTTGCTCAGCCTGTAAACATCAGCTGCATTGTGCCCAACACTGAGCTTGTTGAACAGTGATAATCATGGTCTCCAGCCTCCCAAACAGTCTGCAAGCAGCTGCATAGTTACTGCCTGAATCATTGCAGGCGTTTCATGCCAAGGCCTTTTGGAATCAACATAATAAGCGCTTCACTAAGAAAATCCTGTATGGCTGATGTCAAGAGGAAGGGCTTCAATGCACATAGGTGTCACTCAGGTTACAGATCTTCTGCACATGATCTTGTCTGTTAACAACAGTGAAAGCAGTGAAAGCAGCTTCCTAGAACATTTGAAAACCGTGTTTTCACAGTTGAAACCACCGTTGAAACCATGCCCTGTTAGGAGTTCATGGACACCTCTCTAGAATAGGCCTCAGTCTCCTCAGGACTGGTGAAAGACTGAAATCACAGTCATCCATTGGATGTACACATCCATTTTCGTTAATTTAAGACACTATCCCATTCACTGGAAGCTATTTGCATTTAAAGAATGGGTCACTTAACTCTGCTACGATGTTGAGGAAGCAGCTATAGTAGGGGGAACACAGCTGTGTTGCTGAAGACTTAGAATAGCCATTCTTGAGTTAAGACAAGTGTAATGCCAGGAGTGGTTCAGAGATCTGAAGCTGCAAATTATTAAATTGCTCTCCAAAAATTCCCAAGGTTGTCTCATGGACTGAAAACCCAGAAATAGCGGAAGTGATAAACTGTTACATTCCCATGTTCATTGGAACGCCTTCCGAGGATATCTATCTCTACATCAATATCAGGAAGAGCAACTGACTTGTAAAATGTAAGTATTATCTCAAGCCATTGATCAGTATTCATCATGGAACAAGATGCTGGAATCTTCTGTAAATATAGTATCAGATTTAGCAGATATTACTTCTTTGGAAATTGTTTATTCTTACCTCATTTGTGGCTTTATTCAGAAGATATAAATTCAGTGTCTGTCTTTGAAAGGGCTAAGAAGCAGGGGAAACTTTAGAAAAGGCTGAACCAGCTCGTTGGAGCCCACATGTGCTGTCTTCATGAGCTCATTGCCTGTGGGTCCTACTGCCATGATCCACAGAGATTAACTGCACTAAGTGTTGCAAATATTTCAGAAAACAGAGCTTAATTCTTAGTAGGTGTGAAAGTGGGTTTAGAAGTGATTTCCTGGGCTATGTGATTAACACTGCTTGTATTCATCCTGAGCAAGACTAAGGCCATCTGCAGAATAGCTATTCATACTGCCATTATTGAACTGAAGCTTTATCAGGATATAGACTGTTTTCAGGTAAGTTGTGCCCCACATGGCTGCTGTTTCATAATGTTTGTGTGAACTGCTGCATTCTGGGAGGGAATGGTTAGGAGAACGAGTGCAAATGAAGGTTTTAAAAACTCAGAAGAGATCTTCATCTTTATTTCTGGCTAAGCCATTTTCACTTGAGAGGAAAGTAAATGTTGTCTTGGCTAACGCTTTGTTGTGTGGGACTAGATCTGTGCCGTGTCAAAAAACAGGAATGTGACAGGTACATCAGAGATGCCACCTGACATGTGAAAGCAGTATGTTCAAATAGAAAAAGTAAACCACTGAGAATTGCCTTGGCATGTGAACGCTTTAGAGATGGCATCCTAGATTTTGCTCTAGTTTACTAACTGAGCCCAAAATCAGGGCTATTCAAGTTTTCCTTGAAACGTCAGGACTCCCTCTTTCCATAGTTGCAGAGGTTGAAGAAAACTGAATGTGGGAAGATGCAATAAGATTGGCACAACTGCACAGCACACTGGGGAATCTGAGGAATGATGCTGCAAGGTGTTGAAACGGAATCTCCTTATCAGCTCTCTAGGCATGCATACCAAAATTCTCTAAAGGTAGCTCATGCTTGCTGTGGCAGCTTTATGTTTAGATTTTATGTTTAAGGCCTTTGATTCACACCTGGTGGAGTGCATTTGATGTTACTCTGGATGCCTGCAAGGGTGAAGTACAGCCATAAACTGTCCATGCTGCTAGCTTTCCCTGGATGCTTTACAATGTGTGGGAGTAGTCCAACGTTACCTGAACAGTCAGTGATATGTTCTCATATCTGTCTCATCCTTGTGCTGGTTCAGCCTAGCTAGACTTGAAAAATGATTTAAAATCCTGTCTTGCGCACCTGATGGTTACACTTCTCAAGAGAGAAATCGTTTGCTATTTGGCATAATAAAAGAGAATCTTGTTCTTTTGCACCATGGGCAAGCTTCTTGAAGTTCTGTGTATAGTTGTTACTCTGGATCACCAGCATACATGATTCTGACCTTTTCATTTGCTATATTGTCCTCTTTCCACAGAGGCTGTTCTGTAGGAAACTGTTCCTCTCTCCTTTTCCAGCAGTGACTGAGGAGACAGGTCACCAAACAAGATTCTAGCAACCAAACGGTGTTGGTTTCCTCTTCCATCTACCAGCTTCTTTTTCCTAAGGCCCTTCAGCTGACATCTCTGCCTTTTTTTTTTTTTTTTTTTTTTTTTTTGTTTTGGCATGACTCACCAGAGGCCAAACCAGGAGTGAAAATTTGGCTAACAAATGGCCTCGACAGTGGATCTCTAAAGGCACATTTTTGTTACTTTCAAACCACAGTTAAATTTTTCAAAAGGGTAATCTGTGCAGCACACTATTACCAGAGGACAGTAGAGATGGAAGATGGCTGGGTGATTGTTCCTGGCTTTTTTCCAGGAAGTACTTTGCTTCATTTGGCTGCCTTCTTGAGAGCTGAATAAATCCAGTATGCAGAGACTGAAATCATGAAGGTAATTTTATTTAAACAATAAACATAATCCTTCGTTCCAGAGAGCTTGCTGCTACTCCCTTTTGCTTCCCAGCAGCAATGCTGGTACTTGTTTACTTTTATTCCCATCAGTTAACCTCCACTCTTTCACCAGCATCTTACTTTTCTGTTTTTCCACTCTTGTCATTCCCTCTGCTTGCTCCTTTTAATTTTTGGTATGACAGCATACTATGACAGACTCTCTTTTTATTCACAGTCTCTTCAGTGGCGGGAAAGGTGGCATCTTGTGAAGCAGTTCAGACGAAGGCGTTACCACAGCTCAACTTCAGTTCCAGCAGAACTGAGTGCTTCCCTAGCCTTCCCAGCCCTCCACCCATCCACAGGGCCAGCCTACCTCTCAGTCTGTCCTTCAGTTCCCACAGTCATATTGTTCCCTTGTTGCTGGACGCTCCCAACAGTGAATGCAGCTTGTCCAGTCAGGAAAATGGCTCCGGGGAGGCCTTTACTTCCAGCATCCAGAACCAAGGGTAGGAACTGATGACACTGTCTTTGAGGGAGATGAAAAAAATGAACCCTGGGAGAAGCCTTGGGAGAGCGAGGGTGGGACATGGGATAAGGAGTTAGGTGGGAGCATAAATGAGAAGTTAGATGTGGGAGTGAGAATGTTCTTTAAATGGAGTATGAAAAAGTGCATAATGTGCATAGGAGGACAGGGCACCTGCTATCAGAGAAGTGATACCTTTAATCAGAGTGCTTTCAGAACTGCATGCCTGTCAAGTGAAAGTGGGGTTCAGAAGCACGGTGAAAAGCAATTCTTGAGAGAGGGTGGGTGTGCTCTGGAGAGTGGGAAGAACTGAAGGAAAGGTAATCCCCACCAGTAAAGAAAGCTGCTGTGAAAACACTTGGGTTAAGTGGTTTCTGTTGCTCTTGTCCTGTGCCTGGCATTTGGGAGGAAGGGTTGGAGTCAGATAAGGGTTGGAGTGGCTGTCAAGGGGAAGATATAACAATTATTTATTGTACGGGTTGCTATAGCTGTTGACCCTACTGTAATCTCTGAATTGGGTCTCTCCTTGCTTGCTGCAGTTTGGGTTCACCAGTTTCCTGCCATTACCCTGGGCAGCTGGAGTCGGCAGGCAACCCAGAGACCACGTACTGTCAGTACAGCAGCCAGGGTGGAATTTACCAGCTGCCCCCATATCCCCAGCAGCACCAGCTCTCCCAGTTCCACCATCTGGAAGGTCACCTGGCCAGCAATTTGCTCTCCAGTGTCCGCCTCACTCCTACACCACCACCCACTGAGTCCCATACAGCTTTCCTCGCCTTACCTGGTAACAGTGGAGTCGTAACCTGTGAGGCAGCAGGAGCCACACAAGGCTACGCACAAAACCACATGGGAGGACAGCTCTTGTTACAGCAGCCAAGTGGAAACTCAGGTAAATTTCTGAAGTCTTTTGGCATCCAGCTCCTCTGGAGTAACTAAACAATACCCTGAAACATTCTGGATGAGCAGTGGTTTTACTGTTAACTGTGACAGAAAGAAGGAATGTGCATATATATATATATATATATATATATGCTGCCCATTTTTTTTTTTTNAATTTGAATCAAAAGTTACTACTGAGGCTGCATGTCAGAGAGAGTGTTACCATGTGAATGTCAGGTAGTGCAGTGGTTTTGTCTGGAATGGAGAGCTAACTTCTCTTTTTCAGGAGTTGCGCAAGTTAACATGCCTTTGGTGTATGTGGGTGGGGGCCAACGGTGCAAAGTGAAAGAGGTGCCACAGCAACTGGAATAGTTGGAGACAGCAAGTAAAACAGGCTTCTAACTCTGCTGGGCTTCTGCAGAAACCATTTTGAAAGAATGTTATGTCTCTTAGGGTAGTGCAAAAGAAGAGAGTTAGAGACAGGGGCCAACAGTATGGATACAGCTTCTTTCTTTTTCTTTCTTTGACATGAATTTGCAACACCACTTAGATTCAGCCACTTCAGCATAATTTTCTAAAAAATAACTAGGTAAAAATGGTATTGTCAGTCTCCTTGTTTTGCGTCAGGTTATTTGTATTTTGAAGTTGTTCAAGCCCAAGTACAACCTAAAGATAAACTGTTGCAGTTTATTTCTCTGGACTGTCAGGTTTGTTGAATTAAGCTCACAGTCTAAAAAACACATCTCTGCTCTTATCGCATAAGAGTTTTCAGACCACAGATGTTGCTTCTGGTTTTGTACCGGTTTTGTACTGTTTTTGTGGACCTTGTCAGGGAGAGAAGTCTGACTCATAGGCTGAAGGGTGCAAGCTGGCTCATGTTCACACTATTCATGGCTAACGTTCTCCAGAACAGGTTGGCAGCACCCGTGCCATCTAGCACTCTTGGCATGGTTCTCCTTTCTGGTTGTAAGGCATAATTGTTATTTTGTGTGGTTTTTCAATTTGAAGTGCCAGAATTAATGAGAGGGCTGTGTCCCAGCACAACAAATAAATGTTTTTATAGCATGATGGCAGAAGTGTGTGTTGCATGCCTTGGGGCATGTCGTGCAAGCATAAAGGGATGTGTAAAGCTGCAAGCCTTCTTAGGACTGATAAAGTTGGAGGATTCTTGAAGGAACAAAGGCAGAGTTGATGGTCTCTTATTCCACCCTTCTGTTCAAGGAAGGGATCCTATGGCTGTTACGCAGTGTGGACGACCAGGGCTTCCAGAAGTGCAATGGGGAGGGAACCAACCTATCAGTGTAGACACACCCATAATTTACTTCAGCATGTAAGCAAGTGAGCAGTTTAGTTGAATTGTAGCTATTAATTAAAAAACATTCCCGCTTCCTGATTTGCAGCTTTAATAAATGAAAGTGAAAATTAAGCATCCGTCTTATGCTTTGCAGAGCTAACTTGGAAGATAGGAGTGGAGGAAAAAAAATTGGCCAGGGGGTGTCTCTAATATCGTTACAAACACTCAGCATCTGTGCTGAAGTACATCATGGTTTCTAGATTGTAACAATGCTATGAACTTCTTAAGTTTTCCCTCCTAATAACTATGTTCTGGATAAACACACTGCAATGTAAACAACAAAGGTAACCTTCCCATGTGTGTGATGTCTGCTCTATCGCAGTAACCATTAAGGCATAACTGTAGTACTGTATTTGCACTGAGCATGCTTTCTTAAGCACAACATACACATTTTTACATATATGTGGTTTTATTCCTCCTTTCCTTATTTTCATTATTCTGTCCTTTCTTTCTTACTTTTTCCTCAGCTGGCATCGCTGCCTATCAGGCTGCCCCCTGGAATGATTTGTACATGCAGGGAGCTCCATTCTCCAATCAGTTGTGCTCACAAATGCCATTTCCCAGCACAGCAGGAGGACAGTACTTCACAGAGGAGATTTCCTACACTCAGCCGCCCTGCCTGCCTTCCTCTCCGTATTTTCTTCAAGTGCCCAATGGAACAACACTGGGATCCATGCCACATACTGGCGAACAAAAGGGAGTCACACCACCAGACCAGAGTTCATACCAGAACCACCAAACAGAGCCAGAGTTGACATCTCTTGCTGAAAAAGAGGAAGTAGAGAGTAGCAGCAAGAAAGGAGAGACTATTGTTGGTAACTGAAAGGCCAGCTGATTTTTTTTTTTTTTTTTTTGAGAAGCGGGAAATAAGGAAAGAGTTCCAAGACAGCAATAGCTCTTCTGAATGCAGGATCAAAACTGTGGCATGAATGGCAATGGAACTTTTTTTCCTGGGTTGCTCTCCAAGATGGGTCCTATTATCCTATATCTAGTTCTTAGATTCTTCTATTTTTAGAAATGGGGACTTATAGGTTAGTAAAACAGACGGCAAAGTTCTGTTCTCTGTCAGACGTTGTCTGTTGCGAGCAGAATGGCTACACTGGACTAATTATTTCTAAGATTTCCAGAGGCATATGCACCTCTCTTCAAAGCAGAACTTCCTGAGCAAGAAAAGGGGAAGGGGAAGGGGGAGCTTTCTCTTTGGTTTTCCATTTTCAGACTTTTATTTTGGAAACAAAATTACCTTACTCTAGAGTTGTTGAAAGGTGCCCAATGCCTTAAATATTCTTTGGGTGTCTGTGTCTAATTTTGAAATACAGAACATCTGAAAACATTCAAGTTACTCTTTGTCAAGTGAGATCACATTTTCTTATAAATTTGTTTTGTTTTTTCTTCAGATACTGAAGAAGAAACTAATGGCTGATGCTGCGCTCTGAGAAAAAAAAAAAAAAGAGGAGGAACCGTTACCTTTTTAACCTCTGCAAAATAAGAAGAGAGAAAAAGAGATGATAATAATAATATTTGCAACAGAAGCACTTTTTTGTTTCTTTTTTGGGTTGTATTTTTTTTCTTGTTGCCATGATTATTTTCCTGCTGAGGAAGGAAGCAGGGAAATTTCAATCAATAAAAGGTTCTGGTCTGTGTTTTTTGCAAATCTCCTGACTTTATTCTTCTTAATGAATCCTAATCTTGAGGAGCTCACAGACAGGAGAGAGCTGATACAGGCACCGGAGTCCCATGGGTAGGTGGAAATTCAAGAGTCAGAAGGTATGGCTGTTACCCTGGAATATGTGGGAGGAGATCCCAGGAAGAATAAGATGTATGCAAGACAGGGGAGGAACTCCAGCAGCTACAACTAATTTTAGGGACTCCAGATAGTGCAAGAAGTGTCATGGGAAATCCATGGTGTTTGCTAGCCTTGAATTACCTTTTTTCTTTTTTTAAAATTTTCAATATAAAACTGTAACAATAAATGGCAGCAAAACTGTAACTATAACTGATAGAGATCTGGTTACACTGCTGGCAGTTATTAATTGGTTTAGCATCCTGTTTGAATTGTAGATGGGTTTGTGGGTTTGAATGTCTAAGGATTGTATTGTTCAAAATTTTTTACGAATTAGTTGATAATTTAAATACTTGGCGGGTACCACTTTTTTGAGATATGTGGTCGTCATCTCTGGGATTGACCCAATGGTTTATTGCTGAGAGGTGGCTCAGTCGTTTCAAAAGGGCTTAAGCTCTCTACTGGCTTTTTCAGTTAACAGGAACTGTGGACGGTTTACGTGGGTATGTATGTCTTGCATTTATATCTGCATCCTGTTAGGATGTGGTGCAGTTTAATCTGATAGGATGTTTCATAACTGTGGCTTTTCTCTCGCATTCCTCAAATCTTACTGTGGGAATATCACGCCGCAGTGTTAGCAGGAGTAGTTTAGTATAGCAAATGATGTCGGCTTGATAGTCTCGGCTTCTGCTTTACCTGGGATTGTTAGCCTAGGAAATGGATAAAATGTGTCTCTGAAATCAGTTGTCAGCAGCAGTAGCAGAGGTCTCAAGCGATTGTTTACTCTGGTACGCAAACAAATGGCTGCAGCCCCTTGGAACCGCAGTTCCCAAATGAGCTTTAACCACCTGAAGGTGTGGGATATATGAGTGGCTGAAACGTATGTCAGGCTCTCACTGTGTCCTTGTGAGGAAAGACCATTGGGTTGTAGGATGTTGGAGGTGCATTTCCTTTGATACCTTCTGTGTTTAACCCTGAGTCTTTCCGCTGCCTTCTGGACACAGGCAAGGCCTGAGTAATTGTTGTATTTACAGTGATCTCGGTGCCCCTCTTGTACCTTGTGAAATTGGTATCAGGTCTTGTGTTTTCATTTCTCTGTAGCCTGTTCAAAAAGAGTGTCTGGCAGGAGTTGAATGCTGCTGTCCTCCTCTTCTTTTTTCTTTCTCTTGTGTCTTGTAAAACACAGTTTTATGTCTGGCAGCGGCTGCAGATTGCCAAGGACTAAGCAGTATAGTCAGGGGCAAATTTATATCCTGAATCTACAGATTTGCATAGAGATTCTGGAATTCTCATTTCCTAGAGCAAAAGTTTATTATTGTCTGTAACAGGCTGAGAACTGGTGGGGAATGTGCCTTAGCGCACACTTGTTTCACTCATCCACAGCTGAACAGCCTAAACCAATATTTCCAAGAGGTGCGAATAGGAGTTTTCACTGTAATTACAGGCGCACTGTGAAAACTGTTGATGGTGATGATGGCACAATTCTTCATAGCCAGGGCTGGCTACGTGTCTTGCCTGGATCCAAAAACAACCCTTCCAGGAGGTGAAGAGGACAAAACCATCAGAACACCACCTTGTCCGCCCCTACCTGCCCCTTCTCTTACAGAAAGGAAAAATATAATTTAGGGTGTTTTTGAGAGACTTTTATTTTCAGAGCTACGCCTTCTGGATGTTGTTTGGTGGCACAGTTTTGCAGCCAGCTTGCATGTTGTGGCCATGACATTTCCCATAAAAATGTCATTGGGACATTCAGGATCATTAAGTACTATGTGATAAAATCTCAGAAAGTTTTGGGATTGAATGAGCACAGTCAAATTTTTGAAAATGGAAAATCTTTTGTGTTCAAGCTTTTGGATAAAATTATAGGCTTCTCCAGGAATGGTTTGAGAGGAATGGTTTGATTCATTTCCATGCCTGTACCTTACATTTGCCAGGTTCAGTTGGGCTTGAAGTTTTGAATTGAGATTTCTTTCATATCACTGTTAACAGCTGGAGGAAAGGGTGGGTCTTGAGAGTACACAGATGGCCAGATTCGTGCCTTCTGTGGTCCTGTGACTTTGCTGGAGCTAAACCAAGGTCAGTCTACTCCACAGGTAGGCAGATGGGGATTTTTTGCCCGGTGCTGCCACTGGCAGAAGCGGTGACAGCCCCTGACGATGTGCCAGGCTGCCTGCCAAGGTGAAGAGTCTTAGACACTTCTGTAAGCCTGTCTATTATACCTGCAATACACACTGCACTGATAGCTTGGAATCTCATCACTCCTCAGTCTCCTTGTGCTATTTTTCCTGCAGCAATTTACTTTTAGTAAAATTAGGTACATGTAGGGTTGTCCTATGCATCATGGAGTTGGACTCCATGATCCTTGAGGGTCCCTTCTATAGAATCATCGAATCATTAAGGTTGGAAAAGACCTCTAGGATCATCAAGTCCAACCATCAACCCAACACCGCCATGTCCCCTAAACCCATGTCCCCAAGTGCCACAGCTACGTGCTTTTTGAACACCCCCAGGAATGGTGACTCCACTACCTCTCTGGGCAGCCTGTTCCAGTGCCTGAACACTCTTTCACTAAGGGGTCTTTTCCTAATATCCAATCTAAACCTCCCCTGACACAACTTGAGGCCATTTCCTCTCATCCTATCACTAGTAACTTGGGAGAAGAGACCAACCCCCACCTCACTACAACCTCCTTTCAGGTAGTTGTAGAGAGCGATAAGGTCTCCCCTCAGCCTCCTCTTCTCCAGGCTAAACAACCCCAGTTCCCTCAAACTCTCCTTTTAAGACCTGCTCTCCAGACCCTTCCCCAGCTCCGTTGCCCTTCTCTGGACACACTCCAGCACCTCAATGTCCCTCTTGTCCTGAGGGGCCCAAAACTGAACCCAGCATTCGAGGTGCGGCCTCCCCAAGGCCGAGCACAGGGGCACCATCCCTGCCCTGCTCCTGCTGCCCACACTGTTCCTGATACAAGCCAGGATGCTGTTGGCCTCCTTGCCCACCTGGGCACACGCTGGCTATGGTTCTGTGTTGCGCAAACACTTCGGGTTTAGGCCTGTGTGCTTTTATTAGGTATTTCCTTTGCATGTTAAGTCTCAGGAAGGCTCAGGTTGTTAGGGTGGCAGGATCAAAACTCAGAATGCCATGGCTTTGTGACTGCGGCATCTCCTTGTTTGAAGTGAAGAATTATTTTGCCTCTGTATTGTAATTTTAACTGGAAGCACCAAGCCAAGTAGTCAGAATTTCAAAGCTTGTGAGGCAAATGGAGATAGCCATGTGTGTAATCAAGTATTACTGTGGGTTTTTCCTAATTAATGAAGTGGTTTTACGAGGTGGAAAGCCAAATTGTGGATATGTGTATTGGACTAGTTCAGTACCATTGTTGTAAGACTAGAAATGAGAACAAGGATATTGTTGCAAGCGTGTTTCCACAGAAGGAAAGCGACCATAAGGCTTTGTCCAGTTACCCAAAGCGGTAACTGTGACAGGTTACTGTTCAGCGGACCAGTACACACGCACGCACACACTCGCATACACATATCTATCCTCTAGTATGTTTATTTTGATGTAATGAAATTGTTAACCTTCTGCCACTTCTAAATAGCTGATGTATAAACAGGTAAATTTGGTATATTAACCTTTTCCTATGTGCCTTAGCTAGCAAGTAGGCATTATTTTCTACAAACGAGACCTGGTTTATGTGGTGAGAGCACACAAAACCTCATGAACTAACTTCTGGTTTAGTCAAAAAGAGAAATCTTTTCTTACAGGCTTCTTAGTTTCTGTAAAGCTGGACACATTAGGAAGCATCAACATTTATTCAATTTAGCGGTTGAAATTCCCAAGGTATTTTTTGCGTTGCTTGTTATAAAGATTGCTGCAAATAGCATGAGAAAATAATGTATTGCTGAATGGTAAATATTGCTTTTTTCTTTGCACAGCTGTGCTAAGCACAAGAACAATACATTAAGAAAAAAAAACCAAAACCAAATCCATTATCTGACAGTGCCATGCATCTTCATAGCTAAATGCTGACAAGCATGGAAACACCTGTGATACCTCATTTAGCTTAATGATAATCACACCTTCAGAACTGATAATAAATCTGCCAGATGAGACTGCACAGCATAAGATGCACAGCGTAAGTCATCAAAACCAGCACTGAGGGACTCTGGAGCGCATCATTGCTAGGTCTTCTCGTGTGTCCCGCCTGCCCACATCTGCGTGATCCCACCAGACAAGGGTCGGTAAATCTTGAACATTAAGGTTCACAGAGACCAGGGCTGTGACAGCAGCCCGCTGAGCATTGTTGCTGGAGAAACGAACTGCGGAAAAGTGTTTGATTTTATGGCAAGGCAGCTGTTAATAGCCGGGAGCTTAAAGGTTCCAGTTATATACAGGCATATATGCCACCCTCTCGGGACACTTCTTGTGCCCTCTGTGCTTACTATATATTTCTAGTGCTTGCTATGTATTTTTACAGTATCTAGAACAAGGTTGGTGAAGTTCCTCCTTTGGTTTCTTTCCAAGAATTTTGAGCAAAATGTGACCAAGAGAGAAAGCTGCAGCACGTTTTACCTGCAAAGCGTATGTACCTCTCGGGTCCACCTCACCTTCTGGTCCTGCGGCAGAGGGGGACCCCAGCTCCTCCCATGCTCCCTGCTGCAAGGCAGAGGCCTCCGTGTGGTTTTTGGGGAGGGGAACCGGTATCCCTTTCTTCGATGGAAAGGTGGTTTCCTCCTTACCTTTAATAGGGAAATCACACGGCTGCTTCTCCTCAACCCAGCCTCTTGGGGAAGCTGGGGTTTTATTTTTTCTTTTCTTTAAATTTTTTATTAAATTATTATTATTTTTTAGCCTCTGGGCATGCCACAGTGAGAAGTGCCTCTAGAGAAGCGGCGGCAGGTTGTGCCCTCGCCCACCACAGCGGGCCGGGCAGCCCTGCGTGTGCCGGCACGGGTCTCGCCTGCCTGCGTGGGGGCTCGGGCAAAGGCTCGACACCCTCCGTCTGCGCCCAGGCTCTTCCTTGGGCCGTGCACAGCTCCAGAAGATGTCATAAAGTCAAAACGCCGTGATATGTGGTGATCGGGGGTGGTGAGAGCCCCTTGGTTTGAGCTCCCGTAATCTCTCAGGAGTGCGGAAACGGGTGGGAGGAGGTCAGAGGAAAAAGAGCGCCAAGGGCAGAGAATAGCAAGAAAGAAGGTGAGGAGAAACAGATTTCAAAAGGCACGTTGCGTGACCCTGTTCAGGTGGTGATGGGAATCCTGAGCCTGCGGACAACTCCAGTTCGTTATAAACGTGTTTGTGTCCATGTCACATCCCTGCTGCCGGCGCCGCTGCTGCCAGGCACCTCCTCTGGCCGTGCCCCTGCGGCGTTCCTTCCACGAGCGAACGTCAGCCTCGGCTTACCCGACGGTCCCGCGGCAGCCTGCGCCAACGGAAGGGCGACTTGGGGGCAGGAGGCTTCCAGCCACCGCTTTTCATCTCCCTCTTGGATTTTTCACACCGGGATCGGCATGCTGAGGTATTACACACCCGTCCTCCGAGCTCATCTCTGCGTTTCGCCGAGGAGCGCTTTGGTCTGCCTGAAACCGTACCAACGCCATGGGAGCCCTTCTTGTAAGCCAGTGGCTCCTGGGTGCTAGTTTAATTTGAGCCACTGTCAGGGGAGAAGGAACCAAACTAAAGGTTACTCCGAGACCCTTATTGAGAGGGTGTCCCCATCCCGAGTGCCGGCTCTGCGCTCCAGCCTGGGGGTGGTGGGGTGGCTGGAGCACATCTCTGGGAAGCTCGCAAGGCTGTCAGGAGGAGCTGCGCCCCAACACCCTCCAGCTCCACCTGCCAGGGCTGAAGTCCTCTCGTCACTACAGCACGAATACTCTGTGAAAGCCGGCAGCTTGCGCAGCCACTGCCGTGGCTTTGGGGCTGCTCGGATGCGAGCTGGCGTGCGGGGAAGCCGCAGGCTGCCGCTACCTGCCATCCCACACGCGGTGGCAGCCTGTTTTGCTTGCCGGGTTGTTTACACTCGCTCTGTTTGCAACAACAAAGGCTGTCCCATAATACATTTCCCATAATTTCTGTTTGCTGTTCTCTGCAGAGGAGTCATGGTTTATTTTTACAGCGATCTTCCATTTTGAAAAGCACCTTTCTGTTTGTGTAATGTTCCTGCAGTGTCAGAGGAATAGATGCCCTCCCAGCCCACAGAGTACAGGCGAGTTGTGACGCCGGAGGAACACTGCCCGATGCATCTGGAGGCATGCTCTCTGCTGATTCATTTAGTTAATGGCTTAGGAAAAAAAAGCCCTTTGTATACAGATGACTGAATAGCAGCCAAAGTATCATAAAGCAAAAGTCATTGCCTTTTTTTCCTTCCTTTGTATTTTTTTTATCCCAAACTAGGCTCCCCACCCTGCCAGCAATGCTTTACTGAGTCATTCCACTGATTTAAAACACTGTTTTGAACTTTGCCTATATAAAGGGAAGAAATGGAAAGGGAATCCCTGTCTCCCTGCCTCCCTATAGGGGAGGCTTGCCCTGTGGTGCCGGGCTGCTCCCACAGGAGAGCCGCTGCGTGGGGGGGAAGAGTGAGTAATGCCTGCAGGAATATGCGTCCCTACTGTGGCTACAAAGAGCCTGAATAAAGGTGGAAAAGAGAGGGTGAAGTGGGAAGAGACACAGCAGAGGCACGGGTGGGCAGCGGGGGAAGCCTGGTGGGAGCTCCTGGGGCTGCGTTAGGACTGTCAGCGCCTGCTGTGCAAGCCCAGCTGTGACCCCTCGCAGGAGTTGTCTGGTCAAGGTGGCTAGAAATTAGGAGTGCAAAGAGAAACAGGCTTAATTCCTCTCTGACTTAAGTCATTGTGAAATTAAATAGTTTTCGCCCCAAGCCTGAGCCAGCCTGGTTGGGTGGACAGGACACGGGTGCAGACTCTGTGGGAGATACAGCAACATCAGTCCTCTGCTAGAGGATGCTTGGCTATGTTAAAGTAGAGGGTCTCCAGCAGTATCGCTGGAATTTGGAGAGGAAGGTGACTGCATCTGCGAAAACCAGGAGAGAGGTGCCTCTCTCCAGCCCAGAGGAAGCTTGCCAAGTCCTACAGGGATTTAAAGCATCCTTTTGCTGATTTTGGCGATGGTCTATTCAGCGGGCTTGGCTTTAGTGAAAGCTGTTTTTAGGAGCATTTGCTCTGGAGCCTGAGCAAGTTCTAGTCTGTTGGGCAAGACTCCTCCTGCGGGCAAAGTTCTTGGTAAATAAATGTGCTGGACACGGTGTAGACCAACACCCTCTCTCCACCCCGCCCAGGCTGAGGGACTGTAAGCACAGAAAAAAAAATTTAAATAAAAAAAAGAGGAGGGGAGGAGAGCGGGAACTCCCTGTCCTGCTCTGAAAAGTGACTGTATAAATGTGATGCTGCCGAACAAAACACTAAAATAAGAATTGTTTCTGTTTAACTCATTGGATCTGCAAAACCCAGCCTAGCCAAGGGAAAATCAGTGAGGCGCTCTGAGCCCACACATCATCAGCTAAATTAAGTTCCTGGTTCGGGCAGTACGTTTTGCCCTCAAAGGTATTTGCACAAAATTAGCCACAACATAGTTTCACTAACATATAAAAAGGAGCTGCTATCAGGAGGGGGTGCAGAGGAACGCATGGCATTCTCTAGGACTTTTTTACTGGCAATTGCGTACAACATGAAAGATGGCCTGCTTGAAGCAGAGCTAGCAGACAGAAAACAAACCCCACTTAGAGACTTTACAGAGTGTAGCCAGTGACAAGCAGAAGTAACAAGACCTTGCACACTCACTTTTGAGAGGGTAGAACAGCATTTTAAAGAGCATAAATGCTTCACCTCAAAAAATGCAGAAAATTATTTCAGTTACTAGAGCTGAGCATTCAAAAAGTAGGAAATGTTGCTATGAAGGTGCAACTTTTATTCAGCCTCTTTTGTGCCTACGCATACCTGATCTTGTAATTAAAGACTATTTTTAGCTCAGAACCACTGTCTCAGCCAGTGAGTAGGTAGGTAGTAATTTGGATTATTTTTTTTAGTCTTTTCAGCCAGTGTGTGACTGAGGCCATATTTACTTCATGTAATCTTAATTCCTCACTCAGTAGTTAATAATTTCCGTGTGGCATTTTGATGATGCTCAGCAGTATTGTTTGTCAGTGTCCCACAAATATGACAGTATTCACATAACACCCTGCAGGACTAGGAGGCGTTATTATACTTCTCTTCCACATCTTTGCTTTACAGCTTGGGAGCTCAGGCACAAAATTGTTTAAGTTCAGAAATAGATACTGGCAATGGACTGAGACAACAGAGGCGTAACTCTTCAGGAGGTGCAACATTTTGTAGTCCATGGCTCTTACAGACTTCAGCTGTTGCCATGTGGGCCCAGCACCCCAGCAAAACTAAAAGTACTTAACCTAGTAAACTCAGAAAATGAGGAATATAGAAAGAGTCCAACTGTGTGACTTGCCCCACATCACTTTGGGCCTGAAGCAGCACAACATCATTGTATCTTCATCACAAGACCATTCGTTCTCTTCCTTGAGCTCCTTGATTTGTTCATTAGAGCCTCCAAGCTCCTGCCAAAAGGGAAGGACAGATCTTGCAGATCTATATCGCAATGCATGTGGACATGAGTTAGAGGCTTCCTCCCTGCTCTTCATGCTAGCATCACCCGCGACTGCAGTCTTAATGTCATTTATTCTCTGCTCTGGGTTGTTCTTTTTAGTTTTTTCGTTAAATCAACGGGAAAAGCTCACGGTGCGGGGTCATACTGCCACATAATGATCATCAGAAGGCTGGAGTCTTCGATTTCATCATTTGAGCTAAAGAGCCAGCTGGCAGACCCTTTTGTAGTGCCAGTGTTTCGAGCTAAAATAGCCCTTTATATCTTTTAGTCTGATCTCCTGTATACCTGGGACATTACATTTTCTCCCGGATAGTACCTGTTCCTGTCATTCCCCACAACTTGTTGTTCTTGCTCATCTTTATCCTTATACCCACGCTCTGTATCTGCCTTCCATACTCTGTTTCTAGCACTGACCCTTTCCTCCATCCCCAGTTTTTCTCCCTTCCCAGCTCTTTCTTCAGCTTACTTTCCCAGCCCCTCTCTTCAGCTCTGTTTCCCCTGATGCAGGTCGCACCTTGATCTCTGCACTGCCGTCATCCTGCTCCAGGTCACAGCACAGAACCCCTGGCGGAAGCTTTCCAAGCTGCTTCTAGCAAACACAGGGAGTGGCTTATTGCTTTATTTTAAAATGATGCCAAAAAGGGGAGCGGGGGGTGGAAGGTGAGTGTGGTGCCCTCAGCCCCTACTCAT
Source organism: Sula dactylatra (assembly GCA_013389905.1). NCBI lineage: Eukaryota > Metazoa > Chordata > Aves > Suliformes > Sulidae > Sula > Sula dactylatra. Next base: position 316,975 of record WEKW01006416.1, read on the forward strand.
TCACTTAGGGTTACAGTGGCTAGGGCCCTTCCCCAGCATTTTGGAGAAGTGCCTCCACCTCCGTTGCTGCCTGGCAGCTTTGAGGACTGGCACAAAGAAAGAGGTCACTGGCTACTCTGAGATTTTTAATTTTTCTGTTGAAACAAAACAAGGAAAATCAAAAAGGTCCCAAAGGGAGGAGCATAACCCTCTCTGTACCATCCTGGGGATGCAGAAGCCTGGCTGTGCTAATAAAAGAGGTCATTGTGTAAAATGCACGAATGCTCTTGGAACTGCTCTCTCTCCCTCTCTCTCTCTCCTCCCGGCTCCAAGAAGCACCACAACCACTGAGCTGCAAAGTCATACGTCTTGCCGAGCATTGAGCTGTCCTGCATATTGCAACACCAGGACAGCAACGAAGGCATGGGCAAGAGAAAACCTGCTCTCATAGCTGCAGCACAGCAAGATGTTTCTGCATCATCTGGAACGTTTCCCTGTTGTGTCATGTGCAGTTTCTGCAGGAACTTGGCAATACACCCGAGACATGGTCCTGTGAAGTTTGCCGTGGAGTATCAGGCTGAGAGAATTAACATGAACCAGTTAACCAGGAGGGCTGACTAGAGATAAAACTTCAAGGCTGCCTATCAGGGCACCCGAAACCAAATCAATAGGTTTTAGGCAGCAGATACACCTCCTGAGATGAATAGCTGGACACTTGGGATACCAGTAAGGATCCAAAAAGCCTGTCGCCCTTGATGGCCCTAGGTCCAGAAGACCCCAGAGGGAGGCACTTGGGCTAGGGCAATGCCTGGGCACTGGGTGACTCCCCGCCAGGAGAGGCTGGGAGCACTGGGTGAGGATAAGGCAGGTTAACCACCAACCAGGATTGCCTTTTATGTTTTCTTCACGTGCAACCTTGTGTTCCCACACTCCCCCCCTAAGGATAAGCCTCGCTTTAAGTCTTGCTAGATACATTCTGTTTGTGTTTCATTGTGAAGCCTGGGGCTGGCAGGGGAAAAGACTGGGTGAATCTGAATGAAACCAGCAAATTTGCAGGGTGTTGTCCCGCCAGAGGCAGCAATCTGGAGCAGAGGGCTATGTGCAGGCGTGCCTGGATGACTGGTACCTCAGGACATGTTTCAATAGCCTGGCTGCTTCATGGCAACCTACGGTTGGTCCGCACCAGGTCTGGTGCTTTCAGGTTTAGCTCATCAGGGTTTCCCTCCAGAAGAGTATGTGTTCGCCCTGCACGAAGGTGATGGCAGAGGTGTGCTGTGTGCCTGGGTGAACCTGAGCCTCAAGAGGGCTGAGAAAGCCTGGTTTCCTCCACCCAGCACGCACGGGTTAGTAGTTTGGGCACCTGTCTAGAGAGAGGGGTGTGGAGGACAAGGGGTTGCATTCCCTGGGCAGAGAAGGGGCTGCCGGGGGAGTCTGTTGTATAAAAGGCCCTTCCTCTTGCTGTGCCCTTGAGAAAATTTGCCTCTGGTGTATCTACACCATGTTTTGTCCTTCAGGTGCGCCATAGATGTCTGTAAGCACCTAGGAGAGACCTTCCCACACAGGAGAGACCTTCCCAGGGAAGCAGGTGAGGCCATCTCCTCCTGGGGGCAGCCCGAGGCAAGAGCCACCCAACTCAGCTCTGACCAGGCTGAGAAAATTTGGTTTGCATTAAGGCACAGCTCTTGTTCCCAGGAAAAGCCTGATGATTATCTACAGATTTTAGGTGCATGTGGGGCTAAGTGTAGGTGAAGCTTTTGAGCTTTGCATTGTTAGTCCTAGGGACACGCTTAGGTGCCCAGGTCCTTTGCTGGTTTCAGCTCCAGGTCTAGCAGGACTATAGAGATGAAGGTCTGTCCTGGAAGCTTACGCTTTTGTGCTCTTTTCCTTTATAAAAAGCCATAGGCGCATCTCGAACAAAAAGCAGAAGCCGTCCACAACTCTCAGGCACTGCCTCCAAAACAGAGATTAAATGTTAAATGGTTGCTAGATTATTTTTTTTTAAAACATTGGCAAACAACATTTTTTCCTCTAAGCTTATTGTTGGAAATAACTGAAGTCTGTTTGCTGATACTTCAGTACACACACAAAAAGCCATTCAACTTGAGGCAGGTGGCACAGAAAGTTTTAGCCCAGACACTTGAACTCTGGCAGCACTAAGGCACTGAGAACAGGGTCTGATCACAAAAAAGCGTGGAGGAATAGCCAGTACCAGCTGCAGGGCTAATTTTACAGATCAATGTGATACGCATTGTAAAACAAAACGTTTATAGAAGGGGAAACTGAAATTTTTTAATAGAAATCTTCCCCAGGAGTAAAATGGGACCTTTACCAGCAAGCCAGAGGGAAGGGAGCTCCTCTCGTGGTATAACAAGATGCTGTCAGCAGTAAGCAAGCAGCTTGCTGCTCTGGGAAGGGATGTGGTAGCTTGCATCCACATGGCTAGATAAGAGCGCTGCTTGCTCATGAGATACGATGACAGGCTCAGGAAAGGGAACTGACGGCCGTAAAAAACAGCTTTTACTAATAGCAGTGCCAAGTCAAGGGTGGAGCCTTCACAAAGAGGAGAAACTTACTCTTTCTAATGGACCTTGGTATATGAGATTAGCAGTCCCGCCAAAGACAAGGGGACCTTGATGGGAATGACTCACCAAGTGGCACATTTACTGGCTGCAGAGCTTTGTGCCCCATTTCCACCTTCAGTTTTGTTTCTTTTTCCAACATAAAGTCCTTGATCATGGACAAGCTATCCTTCACAAACCCATAAAGTGCCAAAAAAACTGCTTATTGTTTTTCATCAGTATAGTTCTTCTAACCTTGCCTACTAACAGGCCAGAGTGTCCCAAGGGAGAACCAAAGGGCACAGACTCTTCCCAGAAAGCAGCAGAACAAAAGCCGTAGCTATGATGACTTTTTCCAGGCAACTGCTCTATGTGGAAGATAAGTCTTGAAGATATTCCCAGAATGATGGTGAGGTATTTTCCCTGTGTTTAGTGTACTTGCTTCTGTCAGAAACGGACCTTTGGGTAGCCCACAACCAGGACAAGTTTGCAAGTGTGCAAAAGGAGACATTCATTTTAAAGGAGACAAATAACAAGTGGGGCACTGCAGGTATCTGCAGGGAACTGTCCTGTTTAACATCTTTATCCATAGTCTCAAGGAGGTGATGGAGTCCACTTTCCTCACGTTTGCAGGGGAACTGGTCAATATGCTTGAGGCCAGGGCTGTCGTCCAGAGAGGTAGATAGGCTGGAGGAATGGGCCAACAGAGACCTCATGAAATTCCAGCATCTGGGAAGAAATAACCTCATGGTGACAGTACAGGTTGGGACCGTCAGGCTGGGGAGAAGCTCTGTTGAAAAGGCCCTTGGAGAGGCATTGGGGTGGGGGCTTTGTAGGCAGCAAGCTGAATATGAGCTGGAAATGTGCCCTGGCAATGATGGAGGCCAACAGCATCCTGGGCTGCAATAACAGGAGCATAACCAGTGGATCAAGGGAAGTCAAGGGAAGTGATTACCTCCAGCTTCTCAGCACTCATTAGACTGCTCCCAAAACATTGTAATCAGTCTCTCCCCGCTCCCCCCCATCAGAAAGGCATGGACAGCAAGCTCGGTGGAGGACAGCCACGATGGTCGGCGTGCTGGATGGAGCCTGCTCTCTGAGAGAGGATGCTGAGGTTATGGGGCCTGTTCGACCTTAAGAAGAGAAGATTTCAGGGCGGGGGGGAGCTAATGACAGCCTTCCCAACACCTGTGAGGAGGACACCAAAAAGACAGAGCCAGGCTCCTCGCTGTGGTGCGTGGTGAGACAACAGGCATAAGCTGAAACAAGAGAAGTTCAAACGCATAAGGAAAAACTTTCTCGCCAGGACGCTAGCCAAGCAGTGAAGCAGGCTGCCCTAAGACGCTGTGCAATTTCCAGTCTTGGAGGTTTTCAAGATCAGGTTAGGTGAAGCCCTGAGTAACCCGGTCTGACCTCATGGCTGATCCTGCTTCGAGCAGGAGGTTGGTCCTCCTGAGGTCCCTTCCACATTGAACTAGTCTGTGCCCCTATGATCTTAATTCTCTTTGAGCTTTACTGGCCTCATATCCTGAAGATTTTTACAGCCCCTGGTGTAAAAATTAAAGCATGCAGTGTAGGATACTTTCTGCTTCTACAGGGAAAGGCCTCACCCATTCATTTGCCATTAAAGCATGGTATGCATGATCAGGAGGGTGGGATTTGACTCAGTCTTCTCTCTTCTATCCATTTACACCATGTTAACTACCTTGGTTTCTTTTCAAGAGCATTTTTGGTGTGCACACCTTGCAAAATCCTTCAGCAGCTCTGTGTGGAGGATGAAGGCTAAAGCCACAGACTGTGTACGAGAGGGGGGAAAAATCCCTGTCTGTGCCACATGTAAAATCTGAATGCTTACATGGCTTCTACGAAAATTTTAAAAAGAAGGAAAGTAGAAGTAAAAAATACAATGAAAATAATTTTCTTTAGTTGGTGGTTATGGTGATGGTAATGGTTGAAAGTACAAATTACCGTGTTCCCATGCCACAAAGCAACCGCCCTGTAAGTGCAGAGGTTCCTGGGGGCTGTATATCTTGATATTGTAAAACTGATATTGTAAAACTGATATTGTAAAATATTAAGAGGGGCTTGCTATTGAGCAGTTGTCCCTAGCAGTCACACTGCAAATAAAGTAGTTTCTCATCTAAAAGGGAGACAATGATGGCTGTGGTAAGAGTTTGACTGGACACAGAAAGGCAGCTGCGTTTATCATCGTGGCTGGCACAATACAAGATTGGTCCCTGTTCACCCTTCTGATGGTAAAATTTTTGCAAATTCAGGATATAAAGCCAGTCCTAAGGAAAGGCACGCAGTAGTGGCTAACGTGGATTTTGTCCCTTCACTCTTCTCCTTCCACATACGCCTGGCAAAGGCAGCCACGGTGCCGTGGAACAACCAGCCGGTCCCACAGCGCAGCACAGCTGTGTGGCTTTATGGGACTGGACTCCATCTGAAAACAGAGACAGACCCCGCCGGAATCCCTGGACAATTAAGGTTTTTCCATCTTCACTCAAACACAGAATAAAGTCACAGAGAACGGCAAAGGAGTGACTAGTCCCATACAAGGAGGAGCAAGACAGTAACTTTATTGAACACTCACTGCCACTTTTAACATCTGTCTGCATTTACACTGTGGCCTGAATAGCCTGCAAGTGGACCAAGTCATGAATCATGACTTGCTGACGACTGGCCCAGTCTCTCCTCTGCCCCCGTTGCATTGCTGATGGTGGGATGCCATCTGAAATTTTGAGGTGCTTGCCTCCCTCCTGGGAACTCGCTCTGGCCTGCATCTCTGCCGTGAGGATAACCGTGCACTCAGGTACCGAGGCAAGGAGAGGGACCAAGAAATCCCAGCCACAGAGGAGCATCAAGGATGTTTAAAGCTATTTTTGGGTTACAAACCTCAAGCTGAGGTGAGACGGTGAATTTGGAAAGGGCTGCTGAGTATTCTCCCATCCTTCCATGAGAGGAGGCAGTGCTTGTGTAAGCCGAAGGTGCAGCTTGCGTCAGGCTGCACCAGCACGAAGCTGAAAAACCTGTCCTGCGGTACGACTTCCCTGGCTCTCCTCCACCCTAGTCCTTCCTCATATGGAGCCACGGAGCAGCATCTTCAGATGCAAACTCCTTTTATCCAGCAGGACCTGCCATGTTAGTGTTTCAAAGGGAACAATTTCACTGGCGGGACAGAGCAGCAAAAGTGCAGTAGTCCAGTGTGTGGCAAGTTAGGGATGAAACGCCAGTCAGTGTAAAGAACAAGACATAAAAGGTCACTTCTCAGCCGCAGCCTGAATATCTATTGAATGCGAAATAGGCAGCTAGAGAAGAGAAGCATTCAATATGCCATGAATGGCTGCCTTGTGGATTCACTTTGTAGGAGCCACGCATGTGGAAGCCTGTGTCCAGCAGTGGAAAAATCTCACTAACCTATTTTTATCATTGCCAGCACAGTCTGGCAACTGCCTAGATGTTCTAAGTTCATTTAAAAGTGACTTTTGATAGGGTGCAAGGTCCTCAGTGCTGGCAGTTAAATTGGGTTGTTTCCTCAGAACTGCCAACAGGCAGAAACTGAAGGGGTGGCTCTTTTATAATCATCATAATTATACAGTGGCGATAGGCTTAAACCACCCTCTAAACATAGAAACCCAACAAAACCCAGCTTAGGCTGTGCTAAGTTAGTGCTTGTGCTCCTTAGTTGGAGCAGCAACTCTCACCCAGGAACAGCAGCCCCCAGCCCCATCGGGGCTTACGGAGTGTCCCTCCTGGGCAGCAGCACTGGCCACAGAGACTTGTTTGCTCTGCTGTCCTCCCAGGGGGCTCGGACCATCACCTGCCTCCATGTTATCAGCTTCTTGCTGCCAGCAGTGGGCTGGTGGTGAAAGATAAAAAAAACAGGATGAAAAAAGGTACTATAGTATTTAGAAAGAGCCCCTGCATTGCTTGTATCATTGCCTACAGCTGGAGGCTTGCTAGGCAGCTGTTTCTGCAAAGGCTTGCAAGCACCTGCATTTAGAGCTTGTGAGAAAACACGGCAGGGCTCAGCTTGAACTTCATAGCACATCCCCTGTGGAAACTGCATCAGACTCACATTTATCACTGGGAGTTCAGTCCCCACCACTTTTTTTCTTTTCCCTCCCCCAGAGCAATTGCTCTGAACCCATCTCCTGCAAAGTTTGCTTGGACTCAGTGATTCATCTGAAAAACAAGAATACTGGAGAGGTACCGGCGGTTCCTACAAGCTGTCTGCAAACACTTCGTGTTCTTTTCTCCTGAAGGGTGGAGGGGGCGAAGTATAGTCCTGGCTGGGATAGCCTGTCAAAATAAATCCAGGCTTTCCTGTCTACTGGAGCAATTCCTTTAGGAGCTCTTTTTGACAGGCTATCCCACAGGTAACTACATCCTCCCCTTCTGCAAATACATCTTCTCTACACCCTTTATAAGTAAGTCTATTAATTGCCAAAACAGTTAGAATATGGTATGATGGATTTCAATTTTTTAAACAGTCTGAGAGGACAGGATTTATTCCCACCCCAAACATGTTAGGCTCACACCTTTCTTCCCATTATTGCCAGCTTCTTCCCATATCCCACACCATTTCCACATTTCATGGACCTGCTGTCATTTTCCCTTGTACTCAATTACACTACTGGTGTGCTAGGATGCCTGTAAAATGACAATGTGCTGTACCACAGAGGACTTTCCCAGCTCCAGTGTAAAGGAGGAAGCTGTTTTCCAGCAATAAACCCCATCCCCGTGGAAAAACAGGCTCTCCCTGCCTTGGTGCACCTTCTGCTGACTTTGCTGATCAGGAAGGCTAGCTCTGATTTTTTCCAGAAGAAGCTTAAACGTCTTCTGGCATAATTACATCACAGACTACCAAATTCAGCCTTCCTCAGGATGCTGTAAAGTCCTTGCCCCTTAGTCAAACATTTATTTTCTCAAGCTTGCAACAGCAGATACAGTTTCCTGGTGCAAATTCCCATATTCTGCATGCACTCTATTATTTTTCCCCACTGTCCTTGGCTAGCTTACACTATATAAATAGCTGTTTGGCTTTATCTTCCCTTGTTTTCCTCACAGCAGCAGACAAGGGGAACAGCTGACAGCAGTCTCGGAGCAATACAGTGCACAGCCCACCGGTGCTTCCCCATCTACACAAGCCAAAACTCAGCAGCAACTGCACTCTGCCACTTTGCCACACACGTTTCAACAGCTCGTGCAGACTTTGCATAGTTATCCATTTAACAGATTCACAAGCAGTGTTTTATGTTAGTGCCTAACCTAGGACTCATTCCCATTACGGGTTATCATCTCTTCTGCTATCCCAATCCAAGGAAGTGTCTAGACCGGGGCTGCTCTGATCCCACAGCTCTTTACTGTCCACAAGAATTTCCCATAGACGTACAATACATAGTGTCACGTTTGGCCACAAAACATAGCTACATCAAGCAAATTTAGTGCAAAGCATTAGCAGCACCTGTATTTAATGAAGAAATCTGCTTGTGTCTGGAAATAAAGCTGCTTAAGCCCTTTTCCTTTCTGGAGTAGTTTCTCACATTCCAGGAAGGCTTTATGGTCTTAATATAGTTACACCTTTCTGTTTACTGATGGAGAAGTTAAGATGGGATAGAAAAGGCAAAGAAGTATTTTACTTTTGTATGTTTTCCTTCACTGTATCTGTTCCTCCCAACAGACCTTACATGCCACCTCTAGGATAATTTTTTCCTACTCCTAATTTTTTTCAAGCATCAGTGCTTGCTTCTCTGCTTACCCACTGAACCAGGATAGACCTCTTCCTAACAGGCATCCTGGCCACGTCCTGACTCATTTTGCTCTCCCTTCACAAACATTACACCACTGTTAGTCACTTGTCCCACTGCACACGCATGGAAAAAAATAATAATCTCACTCTGACATTGTCCCAAACGCAGTGTTTCCCCTTCGGTATAGTAATCCTCCCATTCCTGCCTCCCAGAAAATTTATCATCCCTTTTGTTCCCCTGAGCTCTACGTGTTACTTCAAGTCACATTCTGCTCCAGCTTCCTCAAGGCAATCCTGAGCTAACTTGAAGATGGGAACTCGCTTCCTACTGTTACAAACACAGATTTTTTTAGGGCCGCCATCTCTTAGAACTGAAGTCTTCAGGAAATTCAGTCACAACTGCTACTTGTAAAGTAAAACTTCTCATCATTCAACTCATCAGTATTCATTACTGAGAAGTACTCATTCCAGGCTAGCTTGCAGATCTTAGGATGACTGCAACCAAGTTTTGCAGCTGTAGTTCATATTCCTGCTAGAAGGAAAGTAATATTCAAGTAATAAACAGTAGCTTTTTCTCCTCTGATAAAAGATGACTTAGCCATTTGTTGTTTACTCAGGAAACACCAACCTACACACATAGGATGCTCAAAACGAAGGGCCAAAGATTGGGCTGTAGGACTTATAAACATGGAGGGGAGCAGGCAGGCACCACAGAGGCATGAAGTGTGGCAGCACACACTGTGGTTAAGGCAGCAGTATTGCAAGGTAAAGACTAACTCAGGAAGCCCCCGTCCAGCTTCTGTAGAAGGCAGCAAGAGTAGAAGGTATAAACTTAAGTCTTCTGGATATTCAGTTGACCTGGATGCCAGTAGCCACCACCCAAGCCCATCTCATGAGCTGAAGTGCTGAGCCTACGGCTCAGCTCTCACCACCCTAGTTATAGCCCATTGCATTTTCTTGGACTTTGACAAACACTACTAGTGTTGGACTACAGCCATGTTAGGTGTTGGCAACCTGAACATGAGCACCAACACGGAGCAATAAAGGCCAACAGTATTCTTGGGGAGTGCTAAAAGGAGTGTGGCAGCAGGTCGAGGGAGGTTATCCTGCCCCTCTGCTCCACCCTAGGGAGGCCACATCTGGAGTGCTGCGTCCAGTTCTGGGCTCCCCAGTTCAAGAAAGACAGGGGACTACAGCTACGGAGATGGTCAGGGAACTGGAGTATCTTTCTTATGATGAAAGGCTGAGAGACCTGGGTCTGTTCAGCCTGGAGAAGAGAAGGCTGAGGGGGATCTTATCAATGCTTATAAATATCTGAAGGGCGGGTGTCAGGAGGATGGGGCCGGACTCCTTTCAGTGGTGCCCAACAGCAGGACAAGGGGCGACGGGCACAAGTTGGAACACAGGAAGTTCCACCTGAATATGAGGAAAAACTCCTTCCCTGTGAGGGTGCCGGAACAGTGGCACAGCCTGCCCAGAGAGGCTGTGGGGTCTCCTTCCCTGGAGACATTCAAACCCTCCTGGACGTGGTGCTGAGCCCCTGCTCTGGGTGTGCCTGCTGGAGCGGGGGGTTGGACGGGATGATCTCCTGAGGTCCCTTCCAGCCCCCATGATGCTGTGATTCTGTGATAAAACCAAGGGCAGTTAAGTCAGCGGTAAACTTTCGTTATGGTTGACAGCAATACAGTGCAGCTCTTCCAAGCGCCAGGTTCAGCCTCATGCTCCGAATTGCACAGCTGACAAAAATGCTACTTCTCAGTTCTGCAAGAGCTCAGGGAAATGGCAGGTCTCAAATTCCCATATGCGATTAGATTTTTCCCTCCAGGCTCTCATATATCTAAGAAGGAAAATTAGATCAACTCCTTTCTGGAGTCATTCCAGTCTCTGCAAGACGCACAAAAGCATGGTTACCATTTGACTTGACTTTTTTTTTTTTTTATAAGAAGGCTCCATTAACACAGAATAGTGCAACGCGTTACAGAGGAGAGCTGTATGGTTTCCAGTACCCCTTGGACAAGTGACAGTGTCTAACACAAACACGGGCAATACACTTGTGCGTTAGTCCAGAGCTACAGCCAGAGCCTGACCCTCAGCAATTCTGATATTTCTCATAATCACTACCACCCTCCTTAGGAGAGAAGGGTGGGAACAAGCAAGAACTACTAAGAGACATCTGTAGTACCTAGAGGACAAAGACCAGATGCTCCTAGGAACCCAGCTGAGATACTACAGTAGGGGAAACACCAGATACCAGCATAGCACATCAATTTGCTGGTAAGGACCCAAGTACATAGGCAGCCCCCACCAGAAGGTATTTTAGAGAAAAAAAACCACTTAAGCGATTTAGAGTAGAAGTACAGGACAAATGTACTTCTTTAGGCCAAGGGTTCCACATTAATATCTCTACTCCCTCCCATATCCATTTATAAACTGAAACAGGATAGCTACAGATCTGGCTGCTGCTGTAAGCAGCAACTGCAGGGCTATTCAGTAACTTCCCATGCAACTTTTTTTTTTTTTGGAAAGCTGAGAGTTGGCACACATGCCGTAAGCCCTTGAGATTGTACTTTGCTGGCTTTGGAGAAACAAAGCACAAAGCCAGCCACTGAGAAAAATCCTGAGCATACGCTATGGGAATCTGCCTTGTCAAGGGACTGAGGCCATGTCAGATGCCAGGGGACAGAGTTATGTCAGACAGGCTGATATAAGAAAGCCCAGCTGGCTCCAGGGCAGAGCCCAGCCTGTTTGCATCCCAGTGCCGCTGCCTGCGTATCACCTGTACGACAGTCATCCTTTGCCACCCTGTATGAAGATGACAGTAAAATTATTACAGCAGTAACGTTTTAGGAATATAATTAAGAACTGCTTTTGTTTACATGCGCCAAGGGAAGGAGGAATGCCGATATCTTCCCTAACATGCTCTGACAGTCACCTTTTCCATTCCTTGGAATTCCTTTCAAATACGGCGTTGGCAGAGGAGTTATTTCCTGCTTTATACTAAAGCCCTAGCTATTCAACACAACATGTTATGCAAGTTCAACTCCTTGCTATGCATCGAACAGTATGATTAATAAGCACAGTAAAATCTCCTGTCCCCCACAAACATACAATACATCTTACTCTTTATTAAGTATCAAATTGTCTCCAACATAAATTACATCCAAATTACATGAGTTTCAAGAAAGTCAGATATTTTATATACAATATTTGTCTTCAGTCAGATATACCATTATCATTTTAACCTATAACATAAAAAGCAAACCTACATCAGTACCAAATAAAGCATTAAAAAGGTAACAAATATATAACTTTTTAGAAATGCTTTTAGAATGCTGAAGTTAATGACAAAGATTTTATAGTGCAGCAGTCTTGGGTTTTTAGCTCTTAGACCATTTCTCTGTTTTTGCGGATAGCACAGCAGAGAACCATACTGAATATCATGCCGAAAATCTGTAAAGAAAGCAAACGCATTAGGAATCAGGGGACCAAAGCACATTCTTTTATCAACACAGGGACGAGCATAGCTGCTTTTCCCAGCCCAGAGGCCATATTAGCACTTTATCCTGCAGTTCATGTCTCTGTCCCTCCCTTCTCCTCCACCCCCAAATTTCAGCACATTCTTATTAATCCCTTTCACCTTCAAAATAGGCCACCTATAAACCACTGCCGTATCTCCTCAGAAACTTTGGATCATCTCAGCACATTCGCATCCACGTTAATACCTTCCTCCAGAGAAGTCAAACGAAAGTGCAAATTTTCTTCCTAGCACTGTTATTTCAGTTCTCTAGCAGAGTCTTTAATTGTTATAAAGAAAACAAAAGCAAGAATCCCCAAGAGATATTCGGATTAAAACGTGGGCTGGCAACACGACCCATACATCTTCGCCCTATGTATACCCACGCTGCCGACACAGCTCCACCACTGCTGAAACTACAAGGAGGCAGATCCCGATCCAAAGCAGAAGCAGGGAGGTCCAAGACACCCCACCCTCCGCGCTGCCTCAGGGCCCTGCAGCACACACCCTGATCCTGCTGGTACCTGTCGTTAGTGGAATTGGCTCGTAGACTGCCATGACAGGCACTATTCAACAGGCTCCTGCTGTAAGCATCCTTTGGCCATACTAATCTGGAAACTCACCATTATTACAGCAATGCCAAGGCCAACTGCTCCAATCACGTTCAATTTCGAATTGAAGACATCATCAATGGCAGCAGGGCATGGCTGAAAAGAAACAGACTGTTCATTAGCGTTTCATACATAGGAAAGGTTTGTTTCTACTTGCTTGTTTAAGCTCAAGTCTGCCAATTGATGCTGTGCCTTTGACCAAGTCTGCTTGCACTGGCAACGAAGACCCATCTGCTGAAAGCTGCTTTGAGCTAGCCTTTATTTTCGCATCTTTAAAAGAGAGCCAGGGATGTTCCAATGCAAAAGTTGGTGGAGAAGTTTAAATCTACTTTTCAGGCATTTAAACCTCTCAACTGCACCTTGTCTACAGCAGGATTCCCTTTTCGACACCTGCAGTTGATCAGATAGATCAGACTAACAGCAGTTGAACTAGACTTGGCTTGTTACTAATGGCTGTCAGCATTTAAATTGCTGTATTGCTCAGCCCTTCTCAAAATAGATTTGGAGCCACTCTTGATACTTCCAATTGCTACTGTAATTTTGCAGACACCTTATGAACACATGGTGCATGGGGGTGGCAGGATTTCTTGAGCTGCATGCATGCATGCATGCTAGGCGATGGGTAGATTCATAGAGGTGCCAGTTTGAAGCTCCCAGGACAATGAATTACCACTGCAACTAAAGAAAAATTTAACTACAGTCTTTTCCCCAAAGACACATGGTAGCCAAGAAAAAGAACAAGGAACTTTTACAGATGTATAAGTCTCTACAAGCCTGATAGCTGGTCAAAGTCTCATCCCAGCTCCTGTCCTACTTATTTCTGCAGCAGACTACAGTGAGCTGCTGAAAACTTTTTTCTTTAGTTTTTCTTTATCCAGTCCAGAAGGAAAGACTTAATCAAGGATTAAAGGGGTATATTTGCAAGAATTAATCAGTTAAATCAGACTATCAATACAACACTGCTTCTTAGCAGCACACAGATCAACCACACCATTACATCCCTTTAGTCTTGCAGTCTATCTCCTGTTTTTCTACAGTTGGGACTAGGCCATAAACACATCACAGGATGAAGTCAACAGATGACACTAAAACACACTTAGCGGAATAACAGCAAACAATAAAACCTGCATGCTGTCACAGCTACTCCCGTATAGCCTAACTTGTAGCAGATTGTATGGACAGGACTGCAGATACGGTCTAAATACAGATTGAAATGTCTCATGCGGACAGATGTTTGATGGCACAAAATAATCTGTAGTGAAAGGAAGAGCACTAGTAATGTGGAAAAAAAAAATCAAGTCATTAATTGAATTCCTGCATTGTAAGAACCTTATTTTCTACAGGAAGACTCACACAGGCTGTCTTGGAACATGAATCAAGAGCATAAGACAGTTGTAAGAAAAAGAGAAAATGGGGTAGTTAAGAACTATACAAGATGCCTCTCCTGTATCTGTGGCATACAGGCACCTTTGCAGCAATATTTCAACAGGGGAATCTGAGTCAGAGAATTACACAGGAATCCGACTCAGAGAATTGGCTTCACAGTGACACACTCGGCTAAACAGGCCACCAATGCATTACCCCCTTCTCCTTTTCTTGCTAAAACTGCTCCCATCCCATGCTCTGCTTCTTCCTAACCAAGAGAGGAGGCAACAGCTGCCATGCAGCACCACAAAGGTGCTCTGGCAACAGGAGGAGCCAGGAGAATAGGGCATATTTTTTTTTTTTAAATAGGTGATGTTTTGGCCTCACGCTGTCCATCGTGCCAGTGAGTCTAGCGACACACAGACTGCGCATTTCCTGTGCGAGTTCAGATTTCCTGCTGACCCTGCTTGTTCTTTCCACAGCAACAGAATGGTGCCTTTCCACAACTGGACTGATTATAGAGATAGGTTGCTAAGGAAGCGTGACATGAGAATTTCCAATGGACTGGAAGGCTGTATTCAGAAATGTGGTTCTCACTGTACTCATTGGGCAGAGCTGTTAGTAAATCAAAGTCATGCTTTACCACTGCAGAAAGCGACTCGATCATGGTCTTCTTCGGACAGGTGTCCATGAACTGCTGCTCAAGAGCTCCTGTAAGACCACAGCAGTCTAGCTACAAGAGAAAACAGGAAAATAGAACCAGGTTAAGTAATCCTTATTCTTGCTCTGTATTTGGTAAAAAGGAGAAATAGATTACATTAGGTTTTATTACAGACCTTATGCAAATTTGCTTAGAAGTCCTGCCAATGTGACTGCTATAAACCTAATTTTAAAAAGCCTTTATTGCATTAAAGGACAAGATTCTGAAAGCAAGAGCTAGATCTCATTAAGTATACACACATTAATTTAGGTGACAGCTTGTACTCCTTACAGGCACAAAGATAAACCCCTCATAGACATGCATATATGTGCATACTAGGGTGCCTCTAGACAAATACCACAGGTCTAGAGTTCCCCAGCTTGCTTCTGAGTTATAGGAAAACAAGAACATGCATTTCGGAGGTTCAGAGGGACAAAAAGGCATACTGAATTCATTGATACTATACAAAGAGTTCTCTGCAATTCGTTACTAATATTCCTTTGGTGTCTTTTAGTTACTAAGGCACTAGACTTGTACAGAGGACTGGATGACATGGAGAACAGTGTGAAAAAGCTGCATTACTGTCTAGGTTATGTATAATCATGTACTTACAGCTAACTGTAATGCTTTCAGGGTCTCTCTGGCAGCTGCTTGAGATCTCTTTCTATAGGTTTCCATGTAGAACTCCTTTAACTCTTCAATAACCTACAGGATAGGAGAGATGTGGTTATTACTGTCCTACCTTAATATTAATTATGGAAAACTTGTTTTGAGTAAGTCAGTCATTAAAAAATTCTGCAACCTACAACACCCATCCTTTTGACATGCAGAAATAGAGGGTGGAAACAGGGTGGAGAGCATTTCTCACCTGGAACAGGTGAGCTTAACTAGTACACTCACCTTAAAAGCCACACCTAAACAGATAAGACTCAGTTTCCCCTTTCAAAGCTCTGAACTTGCAGAAGGAGTGAGAGTACCAAGTCTTTGCCCACTGGTTACAGAAAAATGTGCTCTATTCATTTCTGTACCTCAGAAGTTGCTATATTCCCCTGTTGTACCATAAAAGCAGAAAAGCAACCCTGATCACCAGGCACCTTATTTTGAAACAAGACAGAATCTGATGGGACAGCCCAGATCAGTCATATTTTAGGATACAGAAACATTCAGCCCATAGCTGACCCAGCTCATATCTAGAAATTCTAAAGCTTCACCGATGACCTGCTTTGCTTCACAGCTCAGCCAGGTACTGCCCGGAGGGCATCCCTAGCATGCAACAGCATCTTGGATTCTGGCTTCTCTGCTACAGTCTCATTTTTAAATATTAGAGATTAACTTCTTGTGGTTTTTTTGCTAGAATATATCTTCTTCCTCTCCCCCAAATTCCCTGGGTAACCAGGACTTGTCTAGTACTGGTACAGGTTTCAGTAACCTGCTAACTTTCTGTGGGCAGAGTCACAGGATCACAGAATAGTTTGGGTCAGACAGGACCTTTAAAAGATCATCTAGTCCAACCCCCCTACCATGGGCAGGGACATCTTTCACTAGATCAGGTCACTCAAAGCCCTGTCCAGCCTAACTTTAAACACTTCCAATGATGGGGCATCCACAACCGCTCCAGGCAACCTGCTCCAGCCCCCCACCACTGTGCTAACTTTTAAGAGCAACCTACCTTTTCTTTATTTGCAAATCCCCAGACTGCAGCAGCAATTTCAAGGGCAAAAATCACAAAAAGGAAGAGGAAGAACTGCAAAAGAAAGACCACACAGTTAAGACCACAGCACCACAAAATAGCATCACACATAGATACTGCAAGCTTGTCTAGTCCCCAGCCTCCAGCCCTGTAGGAGCTGTCACTCAACCAGGTTCCAGGTGGAGGTCTGAAACACTGGTAAGACTAGGAAAGAGGACACACTGCACTGGGTCAGCACTTCTTCCCAGAAGCATCAGGAAGCCTGGCAGTGTTTTCCAAGCAGAAGTCCTCCTTTTTGATCAGCGTTAATTAGAACCTATCATCTGTTAACTCAGACTTTGAAGTTGCCCAGGTCACTCGGACACATCACAACAGCCGACACCAACTCTTTTCCCTGGTTTGTCACTCCTATTGCTTTAGGAGTCATTAGCCAATACCTAGCCTGCCACCAGCTCCCACAGAGCTAATGGTCAGTTTGTTGTGTATCCCATAAAATAGAAATAAGTGTCATCTCTGTGTTTAATTGACTACCGGGTCCAAAACACCACTACCATTTAGAGGCACTTTAAAGAGAGATGTTCAGAATTACAACAAGGGGCTAGAGGCATCATTTTTCAGGAAATACATGAAATTAACTTCTTCCATGACACAAAAGGGGAATTGTTCTTTCACCGGCTGTAGTAGCAGTCTTTTATTAACTAAGTCTTCTGGTTATTTGGATGAGTAGTGCCACAAGTATACAGATGTGGATGAACCCAGTAAGCTCTACTGGCCCCTCCAGTCTGAAAACAATGAGGTTGCTCTCCAGGAATTGGCTTGCAGGGCAGTTGTCAACCAGAAGAGCTCGTCCTGTGATTATGAACAGTAGAGGCTTGTTGTTTCAAGGATCAGATACCACAGTTCTGATCTCAAAGATTAAAGATTACACAGCCTTCAGAGTTCAGAACAAACTGTTTAATAAATAGCATTACTCTTATCAACATTTTAGTTCTGTGTTCACACATACTCCCAGTCTTGATACTTCAACGTCTGATTATGTCACTAAGTCCCGAAGTCATCCGGTATTCAAATACAACACGGACATTTAGATTTAGGGCCAGAAATGGAAATTATATTTAACATTTTAGCATTATGGAGGTTATTATGCCAAACCAATCAGTATCTGCTGCTCTAACTGCACAGTAATATTTTCCTTCCTTTCTCAACCTGCTGCTAAAAAAGTTAAACACTGCTCTGAACACTTACCAGGCCAAGCATACACTGAGATTCCTGCAATGCACCACAGCATCCCAAGAAACCAACCAGCATCATAAGTGCACCAGCTCCAATAAGGATGTAAACTCCTAGGGAGGAGAAACAAGAGACATGTATACAGGCTAGCTGGGACCTCAGCAGCAAGGTATAAAACTAGTTGCTCCAAACAGCACTTGTAGCTTTTGCCAAGGCTTAAGTTTCTTTACTAAGGCGTTCCAAGCAAAGAAAGAACTGTGCTTAATTTTCAAAGCAAACACACCTCAAAACTTGTGGGGAATTGTATTGATAATTAAAAACTTCAACTTATAACAATTAAAAGTGTACCACTACTGCAGTTTCACAAGTTTTAGAAAATGAGCAAGATAAAGCCATCTAAGATCAACTGTAAGACACATTTTAAAATAACTGGCTCAGAGCCAGAGTTATCAACTTATCTGCAGATGAAGAGTGTGTTGCAGTTAGAGACAGCTGGAACTAGTGATTTACCAACATCTGAGAATTCTTGAAGCGTGCTACTTCTAGGAGAATGGGTATTAAAAGGCATCATAGTCATCTGCCATAAGGCTTTAAAAGCTTTCCTACCCTGCTTTTCCATCAGGAAACACTGATTTATTCCACCAGTCCTGGCAATACAAGTTTACACTTCAGCTGCCTAACTTGACAGCCTCTCTAACTACAAGAAACTTAACATTTTCTGCTTTTGCAAAAGCAGATACTTCCTCAAACCATATCAAGTGGCTGAGCCTGTAGACCATTCTGCCCAAAATTTAGGTAGTGAATGCGTTGGCGCATAGAGGGCAAACATTTCTGGGCTAAAAGACTCCATTTATGCCCAATCCTTTCCTCCTAAGCTTGGGAACTGCCAGTTTAAGCATTACAGCTGCTAGCTGGTGAGAGCAGCAAGATGTAGTGAGCAGAACAACTCCCAAAGGACAGCAAGAAAGTATTATTGGGGTGGTGAAACATGAGACAGAATTAGTATGACACTTCTATCAGTATAGACAAAATACAGTTCTGGCCTTCAGAGACCCAATCAATACTATGTAAAGAAATCCATACATTCTATTTTTCTAAATGCAAACCAATAAGATTAGCTGCCAAAAAAAATCTACTTGATTAAGCATATGTAAGTGATTAAGTCTGACATTTCTTATCAGCAGGAAATTCCAGCACCAATTGTTTTACCCCAGCTCAAACTTTCTCCATTAAAAAAAAAGAGTCCATCAGAACCTCTTATTTCAGTTTATTTTCAGTAGTACAGAAAGCTTTTGAGGTAACTTGCTTTGTTACTAGGTGCAAATGGACAGATTTTTTCAATTTCGTATTGGAAACTGCAGTTATTAACTACTCCCAGAAAAAGATGTTAAAACAGTAATTCCTATTAAACTTCTTTTTAAAGCTCAGTTTAGCCTACAGAGGTTTCAAGTAGGTTTCACTGGCTGCATTCAACCAGTAGCTTAAGTGTCACAGCATGAAACTTTTATGTTTTAGGAGATTGAAGAGTTGTTTTAGACTACCCAAAATAAGACTTGTTAAATATTCAGCTCAATAGCTAAGTTTAGATTTCTGCTCCCTTTCCAAGGTCCAGTTAAAAGCATATGGAAATCTTCCTGGCAGCTGCAAGAACCCAGGCTGCCACCATGCCAGCATAACAAGGGTGAAATACAAGCTTTCTCACAGATAAGCCGTCTGCATGCCAGTGGCTTCTTCATGAAGTTGCACAAACATTTCAATATTCCCAGCTGTGGTCTCTAACAAGCCTAACTCATCATTACTAACGGTGCTCCCTGTGGGCGCAGGCTACCCTGGTACTATAAAGCTGCAACATGAGTTGCACCTCCCAGCATGCCTTACACAGTCTTTATTGAGCCTTCTGACACTAGTTTGGGTGTTGTGACAGGTCAAGTAGCTCGCCATAGGAGCCAGTTTTCTCGGGAAGAGAAAGACCAACCTAACCGTGCTGTGGATGGCTAGCAAGCAACGCCACACAGGACACGGCAAACCCAGGTGCTACAGGGATGTGAAATACGGATGTATTAAGGATTGTCCAAATCAAAGGTGACAGACACATATGTAGGAAAGGTACATATTTGCATTTGCTTTCTTCCCAATTGTTACAGGTCTTCAAATGCAGTTACTTGGTGTCAAAAGTTTGAGCACCTACAGGTGACAACAACTGAAGAAGCATGTGTTCCTCTGCCCAAGCCTAGAAGTGACTATAGAGATCAAAAATCTTACAGATCGGATAAAATCCAAGTCAGTTAGGAACTCCTGCGACATTAGAATAATAAACTGAACACGTGCATGTTTGTCCCCTAATTGGTAATCTTGTAAAACAGAATATATCGAGGAATAACATCCACCTGGGCTAATTAAAGCTGCATTCATCTAGGTTGCCTGTAACAGTTGCTCATATAGACCGAGATATTCATGCACCCCTTCCGTTATGTCCAGTATAAATTAGCGTACATCGGGCTGCAGGAGTTAGACAGTAGTACGTATGCTCCTTCTGAGAGATGAGGCAGGAGAGTTGTGGTTTTGGGTAGCTTAGGTTGAACACTTTGGGGGGGAAATTAGTTATTGGTGTCACCTGTGACTACTTGTTTAGTTTAGAGTGAAACTTTGCTGACTCCTACTGTGATAAGCATCAGGAAGATACCTCCTCTGTGTCCACCAGGAGTCCCCAGGATTACTGAATGCTTACCCAGCAGTGCCCAAAGAGGAACTGCAGGGTTTAACCTGGGAAAAAGACAAAGTGATATACAATGCATGAGAAGCCAAGAAACCACTGGTGTGACACTGCTGTCTGCAGAAGAGCTCACAACAGAGGCTGGCCCCCTGCACCAGCCAAGGGAAGCTGCTCTCTGCCCCGCCAGCGCTGTTTTAGGGCCATTTTGTCTTTAGCCTTCGAGGAAGGTGGAGGTTTCTAAGCAGTCTGGAAATGAGGGCGCAAAAGCGTGATCTATCACCCTGAGCCACCTCTTAGCTTACCGGTGTAAAACGTTGTGTTGTTGGATTCCAGTTCAAAGATGCTTTTGGTCTGTGAATCAAACCGAAGCCATAGTCCAATTGCAAGAACTGCTGTCCCTGCAAGCTGTAAGAACAAGTAAGCCTTGTTAAATAACACCAATTAATACATTCACCCTTGCATTAGTAACAACATCAGAAGTGAACACAGGCTACAGCTCTGTTATTTAAAGAGGTGGTGACAAAGAACCAGCATAGAAGAATTGGGATACCAAAACAAGAACAAACTCAGTTCCTGATGTGAGACATCTCATTTACGGATGGATTTACATATTAAACTACAACACAGGAAAACAATGCCATTCTTGTTCTTTACTGAAAATAACCAAGGTTTACCAAAGTGCCAAGTGTCAGCATCTCCACTGACCCCTCCACCCGTTGTTTTATTCTGGGTGACTAATGACATTGCATGGCTTAGTGATCTTAAATCTTCACACTGAAAGACATGTGTATTGCAAGAAAAAGCACCTTGTAAGGCCAGCTAAAAGTTTTAGCATGTAAAACAGACTGGTAAGAATTCAGTGTACTGGAGTATAGGGTTCAGAAAGAGTGCTCTTTCTTGCAAAACAGGATAAAACCAATCCAGTAAGTCACCACACCGACAGGAAGAAAATACAGGCTGCTGAAATAGCAACATTGCTGTGTGCTGATCTGGAACAACACAATTAAATTTTAGATAATATTTAGTCTTATTGTATTATTGTCTCTGCCTGTGTGCCTCCACAGTGCCTGTGTTTGCAGCAAGTTGTGTGTATAAATTAGCTTTTGGACGAAACATCTGGCAGAAGGCATCAGAGAAGTGTGGCAAGAAAGAGGGAGTAGCATTCTGGCAAGGAAAATGCTAACAGTTTGCTTTGAACAGAGTGCGCCTTCCCTGCTTTTAAAAGAGAAAACCTGGAGTCATCCTGCATGCAAAAAAGAGAAACCAGGACAAACTAGAAAGCCAGAGAGCGTGCTTCTCAGCTCCTCCTTCTCTCCTTTGAAGGCCATTTAACTATGAAAAAAAGCTCTACAGAAGTGAGATAAGGACAAAAATACCACGCCTTGCAGCAGACATTAAAAACTTAAACTTAGGAGTGAGCAATAAGCTTAGAAAGTCTGGAGCTTTCGTTAGGCTAAGCATGCATGCAAAGGAAAAGCAAAACCTTATCTCTGATAAGGAGCTCCTTCTAGAAGAGAACAACATTCCTGATTTGCCTCCAAGAAACTGGAAAGAGTTTACTTCAGAATGTTAATTTTCAGTGAGAATATGGAAGGAATTCCCACAGAAAGCACCCGACACCAAGTCCAACTCCCCCAGCCCAGGCTCTCCCGACAGGGAGCCTGAGGGCCCTTTCTCCCTGCTACAAGAGTGCTTAAGTGCGCTGAAGGCAGGCACAGATTTGCTGCCTGTGGCTGTCTTTACTAACCTCCTAGGCTTGCTCTTCCAAAAAAAAAAAATATATATATATATAAAAGGAAAGCTTTGAAGATTCACACCGGACAAAGAGGATGGAGCTAAGCGAGGGTTTAAGGGAAGGTATATATCCCTTACAGCTTCTCAGCAGCAAGCATCCTAACTGAAGCGCTGAAGGGTTCAGGTATCAGTGAAGAAAACAAGGCCAGCCATGCCAGAATAACCAGCATTTCTTGTACGACAGGCACCTGACTCCCCAGCCTGCCTCAAAGAGGAGCTGCAGGGTTTTAGCTGGGGAAAAAAAGATGAAGTGATACACAATGCATGAAAAGCCAAACCCAAACAGAGGTTTCCAGACCTATGCAAAAGGCACTTTGTTGGCACCACAGGTGCGTAGGCACAGGCTTACTCACAAAGTGCGCAGCAAGAACAAAGCCTGCACATACCTACCACTTTCCTTGTTAGGGCTACGCTGACAAAATAACTTTAAGTTATGCCGAAGAACCTTGGTAGTGCACAGTATGTCACAACAGCGTTGTTATTTTGCTTTACCATGCCACAGCAGCACCCCAGGGGAAGGGAGCGGTGCAAGAAGGGGACTGGCAGAGAGAAAGGTCGCTGCTCTGCCTGTGCTCGCTGCTACAGCATCATTTAAAGCCTTTGCAATCTCATCTCACTTCAGTGCCCCAGTTAAAAAAAAACCTGAAGGGCTTAGTGATGGAAAAAACTTCATGTGCTGCTTCTAGCCTACAGTTAAGTCACCCAGTATTTAATAACACTCAGACTCACTTTCCTAGGTCAAAGTGTCTTCA
Source organism: Sula dactylatra (assembly GCA_013389905.1). NCBI lineage: Eukaryota > Metazoa > Chordata > Aves > Suliformes > Sulidae > Sula > Sula dactylatra. Next base: position 339,636 of record WEKW01006416.1, read on the forward strand.
ACTTTGATAGGCATCCAGATATGGAGCGTTAGGAGAAGAAATCTACAGCTGCTGCTTGTTTTACTAGGAACCCACGAATTGCAAAGCCACACCTAAGCACACCCAGCCATCTGCACCTGCCTATGCCCGTGGTTTGACAAGCCTCAGTGTTCGCGTGGAGTGCTCAGGACAGGGCTGCAAATTGAGCAGGGCACAGAGGACTGTCAAACTAAAACCCAGAGCTGATCCCCCAGCAGACCTTTAAGGCCAGACTACTCAAATTGTGAAGAATCTCTAAGCCATGCTACAACCATGTAGATAATCTTGCAAGTCCAAGCAAAGCAGAAGGCTCTGTTAATGATCTCTTTGAGAAACAAACTGGTTGGTTAACATTAGGGAGAGCTGACGTACTTAATACGGCTCCTTTTTAAAAACAGACTTAACTCTGGGTGGTGGGGGGGAAGGGTTGAGCGTCGTGTTTTCCCCTTGGGGAAGCAGTCATCCTGTGAAAAGAGTTATCATCACAGGGAGGCAAGAGTTTAGTATGGGATCAGAGAAGAGCGATACGTTCTGTCAGTGAACTACTCCAGGTCATTAAAAAAAAAAAAGTGGGATTAAATAAAGTGATAATTCTCTCCATGGTGGACTAGAAAAACCCACACAGCTCCTTCTTGCAAGGAAAAGTAACTTTTCGCCTTGGTTTCTTGAGGAAAGCAGACTTGTGTTCTCAGTTTGTGCTCTTCCTACCCGCTATGACCACCGAACTAAAAAAAGGCAGTTTTAAAGCAGAAGGCAAGAAAGTAATTTGAAACTTCAAGTCTTCATCAAAACAAGGACAGACTAGCTCACCAAGGCCGGCCTCGGAGGAGGAGGCACCCGCCACGCTTGGCACGGCCTCCGATGGCGCTGGCACACGCGCGGCCGGTGCGCGG
>WEKW01006416.1:349653-506578 GCA_013389905.1 Sula dactylatra
GGGCTCTGCCGCCCACGGCCCCGCGCGTCCCGGGCGCGGGTGTCGCTCTCGGTGCCCCCCGTCGGCCGCGGGGAGGTAACTCAGCGCTGCAGCAGCGTGATGTGCGGGAAACCGGAGGGATTGCAGCTGTGTGCGGGCCAACGCCTTGCCTGCTCTTGCATTGATTTAGTTTAACTTAAATGCATGAGCCTAGCTTAAATGGGTATTTTCCCCATACAGGGTGAACTTGCAGCGTAGTTCAGTTGCTTTACTCTTTCAGATACGTCTGTACAAAGTCATAAGCATGCAATTTAGGAAAATCAGGTGGGATAAGTTTCAGCCCGCCAACTGATCCACGGTAACTGGTTGCGCACGTGCCCTTAGGTCAGCCCGGTTGTGAGACAAAACACATTACATCTCAGTGAAGAATTTCCCTTTGATTTTTAACGGCAAGTTCAGCACTCAACTTCTGAGCCTGTTAGCTTGGGAAGGAAAAATGAGGGCTTTTTCCTTAATTTATCTTTAATACAGTGTGACTAGAAATTCAGCAGTTACTGAGAGTGAAAAAACCCCAGAGCAGAACAGGAAGAACAGAAGAGACTTACTGAAATGCAAATAAAAACATGTTGGAGTTATTGTTGCCAAAATAAATGATAAGATAGGGCACATTCCAGAGCTAATACAGTGGAGGAGACGTTGAATTGGTCAGCAGTTTCCTATAGCAGGTTGCAAAACATTAGGAAGCAAGGTGGAAAATAAAGCGCTAGGAAGAATTTAAAGACGATTGTGAGTGCACAAGGTTAGCCAAACTGAGAGTCCTCTGCTGCTGCTGCTGCTGCACCACAGGTGGAGATGGAAAAGGAGAGTTTGGGAAGGGTGGCTGGCTGCTGCGTTGCTGTTTGTGAATCACGCCTGGCTGTAGCCGAGCATCCGAGCGGCCTGATGGGCTGAGCGTCTGAAAGCAGGAGAGTGGGGAGCCATGGTGTGTTAAATGATGCCATCAGAAGTTTTCTACTGCTCTTGGCTTGGGGTCTCTAAATGGGCTGGTGGTAGGTGAGCTTGACTCCCGAGAGGAGGGCGAATAGCGCTTGACTCGAAGCAAACTCCACCTGAAGCATTTTGGTTTGTTGTGTAAGTCAGTCAAGGGAAGGATGGAGGCTGGTCACAGCATAGATCCAGCAAGGCTGAAATTAGTAAATGCACGTGACTTGTGGTAACTGTAAACCAACCAAGCAAAAGTACTATGTCTCACTCTTGAGCTGGGACTCATTTTCTGTATGGCTTTTGTGGGTTTTGGGGGTTTTTTGGTTGTTTTTTTTTTTTAACTTTGCCATAAAGTTAATGAAATTAGCTAACATGCCTGTTAGTTAATATCAGTAATATGGCTTTCATTAACTTTCTAAAGCTAAGGATGAAATAAAAACTTTGGATTAGAAAACCCTCAAAACCCCCCGCTATTATATTATTAAGCTTTTCATGCTTATACCGTGTTAAAGCATCTCCCATTAAAATGGATGGGCCTTTTGATCAGAGGCAAGAAATGGACCTATGAGACCTCCTGTGAGTTTGCCCTTATTTAAGACTAAACCCTCCCCATTCATCCGGTGAATTAGTTTATGAAGAAGTGAAACTGATTTGTGCATTTTCAGTATTCTGAAGAATATGGAATGAAAATAGTTAGAATTTGTGCTTATGTGGCTTTTTTTCATTCTTTATGAAGGGTCCGTAGAGGACATTTATGTTTCTGCCTTCGAGAGTCTGATGATCTGGTAGATGCATCTCTCTGAACATATGTGAACTTCTCTGACTCTTGGAATGAGATAGTAATCAACTGAATTTCTGTGTAACAGAAATCACTAGTGGAAATTCATGACCCGTGTAGAAGTACTTCAGAATGATTTATTATTTTAAAACCTTGTGTTTATGAAGGATAATAGGCCAAAATATTTTGCTTGAAATATTTTTTATCTGCACTGAAAATTGTACTGGATGGTTAAAGTGTTATTTTGTCCTACTGCAACAGAGAAGCACAGACTCAGGATATTGCTGATAAGAAGGAATCTAAGTTTACCAGAAGCCTCTTAAAATTACCTTTCTAATCATCTAGACATGACACTAGCTTAGTTTTCATATACAGGTAACCTGAATTATTTTCTCATATTTTAATGTGAAACTAAATGTCTTGTTTGGGCCAATAGTGAAGAGGAGAAGCGTTTGCTTCTCACCGGGACTCAGACTGTACTATCCAAAGGACCTTGATCCTTTGATTAACATAGCAAGGCAAAGGAAAGAGGGGGTTTCTCTCCTAACCGTACTAAAGGATGGTGGGAACCACTGGTAAGTACTGCAGAAGTACTGAGGTTCACAGCCTCCTTGACCCCTTTTCCCCATATCTCTACCTTTACAAATATGCGGAAGGACTAGTGTCAGCTAGCTTGATGCCTTTAGCCTTCTTTGCATAAACAATTTCAGGTCTTTTAAAATGTTTCTTTCAGCTCCCTTAAACAGCCAGGCATAAACAATTCAAATGGCAAAGAGATAAAGTACAAAGCTTTCCCCGGTGAAGGGTAGGGATTAACAGGGTTTCTTGAGAACTGTGGATTAGAGGAGAAAAATAATAACAATTTTCTTCTTTGTAGAGAAATAACATCTTTGACTGTACAAGCCAGGCACAAAAGAAAAAAAAAAGTTGTTTTGCTTGCTTTTTACCTTCAGTTAGGTTTTTTTGGCTGTGTAAGTGGTGACTCTGGTATGCTATGTGCTGGGCTGGATGTGGCTGTCCGGTGAGGGAGGGGGTTGTACGACCACATCGCTTTTCTGCTGTCAGGGAGTTGAGAGTTTAGGATGACCCAGATGACACCAGCGTAGGGTCTGTGATTTCCTATTTCCTCTTACCTCTCAAAATCCATCCTTGAGTTCATGTGTGAAACTTCAGGTTAAGCGCCTTACTTCTTCTGGCCTAACCTTTTCAAGCAAGTTTTACAGGTGCTTACTTTGGTTCTTCTAAATGCAGCAATAATTTGGAATGGCATGATATATGGGAGAGAGCCGTGATGGGTAAGTGGTTCCTGCTGGCTTTCGCATCTGGAGCTGTGGGGGAGAAGATGGTCTTGGAGCTGGAGAGTCGAGATTTTCATTCCATTGCAGAAATGACTCACAGGGTCAGTCATGCTGATAACACTATGTCAAAGGCACTGGCCTTTTGCCATTGCTGGAGGAAAATTGTTTGGTGTTTGGTATCCATAACAGATAAATTCTGGAAGACCTCATGCTGTGAGTAAATCTGTGCATCCCGAAAGTTTGTCTGCTTTCTGCCACGAGAGAAAGGCTTTGAAGAATCCACAAAGCCCCATGGGATTTCACTGGGAATTAGGTCTTCCTCTATAACCAGAAGTGTAGCTGGAAGTAAAGACCTGAAGCCAGACATCTTCATTTTCTATGTTTTTAATTCATTTTTTTTAACCGAGATTTACAGAAGACTGGAAGAGATTTAGGCACATCCTTGCAAATATTTGGCATAAGCCCTTTGTGTACAATACATTAGTACTGATAATGTCAGGAGAACAACTGGAAAATCTCATCGTGAACTTAGGAACCCTTTTAAAATTGTTTAATAATCAGTTATCGTTTTCAAACTCTGAGATAAATAAAATGCATGGGATAAAAAGCAAAAATATTTTATTCTTAGTTGTTTAAATTTAAACTTTTAGTCAACGCATAAGCATCAGTTCCAAATATTTCAGACTCTCTCTTACTACTACCAGTCATGAAAGTCGGTCATTTCAGGAAGGAAGGATGTAGAAAATGTCATAGTTTTACTTAGGGAAAAGACAATACACCTGCTTTTTTAATTGTCACGGAATACAAAAAATAGCCTTGATGTCCCTTAATTTTCCATAGAAGCAGTCTGACACCATTGAATATGTAGCCTACAGTTTAACTCCTTTTCAAGTGAAATTACCATTTAAGACCCTCATGCTGCAGATAGCAGTACTTGTATCTGGCTTTCAATGTGCGAGTAGTCTCGTGTCTGTGGGGTGGGAGCCCAAAGCTGTAAGAAACAGTGGGCTGTTGGTGGTGACAAATGCTGTGACTATGGAGGGTTGCAAAATGCCCTTTTGGAAATCATGACTGTAACACGTACGCAGCTCTAAGTGCGATTCATCTAACTGCTATTTTGATGTCTGTATGTGTCAGACCTCTTGGTATAGATGAGGTTATTTTAGGGCCAGAGGACAGAAGTGGGGCCACAGACCGTGGCTGCTGTCAAAGTGCATGCAGTTAGGTGGGTTCTTGAGCACAGGGACCCACAATGTGCCAGATCTCCCTTGCTATAATACAGCATGGTAGTGTGTGTGGTGACCTAGGGCAAACTTTTCTAGATGTCAGATTAAAAATCAGGCCATTGAGGGTCATCTAGGATTTTTGTGGACCAAACTGGAAAAAAATCTTGGTTTTTCAAGTCCATGAGAGAGAAATACAGGTAGCATCAGAAAAGAGTGAAATGGCTCGAGGTCTGTGTCTCATAGCCAAGAAAACAAAGGCCACAGTGTGTTTTCTCATTATTCTGATGGGCAGGTACCAAAGTCCACCAAAGGTGACTGACTCTAAATTGTACCCCTTGACTGGAAATCTGACAAGGTGCCGTTCAGATAAATTAAATTGTTGCTCTAAACAGAAAAGCTTCCCCTGGTGCGAGTGGCTGGCATAAACTGGTGATATCCACTCTCTTTTTATTCTGCACTTCATGCTAAGCTGTCCCTGGTTTTCATCTGTATGTCCAGCGGAAGAAATAAGTCATATACATGCAGCTGTTAAAACATCCGGGATTTCTTCCAAGTGCTGCTGCCCGAGGGCTACTCTAGCACTTTTATGCTGCTGGAGAGACAAGGAACTACCTGCATACGTTTAATAGTATTTTAGTTAAAATGCGAACACTACTCTGTGTATCAGGTACTAGTGTGTACTTCAAATAGACTATTACCAGAATAGATCAGAAAGTGGTTTACTCAGTGCTGTGCAGCAGCCCAAATAGCATGACTACTCAAACTAGTGCTTTACAAAGAGCTAACAGTTGCCTGTAGTTAATAGTTTTTCAGGAGGCTTCCACCCCGCCCCCCCTTCAAAATAAAGTCAATAGAATAGAATAGAATAGAATAGAATAGAATAGAATAGAATAGAATAGAATAGAATAGCTCAGTTGGAAGGCACCTCAACAATCATCTAGTCCAACCACCTGACCACTTCAGGGTCTGACCAAAGGTTAAAGCACATTATTAAGGGCATTGTCCAAATGCATCTTAAACATGATCACTAGCTATGGTCCCAATTCTGAAAATATTTCTGGTCTTTATTCTGTTCCCATGAGGAGCTCCGTAATTTTTCATGGGTCTCTCTGGGACAGTCAACATGTTCACTGCGCCTGCTTGTTTTGAGCTGCACGTGTTGGCTACATCTATGTGTCTGACCAAGTCAAGGGGAGAAAGTTCAAGGGACGTGGATTGGGAGACAGCAGTGGCGCCACAGCAAAGGCGTTCAGTTCACATTTTGACACACAGGGCTCCCAAGGCTGTTGTCAGCTCTGTTGGTCCCCACGTTCCCTCTGCTTCTTCCTTTCCCTCCATTCTTCCTTTCTGCCCCTTTCCTAGGTGTTGGCACCCTGCACCCTGCAGTGCAAATTCGCCCGGGTTTCCCCTGTGCCCGCTCCATGGGAGGGCTGCCAGGATGCTCTGCTGGGGCAGCCAGAGGTGGATTCCCAGGTGTTTTCTCCAAATCCCCCTGGCAGTCCTGATGTCCTTCTCACATATGATCCAACTCACGGAGGGCCACACAGCACAGGTTAGGGAAATGCTCAGGCTTTTTTTTCTTGGTGCTGCTAGGTGGCTGATCAGGAAATTGTCAAGACGTTTTTCATCTGACATCTATGGCTACATTAAGAATTTTACACTTTAAATTTCTGATGCAAAGCAGTCTGAACACTCCAGCAGGATCTCACTTACCTGTGTTTAGAAATCCTTTTGTATGTGTAAATATAAATATTTTTCACACCTGACTGGGAACATTACAGCTATGTGACAGAGCTTTAAAATGCTGGGTTTATTAACGTGGATTCAGTTTAAGAAAGCAAGAAAAGTAATGTTTAACAATGGAGAAAGTGGGGATATCTTCCCCTGATTTTTCAGTTATGCAGAAGTGTTTCAGGAGGTTCTTCCCATTGCCTTTTCAGAAAGAAACTTTCTCTTTGCAAGTACCAAGAACAAAAAAAAATCAAAACAGCAACAACAACAACAATAATAATAAACAACTATCAGAAGATGCCTTTCATTTTTAACAGCAGAGGTTTAGTATTAGGAACTGTTATGGTACACAGAAAGGCTCCATCAGCTCTATCCTCACTGAAAATTAGCATGACAATTTCCTAGTGGCTATTCTAGATTAGCTGTTGCAGAGGAACCTCCTACCTCAGTACTCTGTCTGAAAGGGAGAGGGGTTTATTTCTGGGTAATTGCACAGCACTTGCAGGGGAAGTTAAGTCGTCTTATTTTAATTCTGAAATAGCACTCATCTGAGGGAGCTGATCTAAACAGATATTCCAGCACAGGTTTAATTAATGATGGACTAGATAAGGCTGACTGTTTTCTAGTACGGATCTCAACCTCTTTATTTTGCAAACATGTGGACTTGCTTTTAAGCTTGCAAACCACTCCGGTAATTAAAGCAACTATGCATAGCTTTGAGTGTGTGGATCAAAAAAAGCTGTTTCTAGGATTGAGATTTATGTTTTATTCTATTAATTCCTTTTCTCTCTCTTATTCCTTGTTCTTCCCTCCCCAGTCCAATTCAGTTCTTAAATTCTTCTCATATTTTCTTGGTTCTCTTCCTCTTCTCCCTTCAGTTTCTTCTAACTCTGCCTTGAGAACTGAGAAGGAAAGAGCGTTGAATAGGAGAAATTGCAGGAGTGGTGAATATTGTTCCTCTGAATCTGTCCGTTCTGAAGAAGTCATTTGAGGTCTCTGAGAAAAAGTGTTATGGAACTGTATTTCAAAATGAACTGTTTAGTTTTTCCATTCTAGTGAAGTCATTGACTTTAATAGTTTCTGTGAGATGATCAAATGAGCAAGAATAGGTTTTCTCAAATATTTCTGGTTACAGACTCCGAGTGTTGTCATGAGGTCTGTGGTCATTTCCTACCGATCATGCCACAGATTGCTTCATGGCTTGGAAAGCCTGTGAAAAATCACTTCCCCTTTCCATCAGCATCTCTTTTTTTGCTTCACAAAATCTTTCCTGCAGACCTGGAACAATGTTCGAGGCCCTCAGGTGGGAATTGCTGCTTTAGACCATAGCATATAGGTCATCCTGGGCTGTGTTACAAGAGACCTATTATTATCATCACTCGTAGGAAAACTCTTAACGGGGCTTTAATTGCCAACATGGTGTTGGGTTGTAGGTTATCTTTTTACATAAGGAAGGCATCTAACCTACTTTACATTATGTTGCACCTGAAAATCAGCTGACAAGGACCTGAAATGTGCTTCTAGTGGACCCATCTTTTAAAGCGCAGGTGAGTGTTTGTCTCTGAAATTACCAGGAGGTGCTCGAGTAACTTCGCAGGATTTGGAAAATAATGCCAATGTCGTGGAGTTTTCATTTGCTATATTTTTTTTTTTTTTTTAACGTTGTGAGAGTGGAGGGGAAGATATTGTGGGCAGGCATCCAACTAGCATATGCAACACGTTATGTAATTTGTTTTGCTACAGCTGCTACTGAGAAGCGTGACACAACAGACACCCTCACTGTCCTCAGCAGTTCAGAGCGTTTGACCACTCTCCTTTGGTCTTGTCAAATGCAAATCAGCTGGGAATCTGTTGCAGGAGACTTTGTACAGGTGATAGATGTGTTCTGGGGAGTTGAAATTTATCTGCTTGGATTATTTTGGTGCCTGTGCTTGCTTGGGCATTTATTTATTTATTTCAGTGACGGAATCAGAGAAATATAGATCGTCAAGACCTGCTTGAGGCAAACCAATCCGTATCTTCAAGAGAAGGAGTAAGAAATAAGGCTGCAACAATCTGCCCGTGCGTTTCAAGCACTGTAAAATGGAAACAACTCCTCCCTTCTTTCTTGAAAAAAATATTAGAGTTTAAGAAATAGCATGGGAAAGGTATACAGTGTATACTGGGGCCTGCTCTTTAGAATCAGTAAAAGAGAGGCAAAAGCCAAGATGGGGAAACTCTGGATGTTGTGATTCAGTTTAGAAGAGGGAGGTCATACCAGATTTGAGCTTATTGCCTGGTCTTCTTTCAGTGAGTGCCCAAACAGGGCTGTATTTACATTAAATCCAGAAGCAAAGCAAGATTTTCAGTACGAACAGGTTGCTGAACATGCTTTCTCTTTTCCATATGATATTGTTAGAGGCTAGGGAACATTGTTTCAAGACGTGGTGGGTAAGTAAAGAAGCACTATTTTTTATATCTTACAAATATTCTCCCATGTTTCTTCCTATGAATCATGCTGCCTTGAAATGTCGGGCACACATTTCTCCAACTGCTCCTCAAATCATTGTTAATTAAATGACAATTAATTAAAACCCCCTGAAGAAATCTGGGCCAGCACGTGCCCTGTGGTGTTACTCAGTAAGGCTTGTTTCCATAGGAAGGCTAGGCTTTCAAAGAGTAAGGTATGTTTTTGAAGCCATGGCATTGTATAATTTCTTCCCATCTCAACTTCAGCTTGTGTTACGTTAAACTGAAAATCTTTCTTTAAAGGCATAGCCATTACTCTACTTATGTTGATGTAACTTGTGAAAATTACACTACTTATGTTGATGTAACTTGTGGAACTTTCTCACAGTGGACCAAAACCATAGGTCTTATGATTGCTTGATCAGACCCTTAACTTTGTTGGCCACTAACAACTGTAGCTTCTCTTAGCCAGTGCTACAACCTCCTTTGATGAAACCTCAGATGAAACTGGTGGATGAAAACAAGGATCAAAATAGACCATAATTGAAACTCATCTCTTCCATACCTATCAAGCCATGAAATAAGGATTGAAAGTCTCCTTAGAAATGGGGCTTGGTATGTGCATTTTTGAATATTCTGCATACTTCTCAAGGCAGCAGAGTTAGAGTCTCTGAATTTTCAGTCTTGTTTATGTAATATTTTCTGACATAAATCTCCACCTGAGAAGTTAAAGAGGTGGTAAATAAGCATCATCACATTATTTTGATATTTTTTGCATGGACATAAATAAAATCCTTTGGATTTCATTTAACACATTATCTTATTCAGCTCAATATTAAATTTGAAATTATGTTTGGACTGTGCATAGCCATAATATCAGATATTACTGCCCGAAAGATGTGTTGGATCTAGAGCTTCGGTTGACCCTTTTAACATAGTAAGCAATGCCAATTCTCCTGTGTAAGCAACTCATTGCCTTAGGTCAGGATAACAGGTGACTTCAGTTTTGCAGTTGATCAAGCAGCCTTGTGGCTTCTGAGCTTTAAAGCACTGACAGGGTTTTATAGAATGAATCTTGTGGTATGGAGGTGTGAAGGAATGAATGAGTTCATCTCCAAATCACTGCAAGGGAGCCTGGTTCTTAGAGTAAGAGTGAGTATTTCCAAAAAAAGTTGTATCCTCTTTTAAGAGTTTCAAGCTGAGTGCTCTATAGCTAAGTGTGTCAGGAAGACCTGACTCTGGAGAAGTCTCTTTAGAAGACAATTGATTTTGACTCCAAACTGAAGAGGAAAAATGTTAATAATCAGCATGATTATACTATGGGGGAATTATGTGCTCTTCAGAAATCTTTTGAGATACCTGAAGGCATGTTTTCTAAGGACTAGACTAAGTATTATTTTTCCAGAAGAATATACCTGCTTAATAAACCCTGTGAAGACTCCTTCTGGAGGAAGGAGGGGTAGTCTCTCCAGACTACATGGAGGATAGAGAATCGAAGTAAAGTAGATGGAAACCCAGATAATATAAAGCTAGGGAAAAAAAAAAATAGAAGCAGTAGACCTCTTAGAGTGTCTCAGGGAAAAGAGAAGTAGAGTTTTTAACTTTAACAGCCAGTCTTCAAATGCCAGTAGGCAGGGGCAGACTGTGAGGTGTGTTGCAAAATTGGCATGTGACTCTAGTCTACTGGTGGCCCCAAAACTTCAAGAAATGCCAAGCAATAAATCACCTTCCAAATAAAATACTACCATCTTGCTTGTATGTGTGCTTTGTATGGTTCCTTGCTAGCTGCATTGATATTCAAGTCTGATTTATCATGAGTCAACTTGCTCCTAAAAATTGCTAATAACCGATCATGTATCTGAACCTGAACACAACTATACACGAAATAAACCTCAGTTCTGCTTGTCTAGGTATGCTCTCTAATGTGGTATAAAATCTGCCATGTTAATTAATATTAAGTGTGGATACAGATCTTACATAAATGCTGTAGATTTGCATTTTTTTATTGTTTTATTTTTTCCTTTCATTACTTGCATACAAACTTGTTGCCATGAAGCTAACCAATGTTTGGTATGACTCATAATGGAAACTTGAGAAAATGTTTGGCTGGAGTTGCTAACTAGTCAGCTATATATAAAGCAAGAAAGGGTTGATTTTGTTCAGTCTCGGAGTCTAGTATTGACTTGAGCTGTAATTCGCAGATGTTCTTAGTGTCCTCAACTCCCAGGGCTCTGTTCTAATTAAAAATAAAGCTCTTTTATAAATGCTTAGCAGTGAGTCAAGTGTGTAGATATCTGTATTTAAGTCTCTAAACTTGGAATTAAGTGCTTAACTTAAATTGCTAAGCTTGAAGGCTTTGCCGAGTGTCTTTACTCCAAAGTAAGTCACAGAAAATAATCAGAAAGGGGTGTTTGATTTTCTTTAAAATTACCTTTTGGCCTTTAATAATCATAAAAGACGTTAGACAGACAGGAATGGAAATCGGTTACTGATCTATCAAGTGTGGCATGACCAGTAACAGTAGAATTACCATGGCTCAACCTTGAACTGAAGAGACCACCTATATATTTACCCTGCAGAATGGCACCCTTTTATCCTGCATGAATGGCCTGAGGCCATGTGAGACACCACTCCATCACACGCTGGCAGTAGGTGTCCGAGGCTGGCTCCGTGTGGTGCCTTGCTTCCTTGTGCTGGCTGGCCTCCAAGGGCTGGAGGGGGCTTGTGGAGGCCTGCTCCCCTCTCCCTCCAGCTGAATAATTTCCTTAGGAAAAGCTTTTCTTGCTCATGCTCTTGACTTAATCACCCATCGCATCCCTCAAATTATCTCCCGTGCAGAAATGCCAGAGAGGAATGGGCCAGCTCAGCTAGTGGGTGGCTACCAGGTATCTTTGGCAATTAAAAAAAAAATATCCCCTGTGTTCATCCCAAGCTGTTAATGGCTTGAGATTGCAGTTTAGGGCATAGGAGGTATCACTTAGCCTGTGAGAGGTGGCACTGTGGTAAATGTCCATCTGATTGTTGATCCAGCTGATTTTTTTTTAACCCCCATTTTTTTAACCTAGTTACTGCATACTTGCTTACCTCGAGTTCTTTTGCTTCCTCCAGACTCATGCTTCTCTTGCTTATCTCTGACCTGGGCACTGTTGTTTCCTGAACATTTTGCTCGTGGTTCGTTACACGGAAAGGATGAGAGGCGCGGCTTTTTTCTGTGTGGCCTCAGCACCTTCCCTGCTCCAACTTCTCATCAGGGCTGCTGCCTTGTCCCTTCTTTCTCTGTAAACTTCTGTTCTCCCTGCTTTGCATTCCTTTTAGCTAAAACACAATCTTGGTATTTCCACAGCAGTGCTTGAATCACTTCTTCAACTTTCTGGGTGGAGGAGGGAAGTCTTTTGAAAAGAATATGGGAACACTTTGTGCAAAGGGCTGGGTTCATAATTCAGCATTATCCTGGAGCACACTAGGATAGTCAGCAAGTATGTGATATTGAAAATTTGCCAGATACCAGAGCTCTGGAGGACTGGAATATATTCTTCACAAGGTCTGTGAGAGCTGAGTACACAAATAGTCTTTTCTGACCACAGAGGCAACAAACGTGTGAAAGCTGGGTTTTCCACTGCGCAGCTGCCACTTGGTACAAAGCTTTTAGGAAAGTCTCCTTCCTGGATTAGAAATGCATATTTCAAAAAGTCTCTAATTCGAGGTCATTCATTTTGGTGTGTAAATAGGAACAGACACGTGCAAATATGTGTTGGTCAAGTGCTTGGTTCTACCTAGGCTTCACAGAACGTGGGCTCAAGCCTGGGATAAGACAATACAAAAACAAAGCTAAAACCCCCCCAATTATGTGATATTTGTGATGGATATTATTCCTAGTTTGTTTGCCATTTAGTATGTTCTGGTTCTTTAATGGTCTGTAGCCACACATCTGAGAGGGGCAACCCTTTGCCTTGTCTTGGCTGCTGCTGCGAGCTGAGTCAGTCAGGGCGGTGGAGTGGGGTGACCGAGCTTCCCAAGAAGCTGCTGAGCCTGGGGTGGGACACTTAAGGGGTAATGAGTCTTAACATGTTTTTTAGGTGTCCAGCTTGAGATACCAGGTCAGGAAACTGAGAATAGTTCAGTCCTCAGACATATACCTTCTATGTGGACAACCCCCCCCTCCCCCGCCCACTTTCTCCAAGGAACCTGTGGAAATTTACAGCTGAACTCAGATTCCTGGTATTGCTGAGATTACATATTTTGTTGTTTAACTTCAGGAAGCTGTTAAATTTTGTAGATAATTTTATCATGTATTTAACAGATATGTATAGTCTCTACAGCATATACAGCTGTTCTGGTTTTTGAGGTTTTTTTTTTTCCCCTCTTTTCTTTCTTTTTTAAGTTGGATTGTCAAAAGGTGGGAAAGTTTCTGTATACTCACTTCCATAGATCTGATATCTGGTTTGGAATGAAGGGGAGGAGAGGAATGTCATTCTCTGTGCAGATGATTTACTTTCTGTGTCTGGGAATAAAGCCAATATTTCTTTTCCCCTATTATATTTCATTTCTATGGTTGAATCCAGAAGTGACAGCCTTCCCATTAGTGTGGTTTGTGGTTGGTTTGTTTTCATTTCAAGGGTTCCTCAGCACAAATAGCAGCAGCCCAGTAGGTACTTTCCCACTGCGTGCAAATCCAGGTGTATTCTTGTCATTTTGAGTCTCCATACTTAAAAGTGCATAGAAAACATTTCCCAGAGATAAAATATTTGAATTGTATTTGCACAGTTACATTATTCTAACTTGCCTTCTCTTATCGCAGAGATACTAGTATCAGTGTTGAATCAGTACTGAAAATAAATCTAGGGAAATAAATTTAAAAGTGTGAAGACATTTTTATTTTAGTACACTGGCATCTGATCTGGGATTGTAGGAAATATAGTTGTCCTTCAGAGCAACCCCACTCTGACACATCCTCAGCTGGAGAAGTTAGTATTGTATCTTGGGTAGAGGCTTTGCCCAAAATCGGTATTAATAAATCTCAGATTTAATTGGGCCGTTGCTGTACTTGATCTTATGACGTTGCAGGGGCTTGTGCCTCCTAGAAAGGATGTTTTTCTTGTATATGAAGATCTGCCAAGATAATTACTGCAGCAAGACTTGTTCTACGGCAGCAGAAGTTGCAGGAGAGTAATACGCATGCTGAGGAGTAGGAAAGCCGGGGAGGCAGGGCGAAAAGTCATGGCATCTGACAGACAAAAGTCCTCAGATCATAACTCCCTACTGAAACACAGTGTGTTTGCTTTTTGGAAGACACACACCCCCTTGTTCCTCCTTGCCAGCCTCTTGTTATTCCCTCGGCCGGTGAATACAGCTGGACCCAGCTCACCAGGCAGATGGGGAGCTCAGGGCTGGACTCACTGCGGTGCTGACCGGCTGCCTCCTGCTCCATCCTCCTGGCTTATTGTGGCAGAAATGGTCCATTATGAAGGCCAGAGGTAATTGTTAGGCAGCCTCTATAACAACAGCAATGGAAGTTTAGACTTATTCCTGCCTTGCATCAAGCAAGACGGATTTAAGGTATCCACCTCCTCACACAGCAGGCTTAATTCTGCATTTCTCACTTCTCAGCAGTTTGCATTTATACTGCTTTACCTCGTTAGTCCCTGGTTTCTGGAGATTTCTTTAACCACAGGTAGCACTGAGAACAAGTTATTGCTGCACATCCTTACCTTTCAGCGAACACTGATTTTTTAAAATTACTCTTTTGTACAGATGTGTGTGTTTTCAAAAGTAATTTTTCAGGATGCTCATTTAACCCTGACTGAAGGTTTCGGAGTCTCCGGCTTCTTGGCAGTGACTGTGTGGGGTGTGCAGGGCCTTGGCTGTGTGCTCGTCCTTTCCCCATCTCTTAATCTCCTACTCTCCCTCTTCTCACCTAGTGCAACACTCTTTTCTGTTATTTTCCACACGAGGCATCACAGGATGTGCAGATTGGTTAAAATAGTAGGAGAAAGCAAGAATCAGAGGACTGGCCAACCTGGTGCATGAGGTTTTGAAGGATTTCAAGAAAACAGCGCTAAGGACTTTCATATTCTCACTGTTGTGCAGTAGCTAACATAAACTCTGGCGTCAGCTGAGACCCAAATATGCAAAATGACGTTTGTAAGTGACTGGTGTGGGTTTGGTAGATTCATCTCTGAGGGGCTTTGAACTTAGACTGTGTGCTTAAAGGGCACAGTAAAATTTTCAGACAGCAAAAGTCACCATGAATCTCAGGTGCTTAAAATCTTCTCTAGCCTTAGCTGAAGGGATCTCAGCCTTCATTACAGAAGGGCGTGAAGCTGTCTTCCATGCTATCGCACTGTATTTTTACCCCTTTCAGTGTACAAAGCTTTGTCTAGACTAGGATTTACGTCAGTTGTGTGATTAGCTCCTTGATGGCTATAAACTCTAGCCTAAATATGAATGTGTCTTTCATCACTTGCAAAGGCTTTACTTTCTCTCCATTCCATGGGATTAAACTCGACAAGTTCAATGCATTTGGTAGAGCTCAGTTTTGATTTTCTTTTTTTTTTTTGTCTTTCCCTGGTGTGGCGCTGATGCTAATGCGGAATGGTGGGCCTGGTCCCTACTTTGCCAAGTGCTGTACAAATTGAGAATAACAATAAGGTGCCAGCTCCAAATAGTTTACAGTGTGGCCAAAAGATGAGACAAATTTACCTGTAGACAAGAGGAGCACAGAAAATAGTGAACCAATATTGGTCAGCATCCTTGGCCATGCCCTTGGCAGTCATGTAGCCAAACCGCCATGAATGCCCTGTTCTGCTCCTTTTGGGCACCCTGATAAGGTGGTGGTCTGTAGCAGATCAGCCTGCCATCACACTTTTTAATATTTATCAGGATAAATGATGTGAGTAGTATGTATATTCTTTTATGCCACTGAACTGCTCGGCTGCTGTACTGTTCAGCAACGACCAGATAAAACCAGATTGCAAACTGTTTTGAGCGTTATTGTGCCCAGAACATCCTTGTCACATTTATCTTCCTGCGTGGCCGAGTGACATTTCTGGGTAAGTTCACAAGCCTTCCTTTGTCCCCACCGAGAGTCCTTCAAACAGCCTCCTTGTTCTTCTGGTGTGTTACCCGTCAGGCAAATTAATTGATGAGGAGGGGCACTGTGGTACTGTTTGACAGGAGCTGTGGTTCCCGAGTTTTCAGTACAGCTGGTTGGGGGCTTTCCATCAGTGACATTGGAAAATGCTAGTTCATCAGAAAAGATGTTGTGCCTGTCATACCTTTGGCGTAGGCATCAGACTGTCCCCTTGCCCGCTTCCCTTGTTTTTCAGTGCTCCGCTTGATTAGGCTGCTGGAGAGCACCTAGGAAGCCTCCCGGACTGGGATGAAAACTCTTTGGAAATGAAGAATTTTCTAAATGACAAAAATGTTGTTTTCCAGTTACCTCAGTTATCACTAGATTGTGGAGTTTTACAGGTCTAACAGGAATTTCCAGGCTTTGAGCGTCTGCGCAGGACAGGAACTTTGTAAATCCCATGTCAGATTTTCCAAATGGAACAATAAAAAAATATATCTATTCATATACGAATAGTTTTGTGAACAGTGGGAGTAGCAGAGGTAAATTTCCTACTGATCTGTACCCTCTGCATTCCTGCTGTAACAAACACAGCTTCTCTTCCCCCCTCTCGGACCTCCACATTTTGTGTCTCCCGCTGTCACCTAAGTCACCCCACGGAGCAGGGACTTCCCGCTCTCTCCTTTGTTTACAAACTGCCCTCAGGGAAAAAGCATCTACTGGTTTGTAGTTGAGGCAATGATGATAACTGCTGAGCAGGTGCTTCGGTTTTTCCTTTTCTAGCATTTCCGCCACCCATGTGAGGCTGCTAATATTCATTAAACACATAAGAACATAATTTGGTTAAAACTGGCCAAAGAATTAAATATGTATATAAAATATGCATATAAGTAAAGTCTAAATGAGGCTGAAAACCAGGCTTAACGTACATCCCTTTAGGAAATTTTGAATATTAGTTTCCAATGCTGTTAATCCCCAGCCACCAGCTAGGAGCCAAGAGATTTGGAAGAGCCTGGTCCCATGGGCAGGAGCTCACCATTCACTTCAGTTCAGTGCCTGAGAACCACAGCTTCAGGACAGAGCCCTTCTGTAGTTTAATGGCAACACAGAGCTTTGTACGTACGAACATGGCACACAAGCTGCTTTCTGTTGCTTAACAAATACGGCAGCCGGATGTTTTTAATTTTGAGTCTCTGGAGGGACTAAATCTGAGTGTTAGCCCACGCTTGTAGGTTTGTAGTTACTGATGCTGGTCTGATTCTCAGTATTTCTAGTTATTGGAAATTCAGGGTTCAGTGCCTTTCAGCTTGTCTTTGAGGAACGCTTTCTTTGGTTTGTCTTCTCCAAACAGGCCTTTTTACTCTAACTTAAGTTACAGATCTTAAACTCTGAAGCTACAAATAGCTAAAAGTAGGGTTAAAGTATTTAAATCTTAATTTACTTGTAAAGCTAGTAAATTCCCGAACCATGCTAAGGTCTACTCAATGATCTGTAAAATCTTTTCAGTTTAACTACTTTGCTCAAGTGTTGCTTCTGTTGTCTTCCTAAGGATGCTTTGGGTTTGGACAGAGTTTTTTGTCCTGTGTTTGTACAGCTCAACATAATAGGAAGTTGGTCTGTGAGTGGTCTCATAGGTACTCCAAGGGGGTCTATAATGGAAGTCTTTTTCTTTCCCCTTTATAAATAAAACACTTGCTGCAGGATGTGTTTGCACTTCTAGTTACATGTAATCAGCTCAACACTTTTGAGACTGGAAGAAAATCAGTATGTGTTTATAAGAACTAAGTTTCATGTTGCCTTTTAATGAGATGTGGCTGTGCTACTCATTTAAAATGCAGTGGTTTAGATAATTTAAAGGTATTTTTTTCCTTGTTTCCCCAAAGAAATGCCTATATGGTAATAAGTTTTGTAATAGACAAAAAATGCTTTCGATTTTTTTTACTTGCAGAGAAGTTATTCCATTTTTGCCATTATCCTGTATAGACTAATTGCTGGTTCTACATGTTAAAGAAGCAATTCATTTATTTGGCTTATGGTGTTAACTAAAGTAGTGGATGTTTACCACTTATAAATGAGGAAAAAAGCTTCCTGGAATCAGTTTTGGCACTTCTGCCATCACTGTAATTGCTATAAAACTATCTTTATGTGATCAGTAGTGACACCTGTTATAACAATACCTGCTGTGTGTCTCTGCCTTCCCGTCCTCCTGAGAGTCTGAAAATGATGACATAACCTGGGATGTATTTTCTCAAATTGGGGAAGAAGGAAAGGAAAAAATAAATAGAGTAGTAAATGGAATGATTAAAGTATGTAGAAGAATGTGTGTCACAGCATGTTAATTAAATGGTCTGTATTAAAGTAAAATGGCCGAAGGTGCATTAACTTTTGGAAACCTTTGGCATTCCTTTTCTGATTGAAATTTGAGGGAAGGTGATTTCATGCCCTGTGTTGAAAGATGAAATGGCTAAGAGCAAGAAAGGCATTGCAAGCACCATGGTAATTAACCTGAACACCAAGATCGAAAGGTGGGTGTATTTCTCTGTCAGCCCACTAGGTTCAGATTAAACTTGACTTTAGCCTATGTCATATAAACTGTAAAATCTGCGCTTACCTTCCTGAGATCTCTATATATCCATGCTTGAATATCACCTTCCAGAAAGCACATCAGACTGCTGGGATCAATAGCTCAGCATTGTACATGTGTTCGGACCTCAGTTTTTTCCAGAGCTGTTTCAACATGTATCTTCAAAACTAGCAAGGAGGATGCTGAGCCTGGGCTGTGAATAGGGAAAAACAAAACAGAAGGATGTGAACAAAAGTAAAAAGCAAATAAACAAAAAAATACAGATATATCCATGCTTGCATAAATCCTCAGGCGCTGTTCCTTCTAAATACCATGCATTTTTCTGCTGAGCAAGGGAAGGAAAAAAGAATATATTCTGATTACTTTTGTTTGATATGGAAAGTAAGCATAATTTTTAATTGTTTCTTGTTTTCAGAACAATTTATGAGTATTATGTCAAGCATTCAAACATAGTATCATAGAATCATTAAGGTTGGAAAAGAGCTCTAAGATCATCAAGTCTATCCGTCAACCCAACTTTACCATGTCTCCTAAACCATGTCCCAAAATGCCATGCCTACAGGTTTTTTGAACACCTCCAGGGATGGTGACTCCACCACCTCTCTGGGCAGCCTGTTCCAATGTCTGACTGTGCTTCAGTATAAGTATATTTTCCCTAATATCCAATCTAAACCTTCCCTGACACAGCTTGAGGCCATTTCCTCTCATCCTATCACTAGTAACTTGGGAGAAGAGACCAACCCCCACCTCACCACAACCTCCTTTCAGGTAGTTGTAGAGAGCGATAAGGTCTCCCCTCAGCCTCCTCTTCTCCAGGCTAAACAACCCCAGTTCCCTCAAACTCTCCTTTTAAGACCTGCTCTCCAGACCCTTCCCCAGCTCCGTTGCCCTTCTCTGGACACGCTCCAGCACCTCAATGTCCCTCTTGTCCTGAGGGGCCCAAAACTGAACCCAGCATTCGAGGTGCGGCCTCCCCAAGGCCGAGCACAGGGGCACCATCCCTGCCCTGCTCCTGCTGGCAAAATAGTAAGCCCAAGGTAGCTCTTAACTTTGAAGCTGTTAAAAAACTAACTCTTATTAGAATGCAATTTTTGCAGAGTTTTTTTTCCCCACTCCAAATGACAAAAAAAAAAGACTGGACTGCTAGACCCATGTCTTTTTGTTAAAACAGAGTGCTCAGGTTAAACTGAGAGTGTATTTTTAATTTGTAATGTAATTTATATAAAATTCCATAGTTTTTGAAACAGTTCAGTAGGCAACACCCGCCCCCCCTCCCCCCACCCCTGCATCTGCATTATCAAATTGCCTGATGTTATTTTGGAATCTTATAGTATGTGGAGGGTTTTATCTTTTATTTGAATGCCAAATATGGGGATTGGGAGTTTCTGTGAAAACCCCAGCTTTGTTTTTCATCCTGAAGTAAATATTTAGCCTTCAGGTTTGTGAGGAAAATCTTGTAAATGCTAATCTTGGATGTTAGAAAAAAAATCAAAAAGCATGTGAGAGAGAACCAGTTGTTATTCTAGAATTTCCTAGTTCCTGTATTAGTATTGTGATTTTTAGGGTATGTACTGCATCCCAATATGTGAGGAGAAAACCAGGAGCTAGAGGCAAATTTCACAATCTGAGCTTCCCTTCCCCCCTGCCCCATCCCCCTGTGTATATTAGATGGCTGCAGGAGAAAAAAGGGGTGGTGGTGGGGAATGCACATAAGACATAGAGCTGTTGATCGCATAATGGTGCCAATTGTTCTCAGTGAGCAGTGAATGTTTCTGCGACTTAATTGTCCTCCACAATGAGTAACATGCTCTGTCTTGTACTAGGGTAAATCAGGGCTTCAGAAAGAGACACACGTGACTTTGTCTTAACGATCTGCTTAATATTAGAGTTGTTTCTTGCTGGGCATTAGAAGAATGAGCTAAACAGAAGTCGCATCCATACACAACCTTCCTTTTTCAAAAGTGATTTAAAAAATGGAATAAACATTTGAGGTAAAATCCTGACTCCCCTTGGTGCAGTGTAATGAACCTCCATGGGCCGAGTCTTCAATCTTGGTGACTACTCTTCCTAGTGGAGACCTTTGAAAACTCCCCCTTCCTCAATGGGAGCTGGCATCTCTGTGCAGTTTGGTTAAATCCATAACACTCTTCCCAATCTTTTACAACTGTTTTGCTTGTGTGCAAAAGTTTCCTGACACTAGAAAGGGCATAGTAGCATTTAGTCAGAGAAATTTCCTTTTTGTAGCCTGCATTCAGAAGAGAATTAAGTCAATGAGCCTGAAAGCATGTATAAATATTTTATTAAGTGAAAGCCAATATGAATACAGTGATTGAATCTCTGGTAGAGATATGAAAGTTGAAGTCCCAGCAAAGTTGAAATCAATAGGAAAAAATATTTTAATGGATAAGATCCCCCTTGCTGATTGGTATTTCTGGTCACCTGTACTTTGACAGCACTAATATAACCTGATTTAATGTCAAAATAACTTGTTCTGAATACGAAGAGTTTTCATTAGGAAATTATAATATGATTTTTTTTTAGTACTTGCAAGAGCAGCTAACATCTAGCATTCTCTTGCTAAGGGTCATTGTAAATTCAAGTGAGATATTTTAAACCAGTAAGGCCAAATATTTTATTAAGTGTGGAAGGATCTGGATAGGTTAGTAGTTACATTTTGCTACTTGAGCTTTTTATGGATTTTGGTGGCTTTATGAAAAACAGATCATGTCTAACAAACCTTATGAATCTTTAGAGAGACCACAAATAGTATTAATACAACATATTTAGGCACCTTTAAGATTTGCCATAACATCATTTGGGTGACTATAAAACCAGAAATGGTGTGCAAAAAAAAAAAAAAAAAAAGCAAACCAGCAACTGAGTGCTCATCACACTGATTATATGTGGCCAGATGATAATCATCCTTCGGAGATGGTTTGTTTCTGGTAGAGTCTTGATAGCATTATCTCTGCCTATTTAACATGGTGAGCTGGTAGAAGATACTGGTGAGAGGAGGGAGGGATAGGGATCAGAAAGGTAATGTTGTATTCATAGGGATAGCAGCAGTGTTAGATATTTAAACCTGGCTCTAGTTCTGGGCTCTGGAGGGAGTTAGAGATGAGCCATGTAAACCATTTAAAACAGGGAGAAATGTGCTTGAGGGAGACAATCCGGGAGCTCAGCTGATTTAACTTAATAAGTGGATGGTGGAGAGCTGGCTTGGCCTCACTGTCTGGGCAGGTATGTGGAGAAAACACGGTAATAATATTTCTTAAGTTTTCGTATAATCCACTGTCTGAAGACTGCATCTGGGCTAGCTGAAACCTGAGTTACAGCCTGCATTTTTAACATGGTGTGGCATTCGTTGTTGGAACAGTTTACTAACGGTTGTATGAGGTAGAAATGTTAAATGAACCCTGGTGGTATTAGAGTTCGAAAAATAATTAATTTAGGACAATCCTACAGGGGTCAGCCTTGAACACAGAAGCTCCAGCTGGCTCTGGATGCTGTCTCAGTTGGGCAGTCGAAGGATGTTTAACAGTTGCAGCCCTGGATGGAAAGCTGTGTTCTTGCAGGAGCATTTCAGGAAATCTCTCATTAGTAAACTCCACCATTAGTAAACCTCCTAGGACCTTAAACCAGCCCCGTGCGCAGAGCAGAAGACGCGAATTAATTTATCCTTGCTTACACACTTGTGATGCAAATACAGAAAGTATTGTTTCTGTCATTACAGAAGGGGAGAGGGATGAAGTTGCTTCTCAAACTGTAAAGTAGCAGCTCAGCGGCTGTGTTTGCTGCCTTCTGTAAAGTCAAGGCCTCACTCTGCAGAAATAACCACTTATGCTATTTAAATCTCATCTGGTAAACTATGGCTCTTGTTTCTATTGTCCTAACCACTGAAGTAAGTGGATTTATACTGACAGGCAACTGGTTTTTAGGAACAAAAGCATGGACGCTAACAAGATAGGTGATTCAAAGTCAAGACATTAGCTGTAAGAGCTAACAAATCAAGATATTAGTTGTAAGAACACCACCCCCCCCCCCCAGAAAGATGGCTTTCCACCCACCCGAAGAGGATATTGCCCATCTTTTGGCCGTTCCTGTTTACTTCTGCTTCTTTCTCAGTACGTTAATATTTTCCTGTCACAACAGATGTAATTGGTGGATATATGCAAGTGGGTGCATATATTGGGGTGTATTTGTACATGCGTGCATTCGTGGTGCTTAATCACTTTGGATTTAATAATAGACTTTGATTCGCCTCCTTCCTACCTGAAGGGAGAGGACAGTGGTGGGGCTGTTTTGTCTGATGTCCACTCAAAGCTACGTTTCTGTTCTGTTGGCCGCCTCCTGCCTTTGCTCCAGGATCACCAATCAAGGGTGACTTTTGTTTGTTTGTTTGTTTGTTTATTTAATTTTTAAACTGTAAATGTTACAGTCTTACCAAACCCCAGATATTCCAGTTAAAAGACCAGCTGAGGACATTTTCCATATAAATGAGATTTGGAGATCTTGATGTGTATCTGAGGGTGGCTTTGGCTAACATATTAATAAATTACTGTATATATGGTGTTACAAGATGAATTGCTACTGCAACTGTTTTACGGGCCCACAGCCCAGAAATGTTAGCTGGCTGTATTTTTCATGGTTTGATTTAAAGACATTTTAGCAGCCAAACATTCAGACAAATTTAATCCCAGAGGGAGGGATTAACTGCTTTTAAAGCATGGGTTTTGAAAACTAGCACGACGTCATACAGAATTCAGACTCTCATTTTCTCTGTTATCTTAATGGAAAAATTCCCTCGCACTGTATGTGGGTTTTGGTTTTTTTCTTCAGCAGCCAAATGGTGATATTGTGGTGGTTGACTGCTTAGTGTCTGGTGACAGTGCTGATGTTAAGGTATGACAAGGATGCTGAAATGTTTGCTTTATCTGGAACAGGCTAGATGAATAGAAAGCATCCCGTGGGGTAATTGGGGAGTTGGGAAAGTGAATAGCATGTATGCATTGAGTACCCTGCTTAGAAAATCTTGCATATGTAAATATACTGTGTAAACCAGTAAGGCTAGAGTTTTGACTGGTTCGGGGAAAAAAAATAAGAATATGAAAACCACAATTCTAGAGGAGGGGCGGGGGGAAATTGTTGAATTGGCCTTGGCTGACTCCCTGTATGCAGGGAATTTCAACCCAAGGGTGGAGGCTTAAGGCATTAACAAACAAAAGAGAAAAAGGAGTGAGCAACTCAACTCCAAACTCTTACAGGAGGAGACTGAAAATGAGGGAATCCCTCCCAGGCTGTGCTGCTCTGCTGTAGGAGCATTCCGTTCCTGGGAATGCCAAACCTTGTGTTTAGTCTCTGAGAAGTGCAGTCAGGCATGTATCCTCAAGGTGATACCTAACTTATGTAAGGGGCAAATTGTCCATAGATCAGGAGCAAAATAATCCCTCCCCTGCCCTTTCATTCAGCTTCTGGTAACTTTTGGTAACATATGCAAGTTTATGAGGCTTTTGGCTCCTCAGCCAGCACAGACTAGAGCAGTGCCACTGACTTCAGCAGAGCAGTACCAGTCGGCACCAGCTGAAGATATCATCGTTCAGCTATAGCGCTCTTACTTCCTAGAGACATTATAGGGTCATTGTACAGGAGGGGGGATATTTTGCTGTCATGCTGTGCTGCAGATTGCTGGGCTTACAGGATTGCAGCTTGGCTCGTAAGCCCCCATGTCAGGCTGCTACAGGGCAGGTTTGTAGTCTAGTGGTCCGGCAGCTATGCTGAAGAGCTTTATACAGGGTAGCACCAAAGAGCCTTGCTTCGCTCGCTGCAGCCTGAGGTCCTTGGGGCTCAGATGACTCAAAAGATAACCGTGGGGAAGGCTGTGAAATTGGAAGTCTTTGAACATGCCACCAGGAAGGAGTTCAGCTGGTTAATAAGAAGGATTATCTTTAATAGTGCCCTTGTGTGATGGGTTGTATAGTTATGAGGGAGAGCACCCAAGTGTGTGTTTTGCCTTGTGAACTTCCCAGCATGTGGAAGGATGTCTGGAAGGTAAGGGGTTAAAAATACAAAATGTAGGTGGTTGGTGCCTCCCGTCCTCTCTGAGGAGTGTCTTTCTTTAAACCATGTATCATTGACTGCGCCAGGAGGAGGAATTGAGCACTGATGACCCCAAAAAGGCACCGAAGCCCCTGCAATTCATACAGGACTAGAACAAATGGCACTGTTTAGTTTTCCATGTAGGCTTCCCGGGTCTTTCAAATAAATGTTGCTGAAACTTATTTTACACTGCTGCCTGCAAAATACAGTCCTGTTCGGGCAGCTGCCACAGCAACGGATGGTGACCCTGGCTTTCTTGTTGCAATGCAGCTCAGGCATCCATCTTGCTTTGCTGACGAGTCCCTGCACGGCAGAGAAGTGGCGGAGAGGTGGTGTGCAGCTCCAAGGGCAAGTGGGCACTGCTACTGCCCTGCTCGGGGGCACAGGGCAGCCTTCTAGGCAGCCACGCTGCTAGTCCATGTCTAATTTGCTGTTTCAGCCACTACAGCTGTCCATATGTCCTCCTTTCTCTTGAATACATGTATTTATTTTCCTACTTTTTCCTTACTTCCTTACTTTCCTTTATTTTCCTACTTATTTATTTTCCTTATTTTCCCTACCCTTACTTATGCCCTTAAAATGTGTTAACGAATAAATATTTAATTATTTAATTATTTAACAGCCCATTGCATCGTTCAGTTTTCCCAGAGGCTGGTGCATGACAGGGGATGTGATACACCCACTCAATGCCGTGCTCTTTGGCCCAGGTGTCTATGAGGTTGTTTCAGAAATGAGTCCCATTGTCTGACTCAATTCTTTCTGGGGTGCCATGTCGCCATAGGACTTGTTTTTCAAGGCCCAGGATAGTGTTCTGGGCAGTGGCATGGGGCATGGGGCATGTTTCCAACCATCCGGTGGTTGCTTCCACCATTGCAGTATAGATCTCATTCAAGGCTCTTCTGCGTGGGGAAGGTCAATATGCCATTTCAGTACTAGTGTACTTTTGTTCATCTACCTCAGCTTCTTCCTTGAAGGAGTACAGTAGACTAAATATTCCAAAGGGAAAGGTTCAAATACAGCGTTATGGGGGCTTTGCCAGCTGATATTCTCATACGGGTTTTTTGGGTTTTGTCCAACTCCCCCTTGGACATGAAGAAAGTAGGAGAGGATGCAAAAGTAACTTTCCTAAGCCTGTGCCCTGTGTTATTTCAGGCCTGTTGCTCTGATCTTTCAGGAACTGTCACAGGATACTCTTATTTTCAGAACTATTTACAATGATTCTTATTTTAGCTTATTCATTTTTGCTTATATTGAATTTCACTGTTGGGTCACTAACGGAAAAGGCAATGTGAATCTCAGCTGTGAAAAAACACTGAGACACACCTCTCTCTCTCTCTCTCTTTTTATTTTTTTTTTTTTTTTTACCCAAAAGGTAGGATTCTGGGGGCAAACAGCTGTTGCTTAGGAAAAAAGTTGTAAGAAATGAAATGTAACATTACAGGATGGGATTTCTGCTTCCAACACTCAACAGGATAAAGACATTATAAGACACAAGCTCTATCTGATTCATCCTTTGAGTGCTGTGATTTGATCCATCCCTGTGATGGACCAGCCCTCCATTAATTTGTCTGACTCCTTTTTGTCACAGTGACCTGTGCTGAGGCCTTCCAGTTATGTGCTTTAAAGGCAACTCCCTGAGAATTTCATTGACTTCTTCCAGCCTTTACACTGGGAGAAATGATGAATACTTATTTACCATCTCTGTGCCATTTGTGATATGGTAGATCCTCCTCATGCTTTTCTTCTTTGACTTTCTGAGATTGGAAATTTTCTCCCCTTGCAGAGAAGTCGCCTCCTACCTCTAATCATCATTTTACCTTTTCTTTTCCTATCCTTAAGAATTTCACTGTTTTTGAGATAGACTGGCCAAGAGCAGAAACAATAATCAAGATTAAAGTGTATTATGTATTTATGGTTGCACAGTGATATTTGGTTGTGTGGTGTGGTTGGTGGTTTGTTTTTTTCTTTCCCCCCACTTCCTGTAATTCTTTCACTGTTTTGACTACTTCTGAGTAGCGAAGCAGCATGGTTTCCTTCCCCATGAGCTTAAGAACTTTCTGCTGATTCACGAGGCGTGTTGTCTGTTGTAACATTTCCTACATTTTAAGGTATACAGTCCTTCATTTGATTTTTTGTGTGGCATCTGATGTGGCATTTGGGATTTCAGTTTACTCAAGATGCTAAGAACACTTTTTGGACCTCAGAAAATCAATCAATGCCTTTGCCTGCAGAAATTAAGACATGCTTACGGAAACAAACTTTGTGCAGGATAGAGTACTTCAACTCAACATGCTTACAGCAGGGCCAGATTAGGGCTGAAATCTTCAGATTAGTTGGCTCTGTTAAGATCTATGTGTTGACATCCTAGATTGGCTTGTTTCCCTCTTAAAAAACAATTCTAAAGAAAATTTTGTTACTGAACCTCATTGGTATATTTTCCTTAAGTAAGATGAATTTCTTCTACAGCAGATGCTTGCATCTTTCAAATAGTCTTAAAGTGAAATCCTGTGTCGTTTCCATAGCCTAATCTAATTTGCCAGCTCTTATGCACCAAATCAAAATTCAGTGTTGCTAGGCTTTAGTTTTCCAGTTTACCTACATCAAGATATTTTGGGTTTTTTCCGTTGTTTTTTTGTTCAGGTTCTGTATGTTTAATCACCGTTCCTGCACTCAGTATTGCAGGTTTCATAATAACTGGCACTTTGCGTATGTGTCTGTGTAACAAACTCGATGACAAATGTGGCATGCCTCAGTACATATTGTCATGTAACTGTTAGGAAACATTGGACTTCTTTTATGTGACCTAGTATTTGAACAAAGCAAGGTAAAGCAGTATTGTGGATGATTTTTCTCAGAAGTCTTTCTTATTTTATTCGAGGAACTGGCTATAGGGGGCTTTCCAGCAACAGCCCTTTATGCATTTCCTCTTGTGCCTCCAGTGTATTATTTGTAAAATTACATGTCAGATCTACCCAAGCATCACTAAGATTTGTAGTGGAACAAGGCACAGTATCAGCCAATAAATGTGCTCTTTAATTACCATTTCCTTTTTTTGGGAGAAAACAGAGCCAAGAGGGAAAAAGGAAGTTTGTTCTTTGGGCATGTAGCTCAATTAATTTTCTTTGTTATGTCCCCCAAGGTCCCTAAGACACTTAAGAAGTGTCGTGATATCTGGCTTATCTGAACCATCTATTAAACATTGGCAATGTGAGTCACAGAATGTCCCCCGGTGTAGACCAAGCTTGTGATCACACAGACGAGTGTGAGAGGCTCAGTCCAAGTTCAGTAACCTGCCCGCCGCAGCCTGCTCCTCTCCAAAGCACCTTCTGATGGGCTCAGGCTTCCCTGCAGTTTGCTCTCTCCTTCGCTGGCCTTCCAGATAAAGATTGTCAGGGTGTGAAGGCAGCGGCACAAAAGCTAATAAAGGAAGACCTTGGCCATCCATCATGTTTACAGACCAAACAATCCTGTATTGTTGAAGAATTGGCCCCTTTTTGTAATAAAGATAAAGAAATCACTATGGAACAAAAGCAGCAATGTTTCTGTTTTTAAGGGACTCTCATTCTATCTTCTGTATGTGCCAAACAAAAAAGTACGAATCAAAGCTACCTGTTAGATTTAGATTTTGCAAGAAGTTACCAAAAGAAGGGACTTATCTGGGGCTCAGGCACTGAGAAGACAGAAGACCGTGGTGATAGGAGATCTTATTCCCCATATCATGAATAATACGGGGATTCCTGTAATGAAAGGTTTTGAGAACACCCCTCTGTGATCGCTAATGCTCAGGCTCTCAGAGGTATGCAGGACCTGCTGAGAGTTGGCAGCTGGACCCAAGAGGAGAGAGTGATTCCCAGTCAATGCGATTCCTCTGTCTTCATACAAAACCAGTAGCAGACGTGAGACTAAGAGAAAAACAAGAGGCATCTTGCCTGTTCTATCTGCTGTTGCCCCATTTCTGCTTGTTGTTCAGCTGTAACTTCAGCCTTGAAGGCAGTTTCGTGTGAAAGGTTTTTAGCTCTTTACAGAATCATGTCAGGTTTAGACTGGGTAGAACCCTGGCCTGCAGATTTCAGCAGGGTCAGAGCCTCCATACTTACTGGTTCCTCTATCTAGAGGTTTCCAGCTTTTGCCCTTCCACCCTCTAATGCATAAATGCTGAAGAAACCATTTTTAAAGCTTTGACTTGCATCTTTTTTCCCCATAGATGTCACTCCTTTGCAAATGCAGAGGAGCACTTTGGGCAGAAGCCGGGGGGATACGTCATGGTCCTTGACCGGTACTTCACTGCAGCAGCAGAGTGCTGCTGTATTAGGACTGCCCTGTGCTGGAGGGATGTCTGTCGGAGCACAGCAAAGGCCGTGACTGTAGTGGAAGCCAAGTTTCTGCACACGTGGGGCATTTTCTTGTATGTTCTCCAGGATCCGCTCCGCTGCTCTCAGGTGTGGACCTTGCATTGCCATGAATGTGATTGGGGCAAACCTTACTGTTGCTGTAGAAAAGGCAGGAGCATCTGGCTGAGAACACCCTGACAGAAAGTGTTCATTTCAAAATCTCGTTCTCCGGCTTTTCACGGTAAAAGAAACAATTTGATCTGTGTTTCTTTTTGTCATGCGGTAGCTTTTGAACATGCAGATGTCATGAAGAGTTCATACAAGACAAAATAAGTATGGCTAATAATTTATTATTTGTAACTGTTCAACGTAAGCAGGCTTATCACCTAAATTGTATCAAAAATAATCCATTGCCGTTCTGCAAATATCAGCCTAGTCATCTGTAGAAATCATAAGGGAAATTGCCTGCAGGAGGAAATGACGATATTAGTGTGTAAGGTTCTTTTTAATGTTTGGTGGGTTTTTTTGTTGGTTTTTTTTTTTGTTTTTTTTTTTTTTTTTTTTTTTTTGTTTTTGTTTTTTGTTGTTGTTTGTTTGTTTGTGTTTGGTTTTTTTTTCTTTTCTGTTTTCTAAGAACTGTGTACAGGGATTGTACTCATTTCGTTCTCAGAATTGCTCGTGCAGAAGGCAGACATGCCTGCTGGGAACTCTCAGGAGGCATATTTAATGTTTTGCATTGTTTTTCTTGATTTAAAATAAGGACCTGATTCTGTGAACCAATGTCAAAATATGATTTATGGGGAAACGTGTTGCTTCCCAACCCCTTTGTTATTACTAGTAGCTATCGAAAATATGAAGCATGAGGCACTGAAAATAAAGTAAAATGTCATCTGCTCTGAATTTTTTGCTCAGTGATGTACATATGCCCATAAAGCTTATGGTCACTGCTGTAAATGAGTATGTGCATGATTAACTTGTTGCCATGTGTTGTTCCAGAGGGTACCTCAACAAATGTTTGCAAATTCAAGGACCAAATGTGTTGATCTAATAGTATGTGACGAAATTCAAATCTGTTTGTACCTGGAGAAGAAAAGCAGGTCATTACTAGCTCTGAACTGTTTTTCTTCTTTCTCCTTTAAAGCAGTTGTTTGCAGGACAAAATAAGACATGACTCTGTGGTCTTTGAGGCACGGAGCATTCTACAATTCCTCTTTAACAACAGCCTTTCAAATAAATATGCTGCCTATTGGCTCAGCCAGTGAGATTTGTCGCATACACACGCAAAATAAATTTCAAACACTTATCTGTCATGTAAGTTTTTAAAACTATTTCCCCTCATTGTAACTTTCTGGCAATTAAGGCTACTGATTTACACGATAGCAATTTAATCTATTGTCTTGAGAATCAGACGGATGTGACGTTTGGTCTTTATCTTTCCTTTTAAATGAACAAGAGTTCCTGGCTTGTACAAAAACAAGAAATTTCAGCCCAAAGCCATTCCAGTCCTGTCTTCTGAAGGAACACAGGAACAATGGTGTTCTAGTCTATAGGTGGCAACTGGAGGAGCTTCTTGTTCGTGTGCAAGAGGAATCTGGCACAGAAGAAGGTACATTAATTTCTAATTAAACCAGTGATAAAATTATAGAGGGGTATATAGCGGGAGATCTCACTGATTTTATTCAGATTTGTTAGTGGGACCTCCTCTATTAGAACTGGGAGAAGCTTCACGTCGGCAGCTTAGAACAGACTGGGAGGTGGAAGGGGGCTGAAGTGGAAGGGGGCTGAAGAGAAGGGTTTTATACCCTGTCTTTTTCCTTTCCCTGCTTTGTAAAACCAAAGGGTTAACAAACAAAAGCAATATCTGATTTAGTCTCAGTAACACAGTGCATGCACTAAAAATACACTAGCAAGTGTCTAATCTGAGAATAATGTCTATTGTTTTCTTTATCATTATTTTGTAGTCACAGTCCCATGCAGTTGCCACTTCTTAGCTGTCTTGCAGAAGTAACAGCCGTATGTCACATTGTCATTTGCAGCATTGTATTAGACTGAGTTTCATAATAGATCTTTTATTCCTGTCTCTTGTAAATAAGGCAAACTCAGCATTTATGTGGCTGTGAATTGGACCTACATAACTGACATCAGTAAGAAGTGTGCGTCTAAATGGAAATCAGAATTTGTCTTGGCAAAATGTATTGTAGTCTTTAATTGGAGAGTTGCTTTAGGGAAAGATGTGTCTCATCTTCTGGCATTAATATATTAAGTATGGTATATTTAAGCCTCTCTAGTGGTTTATATGATCACTGAAAGTAACTCACCTGGATGGAGCTCTCTGCAGCTTTCATCCACTAACTGCTAATGTCTTGCCACAGAAAGCATCTGTAGTTCACCATCTGCATGACACTCATATCCTATTATTATTTTTAAAGGCCTGGCAGTACAGGAGGTATTTTATAGACATATGGAGAACAAAGACTGACATTCTAGTTGTAGAAAGCAGAAGCCAACACTAAAACTGATTTTGGAGAATGGAAGTTTTCACCCTGGGTGAATCTCTGCACAATTTCCTCCCTTTACTTCTTGCCCCTTGAATGTATTAGCACCCTGAAATCAGTGGATTATAAGCATGTGGTTATAATGGCCTTCCAGCCATATCTGTTGGCTGGTGCAAAATATTTGTCTTTCCCTTCGTGAATGTTTGGGCAGGATGAAAATCTTGTGCAGCAGAGGTGACTTCTACTGGGGCCAAGTTGGCTGATCCAGTCTGGTGTGCTTCTTCATGTCGGGTTTTCTGGCAAATAATGCTGTGTATTGAAGGGCTTTGTGTGTGCAATGTATTAATTCAGGTAAATTGGAATATGTGTGTATGTTGGGTTGCATTTCCTGTGGAGGTAGCCCATATTTCCCTGCAATGAGAAGTGAAAATGGGAACAAAGAATAGTTACTCTCCTAGATTATCTACTTCAAAGAGGCATGGATGGGTAACTGAATTACTGTGAAAGTCTGCATGGATTATGGCTTTCTGAAATGTTGTAGAACCTCAAAAATAACTTTATAAAGTAAGGATAGAAAATGGTGAATTGTTGTGAAACAGACTAAACACCCCAGTCTAAGAATGTTCTAATCTCTCTTTTGATTTTTGACAGATGATCCTCTTGGCAGTGCTGCTAACAAACCTACTGCTGGCCATTGTAATACCAGGTAGGAAAACATGTTTATTTTCTGATGTCTAGGAACTACAACACATTTTCACTGTTTCTTCTGTGAGACTTTTTTTTTTTTTCCTTTTTTTTTCCCAACTAATCCTGCAATCCTGGATCAGGCAACATTCTCATCATGCTGGCAACATCGATAAAGTTACTCTTTTTGGCTCTTCACCTTGTACTGTGTTGAGTCACAAAGACTCCTGAAGTCAGTGATGCTTGGATGAACAAACTGTGGGGCTTTGCTACTGCCTTATTGTTTTTAGTGGGATTGCAGGCAGGCAAAAAATGAATGAATGCATGGCATTCCTTAAAGGATCAGGACTGAAATTACCCATGCAAGGTTTGGGTCAGTGGGAATAAAGACAAAAAGTCCTGTGGACTGTCATGCCAGACATACAGTCTGCCTAGAAGCTACAGCTAAAGGTCTAGGACACACAGTGACCAATGGTGATAAATTCCACCAGATAAATTCCTGAACTACAAAATGAATGTTTTACATTGCAAGTTACATTGTGTTTTGATATCCAGGATCAACAGGTTCTTCACTTCAAGAGTCATCAATTTCCCGTTGCAGCCTTTTTGGAAATGACCACATCAAAACATTTGATGGTTCTTTCTACAATTTTGCTGGGGACTGCAGTTACCTCCTTGCTGGGGACTGTCACAAGCACTCCTTCACACTCTTAGGTGAGTCTGAGCAAGATGTCAAGAAGTAACAAATGCAAAATGCTGTAGGGATGTGGCATTGCCCTTGTGCCAGGCTCCGTGACAGAGAAGAAAAGAGAAATAGCTTTGTCCTTTGTCAGATAGGATGGACCACTGCATGAAAGGATCTTTAGTTTTATTTTTTTTTCTGAAAGCAAGATTACTTCTGAGGAAATTCTGTCACTTCGGCTTCTGTTATCCCTTTGTAATATATCTGACACATAACTAAGTTGCCAAGGAATGGAGACTTTCTTACTGATTCTTCTAAAGAAAGAAAATGAGACCTTTTCTGATTTTGAATTTGCTAGAGGAATGTGGCTGATAAAGCCGAGTATGGGAGTCGGAGCTACTGACCCTGTAAAACTAATTTTACCCGTATGCTAAATACCCCAGTGACAGAAATCCTATCCTGCAGGACAAAAGGCCTTTGAATTAGCAAGAGCCCCTGCAGCGTTATTCTTGGGGATGGGCAACAGATGATATGAGAACCAAAACTGTATGTTACTTTCATACCAAACTCTTTTGGCAGATATTCATATATTAACTAATAACTGTTTTGTATTAGTCATAGTTCAAGACGATTTTCTACTGACAGTGAGTAAATTGAAGTAAACTCATCCCATCACTCTGAAAAGGAAATATACACCAATTCAAATAATTTTCTTCCTCAGCTTAGCAACTCAGTACAATTTTTTGTATGTAGAAGAACCCACCAGTATAGGCGAAGTATGAATTGACGGCAGTATTTTATGTGGTCAAATCAATCTCAACGCTCCGCCCCCCCATGAACAGAGGCTTTCTTTTTTATTGGGCACATAAGCGTGGCATAATCTATTTTTGATGCCTATCTTAGCATACATGTGTGGGTTTGTTTTGGTTTTGGATACCTGGCCGTGAAGTGCTATCTGAATTGCTGAGTAAAGTGGCTAGGTCTGGGCAGAGCTGGACACCTCAGAGTAAGAGGTCCAGAACAGGCGGTGCATCGTGCAAGGAGCTGCTGTAATTGATCTATAAATTGTCTTATCAAGAACGAAGATATCCAGGCTCAGTTCTTCCAACAGTTCAATGGATTCAACCCCCTTCTCAACACTGAACTATGGGTTCTTCTTGGAAGGAAACTAGGAAGGGAAAGAGCAGGGCAGATCATCAGGCACATCTGTGGAAACTCCTCCAGTGTGTGTGGTAGGGTGGAGAATTCCCTGGCTAGAGACACTGGTGCCAGCCCTCATCCTGGGACTGTCTGTTCGTTTCACATTAAACAACTATGGGATGAAATACATGGATGGCTCCTGAAGATATTAGATGATACGCTCCCAACCCTGCAATATATATTTACAAGTTGAACTCCTGTGTCCCAGAACTAACACTGTTTGCTTATGTCTCATCTCTTCAGGTGACTACCAAGATGGGGAGAAAACTGGTTTCTCTGTGTATCTCGGAGAATATTTCAATCTTCGCTTCTCCTTAGATGGAGGTGTGATGCAGGAAGACAAAAGGTACCTGTGGGAACAAGAAGTGTTCCAGCAGAAAAAAGCCAATGTTTTTTGTGTGTCATATTCTGAGAAATTCCTATTTTTCTTCGCAGGGTTTCTATACCTTTTGCCTCCAATGGCATATTTATAGAGAAGGAGACAGGTTATTATAAAATATCCAGCGATCAGTACGGCTTTGTGGTAAAGATTGATATCAGTGGGAATATTCAGATACTCCTTCAAGAAAAGCACTATAATAAGACCTGTGGTTTGTGTGGCAACTCTAATAAATTTGCTGAAGACGACTTCAGAACTCAGGAAGGTAAGTTACGATTCACTGACTGTATTTTAGTGTACACTCTGCACACCTTTCCTGATGGGTGATTCAACAAAGATTTTGCTGATCCAGCAAAATGTTTCCACAAAACCTGTCAGGTACCTCATCTTGATCTGCCGAAAAGCTACCTGACTAAGTTCTTTCATCTTCCTTCTCCCGAAAGGGAATTGCTGTCGCATCTCATTCCTGAGCAAACCCCAGAAGTCTGAATTTAACACTTTTAGAAACCTTGATCTTGAAATACAGAGACAAAGCTACAGTCTAAACAATGTACAATATAGTGTGTGGAGAGACCAACTAGGAGAAGACCCAGCAAAAAAAGATGTGAGGAATACTTGTTGATTCAACTTCTAATTTTTCACAACTTAGATAAGTGGGAGTAAGAATAGATAGTGTTGCAATGGCAGAATATTAAATCTTGGGGGTTGCTGCTGGCAGGTTTGTACTTGGATTTGGCAAGGGATGCTGTTCTGTAAAGTGGTTACCTTTTAATGACATTTCCTTGTCCATATGGGCTGTTGGGTTGGAGGTGCACCTTATAACACAGCAACTCCTAACGAAAGAGAGACACAAGACTGCTTTTGCTGCCCTATTTACCTTCATGCAAAGTCTGCCAGTGTGGGCGAAGACCAAGAGTTTTGGAAAAGCACTGAATGTGATTGTGAAGGACTGATCTTGATTTGC
Source organism: Sula dactylatra (assembly GCA_013389905.1). Classification (NCBI taxonomy): domain Eukaryota; kingdom Metazoa; phylum Chordata; class Aves; order Suliformes; family Sulidae; genus Sula; species Sula dactylatra. Next base: position 384,582 of record WEKW01006416.1, read on the forward strand.
AGTATTTTGGAGTGTTTTTTAATCCTTAGCACTTACCTGAAGAGGAAAGGTTTAGAGTAAAGTTAGTTAATACATGAATATATTAAATTGATAACATAAAGTATGTATTAAAAATAAATGATATAGAAAATAGAAAGGGAGACAAAGCAACTTGGAGAAGAGCCTGGCAGTGCTCCAGACATGGCTTACTGACACCTGGGATACATTAGCATAGCTTCAATGTACAGTCAAAAACTGATTTCATAGTATCTTAAAATGATTGATCAGCCCTTCAGCAATGTAAATAATAAGAAATGAACTCAGCTCTCAGAATTGCCTGGCAGGGCTTGGATACCTTGATGTCCAAATGTGTTGAGAGCTGAAGTTTGCATCTTTTTCTTGAGACAATAAATAGGAGTGAGGCTATTATAAAAAGCAGGAGCAGAAAGGGAGACTGTATTGCCTTGCACTGTTCAAACGTAGAGGATTCCCTTCTGCTGCTCATGTTTCAATGTGTCCCATGCTGTATTTGTTTGACACACCTGAGACTGTATCCTCCCTCTTAAAAAACGCGGTGCTTTCACAAACACAGGTTTCTGAATCTAGTGAAGTAGATGACAAGGTCACTGTTTGGAAGAGTTGAAAAATAATAGAGAAGGTGGCAGAGAACATAGGTAGCTCTCACTGTGCGATGAAGGCTCGAACTTCTGTAACCTGCGTGGACATACAGATCTGTGATTTTAGCCTGAAGAATAGAACCATATCTCAGCAGTTCTGCCAGTTTTTTACTCTGATACAATAGAACTTTCATTTAAACTAATTTAGAAGGAATTAGAATTAATTATGTTTGAATTTGTTGTATCAGTGAGGGACGTCACTACGCCCACGTTTGTCCTCTTGCCAGCTCTGCTGCTCTCGGGGTGGTTCATATGAGCTCTTCTTACCTCGCTCCAAATAAAATCGCCTTTTGATTAATTCAGGGCTTTTTTTTTTTTTNAACTTCTAGGTGAGGGGCAACACAGGCAGCTGGGAGAGGCAATGTTCTTTAAATCAAAGATCTAGGCAGCCTATTGGTAGCCTATGAAGCAGTTTACCCTTTTCTTTCCACTGCAGGTTTTATTTCCTCTCCTTTTAGCCTGATTAGATTTCATAAAGGTCAACCCAGCCCAGGATGTGAGCTTGGTGTAATGATTTAGCGATCTGAGGGCACTGAAGGGTTACCTTAAGGTTGCTGGCAGACTGAACTCTCCCACTGACGTGTCCATTGCTTCCTCTTAAAATCTGGGCATATTTTGATTGAGTTTTGGCCCTCAGTTCTAATCTGTTAAATACATTTCTGGTCAGGATTTGTATTGATAATAAAAACAATAAGATCTTTGAGCTTCAGAATAAAATGCAATGGCAGCACAGTGCACAAAGGAAAAAGACAGCGGTCTAATGTTGCCAAGATTATGGGCTCTCATCTGGAAAGCCCTGGGGAGCACTGTGCAGATCTGAATGTCAGAGGCAAAGGAAAAGAGATGGTGCCAGAGGTTATGCATCAGGTACTGTGCTATAGCCAATGAGCTTGTCAGAGAGCTGAGATGTTTCAGACTTTCCTGGAGGTTTTTTAACCAGGCACCTCAAGATGTACTAGCCTTTAAACTGCTTTGATTTACACTGAAATGGTAAGCTGTCTGCTTGCTAATCGTCCTTGCCTGGTAGGAGGGGACCCTGGAGGAACCACTGTGATGGAAGGAGTTCTGCAGCTGAAATGTTTTTGTTTTTTTCCTCTCACAGACTGTAGCTCACACTGTTTAAAAGCTAATGCAGTAGTTTTATATCATCTTTATATCTGCCTGTGTAGGAGGAAACTTATGTGATTTGATAACCCATTTCTAGGGCTTCTTTGGGGCAAGAACCAGATCCCAAATTTGTGCAGAAGTCAGAGCTGGCATGAATAGAATCTAGCCCATAAATGCCGTCTTTCAGGTAGCATCACACGTATTGTCACAAAACGTTTTCAACAAAACGACAATGTTTATGTTGAAAACAAATGAAAACATGATTTTTCTGTGTTTTGGATACAAAACCAATTGTAGTTTAATAACACAAAGGGTTGGGTTGGTTTGCCACAGTTTGCTCCTGCAGAAGTGGAATACGGTATAGAACTTCATTAATTATATTTGGATTGTTTTGGGGTGGTGGTGAAATAAAAGGCAAAGCACCTGCTGTATTATTGGGTATTACCACTTACAGCAAGTAGATAAAGGAGGAATGAAGGAAAGGGTGTTTAAACTTAGTGAACAGTGTGTAATTGTTTCTCTTTTCTCTTCATAGATTCATACTCCTGTTTTATAATCTATTCAATCATTGTCATTGTCATGGCACTCTTATGACTCCTCACTGTGTTTTGGTGTGGAAGCTGAGAAATGATAGCGCAATTAGAGGATGACACATGTCACTTCTGTATACACTTTTGATGCTCACTCATTGAGCTGCTGGAGTTCTAAGTGATGTGACCCAAGCTATGATACCCTAACAAATTAACATTGGTAGGACCCAGCTTTGAAGGTAGTGGCCTTAGGCAGTAGTGCTTGAACCTCAAAAAACCCCCAGACACTCCCCGTGAGGTTTCAGAGTTGCAGACACACACTTGCATTCAGGCAGAGGAGGGAGTGCTGACTCACTCTCATTGACATAGTTGGTTACTAAACTAGTTCATCCTGCAGAGAAGTGCTCATGTCCTGTCGAGTCTTACAAACAAGATTGATTATATTGTACATGGTTGCTTGTTTATTGGATGTGGTAGTAAAAACAAGCCAGCTGCCCCTTGAGAGTTTTTTCTCACACCTTAAGCATAACTAAAATATAAAAAGAAAGTTCTCAAAAGTTTTCCAGGGATTTTGTTTGGGTTTTTTTTGTTTGTTTGTTTGTTTTTCCCCTAGATCCTAATGAATGAGTTAATTACTTCTCTGCTTTTTCCTGCCAGCTAGGCTCTGGTCCTTCATAGCCATGCGGTGAATGCTTCCAAAACTTGGTAATTGAACCGGCTCTGTTTTCTGACATGATCATGCACTTCTAACTGGTTGCCAGTCTTGGCTCATATCAGAAACATGAAGTTGAGTCCTTTCCAGATGCTCAGATATCTATTGAGCAGCCTTCACCCCATGGCATTTGAATATCTCAGGATCATTGTTATGAGGATTTTACAACTGGGGATCCAAAGCACAGGCCAGAAGAGATGACTTACATAATACTACAGAGGAAATCTGACACAACACAGGGCAACTCGATCCTGAAATCTCCTCAGGGCATGCACACAGGAGCAAGCGGCCAAAAACCCATAGCCTTGCAGCATGTTAGTGGTCAAAGGTGTAGCAAGGGTAAGGTGATTTCTCCCCAATGAGAGGGGTTGCAGTGCAGGCTCATGGAGCTTATTTGTGTGCCCGTAGCCCCAGCCTTTGCCTTATACTCTTATCGTTGAGCTCTCTCTCAGTGACATTGCTGTGATAGGTGCTTGAATAGCTGGGCCATCATTGAAGCTTACTTGTGCAAGACAGCTCATTCAAGCCCAACACAGGGATATTAGTCCCTCATTTTGTTATTTGTGCACGTTACACATTCTTAGCATTATGGAAGAAAAAACCCAACCCAAATTAATCCAGCATCCCATTATGCTTTTCTTGGCACTGGTGGGAAGCATGTTTCTGGGAATCTGTCTCCAAATTACAAAGACATTAATGATAAAACAATATCTGTGGCTAATTTTGGAGAAAGGCTTGATATTCTGAGCCTGCTCCAGCTATGAGCAACATATTCGAGCCTTTTAAGCTGCTGAAATACAGAATATATGATGCCACTGGAGAGTGAATATAGGTTAAACAGGTAGAAGCAGGCAGTATCTGCAAGGAAAAATCTGATGTTTCAGGTAATGTTTTCATTCCAGAAGTAGTATAAATGCATATGACTGAATATGCAACTTCCCTGTGTGTGGTACCTTTTATCAGAAGCTTTTAAAGCATGTTCCAAACTCACAGTGATGTTAGTGCAGATAACTTTTTTTTTTAACCTAAAAAAAATAAACTAAAAGATTTGGTCATTCTGAAATCCAAATTTCTTGGCATTTTAAAGGAAATGAGTAATTTGATTTTAGGCAAGTTTAAAGTTTTTGTTTGGCCTAAGTAAATAATCTCACTTTCTTTCTTATATTTTAATTTGAAAGCAAAGGGCTTAGATTCACAAGGGAATTTAGCTGTCATTTACAAACAGTACAGATGAAGAGGACTTGCCTTGTACCTGTCTTCATTATATGACATTCATCTGAGAAGCCAGAAATCTGCATTCATAACCCACTCTGCTTTATTCAGAGTTTGGAATCAAAGCTGCACATTTTGTTGTAAGGAGTGTGCCTTCCCCACTGGGCTGTAGAGTTTTGGAGATGGCTCTTTCCCTGTCTTGCGTTTCATATTATTAATGTTGTATTCATTGGACCAGAGGGGGCAGGAAAGACTTTATAGCCTATGACTTCAATATTTCAAATCATTAATTTGGCCCAAACTATGGATCAATTTTTGGTCAACCTTGCCAATAGTTTTGCTTGTCTGGAACCATGTACTAAATGATGTAATACTGTGTAAAAAAACCCACCCACCCAACCAAAAATCAAACAAAAACCACCCAAACAAAAAGCAAAAACCCCAACCCAAACAAAAAAAAAAAAACAAAACCAAAAAAAAAAAACCTCCCAAAGCCAAATCAAACAAAAAACACCCCAAACAAACAAAAAACCCCCATTGTTTGGTAAATAGCTAATGTGAAAGTCTTTATGCACCTCTACTCACAGTACTGTAGTGTCTTGCACAAATTTTTGCATATATTTCACAGGTGAGCTAACAGAACCTAGGAAAGTTAACCTGATGGGCCTGTGGCCATATGAAAAATCTGCAGGAGGTCCAGGGAAGGAGGTCGAGGTTCCTGCCTCCCACTCGCGTGCCTTGAGTGCGAGATGGTTATTGCTAATGCTTCGCCTTGCCTGACAATCAGTCTCAAAGTAAACAAGCAGCATACCAGTTTCAGATTTCAGAAGGAACTGGTGATTTTGAGACCCAGATACTATAGCAAACGCTGGTTTTTCTGTCGAGAGCAAACATCATTTGTCTGAAAATCAGATAAGTGAAAGCTACTGTTCTGACCAAAAAAAAAGGGGGTGGGTTGGGGAGGGGAAGTCTTGCTCAAACCATATCAGTGTGGTGAGGTTGGGTTTTTTTTTTGTTGTTGTTTTTGGGGTTTTTTTTTCTTCTCTCTACAAGGAGATAGAGACATAAGAGCAATAGTTAGAGCACTAAAGTCAGAGTTCAACAAAACACCTGCTGCTCAGGTGGTTGGTGCGTGGCCCTCTCCTGGGGGAGGTTAGCAGGGTGGTCGAAGTGGTGGGATGTTTCTGGGCTGTAGGGAGAAGGTGAGGTTTGGGTTGTGCTTTAACAGCTGCCTCCTGAACTGATCTTGTATCCTAAAAGAAGACTGCATGCTAAGTAGCTGGGGACAATTCTCCCTCACTGCTTTGCTTCCTGAAAGCTCATCAAACAGATGAAGTACGCCACACTGATCAATAGGGCATGTAGAGCGGAGTATGGGTTGAAGAGTCCTCCCCAAAGTAAACTTCTGTAGCAATAACTTATCCCCATGACCTATATTTGTTAAGCAGTTCAGTGGCCCCAGAGTCACTTCATAGCCTCACGTTAGAGCTCTTCTGATGGTCAGTGAAACCTCCATGTCCAACTGCTTTTCACCCTTCCAGGAGTATGGAGTGCATCTTACTGTGTGTTTGTGAAGCTCCTCATCCAAGGAAAATACAGGCACTCTGAAAATACAGGTTCCACTGAATCTGTATTATGGGAAGTAATAACTAGTGATATTCAGTGAAATACCACGCGTCTTTAGTGACTGCATTGTTTAGTGTTGAGGACAAAGTTTCTGGGGAAAAGCAGGCTGGCAAATGTGCGTGCAGTTTTGCAGCACTCTCATTTTAAAGTCATAGTGCCTCTCCAGCCCTTTACCTGTTGCCATAGGTCACTTAAGGCTACACTGGACAAATCACAGGAAAAATACACTGTCAACTGATCTCTCTTCATTCATTATTATCCTAGATTTTGACTGTCGTGTTGAGGAGGCTTACCTGAGGCAGGACCCTGAGCTATTGACCAAAACCAAATCGATCAAGTATTGCCTGTACCAAACAGCTTGCAGCTTAATTTAAGGGCACCAGGACTTTTTGAGGAGGAACTGCTCTGACAAGGTGTTGGCAAATTGCTCGTGCCTGTGGAATAGTCTGCTAATAGGAAGACAGGCATTGAAACAAGATGGTTTGAAGAGCGGCTTAAAAAAAACCAAACCCCAAAACCCACAAAAGTTTTGAAATTATTTATTTTGAAAAAATTTTACTTGAAAGTATTAAGCAGAAGATTTAAAATAGTATAATACAAATGTTGTATAAAAGATTTACATAGAGGTATAAATTTACAAGCATCCCAGAAGAAAAAAAAGTCTAACAGGGAGAAATGAAATAACAGGTGACCAACATTTCATGGCCAATAGTTGTCCCAACCTTCAAATTTTAACTCATGGGTAAATCAGGATCTGGTGGTACCTGCCAGTGGGAAGCTCAGCATGAACACACCTTCAGAACCAGAGGAACACCGCTTCAGAGCGGAGCCATCTCTTATTTTATAACTGTTAGTGTAAGACTGCATTAGTGCAAATAAAAGGGGATGTATTTAATTTGGCACCTTGCTTCTCGTCAGACTAGATTTCATCATTAATCTTTACAATCTGTGGTAAGGTCAAGGCTTGCATTCTTCTTGTTGTTTTTCTTTTCTTGTGCTCAGTTCTGGCTGCATAGATGAAAATTTCATGCCTTTTACTGCCCTTTCCTCTCATCCTTTCCTCGGAGCCTTCCTCCTTTGATGTCTGCTATGGGCCTAACATGCTACATTTATAAGCCCCGAATTTCTAGTTTACAAAAAAAGGTCAGCTAAAGGCTACTGGCTTTATTACATCTGTGTTAGCGTTCTCAGTGTAGTTTTCACAACTACTCTTTAGTTTAGGAACAGTTTTGGTGTTCAGTATATTCTGTCTGCACTTAATGTACAGCAGGTAGCTTATTGACATTTTGATTATATATACATATAAATAAAATATGTTATAAAATGGATTTAAAATATAAAAATATTATATATTTAGGAAGCATTTGTTTTGTTTTCCAGTGACAGTCGGGGTCATACTTCCGTTCTTGGGAACGAGTTAACAGTGGCAATTGATATTCTCGCATGCAACACAGCAGAGTTTTAAAAAGCAAAGTAGCAGAGCTAAGAGAGAGTCATGAAATCATCCATTTCGTAGCAGGTACCCACAGAAGGAAGCAGAGGTAGTACCTCTAATCAGCCAGGCCATGGGAGGCAAAAGGGGGAGGAGGCAACATTCCCTTTCGGGGAGGATCCCCCTTCTCTGAAGGATGGAGCAACAGAAGCAGAGGCTCTGCTTGCATCCCCCAGGACGTGGCAGCCGTACAGATTAACCCCTTTAGTTTTGCTTTTGTGCAAAGTGAGTGCAAAGCTTGCCAAGACTGGGCCAGGAGCTGCTCGTAACACGACAGAAGAGCATGTTTCAGGACAGTGTACACAGTCAGATCATAGTCCCAAGCAATTATGGTGTATGTTAATCTTCTTTACAAACGCGATTTAGTTTCAGACAGAAGAGGAAGATCAAGGCTCGTTGGGATCAGCAATGCCAATACTTCCATTGCTTAGGGAGAACAGCTTCATTTTGTTTGCCTCTTTAATGTCTCATATTTTGTTGAGAACTTCTAAATATTAGGAAAATGTGTAGGCATGCTTAGGCTTCTGCAGATTATAGCTGACCAGCAAATAACTCCTCCCATGTTCACCCAGGTGTGAGAAGTGCTGGGAGCTGCCTTCTGCAGGCTTTAGTCTGTCTTTGAGCTCAGAGAGGTCCTCTGCAGGAGTCAGTCCAGATCACTGAAAGTGCCTTTTCTACAATCAATCCATGGGGAAAAGAAATTCATTTGATATGACAGGTTTTATTTTTAAAAGCAGCTTTTAGCAGACAATCACATAGGTCGTAGCCAATAATGTCCACTTATTGCTCAAACCCCTGAACAGCCATGTGCTTCTCCTCTTCTTTATTCACAGGGACCCTTGTGGGAAACAGTTACGATTTTGCAAACTCCTGGGCTTTGCACAGTGAAAACAAGCGGTGCAAGAGGGTGCAGTCTCCGAGCAACACCTGCAATATTTCATCTGATGTTGCAGAGAAGGTTGGTGCCTCAAGATACCGTTCTGGTTTCGGTCCTCCCCTAGCTGAAGGCAACTTGCCTGCCCTTTGGCAGAAGTACACAAATGCTTCCTTGGATCCACATCTGTACCTAACGTGGTCCTCTGTCAGCAAGCAGTTAGGGTGCCAGGCGCCGGAGATACCTGTTCTGGGTTTCTGAGGTGCAGCGTGGTCTGAAATAGCTCTACCGGGCACTGCTGTCCCTGCTGCGCTGGAGCAAGGTGCCCAGCTCCTCATCCAGCCTGGCAGGAGTTAACCGTGGGGCTGGTGGTGGCCATATGTGGGTCACGGTGCAGCAGGGTCGGGAACGGGCAGAAGGTGGACGTGAGGCATCCGCAATGCACGCCTGTGCTGTCTGTGGGTGCTCCCATTCTCTCTGAGCCAGCGTGGGACTGGACACAGAATGCAGCCGTATGTTTGCAGTTCCTGAGCCGATAATTATGTGCCCAATGTGCAGGCTCTGGCTGGTGCTAGCAGGAGGATTTCTGCACTGGGCTACCCAGTGCTGTAGAGAAGTAATCTCAGATGTTGCATGTAATGGCTGATGGCTTATTTACTGCAGCCTTAAGAAAGGAACAGTTTACTCACTAGTTAGTGAATGCGATTTTTCTCTCCTACTGCACCTTTGCTGTCCCTATTCTTTCTAACACTGTAGTACAGATATACTCACCTTCCTCTCCCCCGCAAAACTCCCAAACCCAACACACAAACTTCAAACAGATAAACAAAGAAACCAACAGCTCATTTAAGCCCGAAGTGTGAGTTGCTACCAAAGAAACTTTGGTATTGGGAAAGGTGTGTTTAAGTGGTGCCTGTAGAATGAGGTAGTTCGTTCCCCTTCTGATCCTGCCAGCAGAGAAGCATCAGTTATGAAGGCTCTGTGGGCACCACCACTGCAAAGAGTATTTGTGAATGTGTTAGTTCATGTACCTGGGAGTCACCAGAACAGGGAGATGCTTCAGCCAGGCTATTTTTGACAGAGGAGATGTTCTCTGTAGGTGTTGCAAAGGCTCCGTGCCACCAGGCTATTTCCCTTGCTAGGAGGAAGAGGAGGTTCCTTCAGCTATGCTGAAGGTAGTAGCTCTGATCTGTTGAAGAAACACAGAACTGCTTGTCTCAGCCAACTCTGTGACCCCTCTGCTGCATCAACCTTTTTTCTCTCCTCTTTTAAAGTATAGACATGTTCCTTCTTTACCTTAGACATGGGGCGGACACACGCAGATGGTCACCAGCTCAGGGAGGAGAGTAGCTTTGCATATATACTGATTGCACGTGGTGTTACAGGTTATGACTGTCACGGTAAACTGAGCCCTCATCCATTGAGGGTTTGCACCTGATCTCATGTACTTTGCTGTAAATCAGAATTATCTGGTGGGTGCCAGGTTTAGATTTATACCAGAGTAACTGAGGCCAAATTTTAGGCCTCAGTTTCTTGCTGTACAAGTCCTGTAGACCGATCCTTGTTAAACTAGGCTCAAATAATTTCTCAAGAGTAGTAGCACTTCCTGAACGTATCTGCTCTACAGCTACTTTGAGTGCTGGTTTCCTAGTTTCCTGGAAAAAGCTAACTAAGACTTGGACAAGCTTGCAAACTTCTGACTATTCCACTAAACTTTTGGATGGGGACGCTTATATTAGATACGTTCTGAAATTCAGTGCCTTCTGAGCAACAGGACTGCGTTTTAAACCTGGTTACAGCTCTAGAGCAGGACTAGTTCTTGCGACTGGTTGTGGCTGCTGGAATTTTATCTGTTCATGCAAGTGTAATGTTTAGAAAATGTCAACATTGCGACTGAGGCCAGGGAGCGGCATGCAGAGCGAAATCTTGTCTGATGGGTAGACTGCGACTAATGTGAGTTTTGTACAGATTATGTTAAATATTGATGTTTTGTTGGATAAAGTTTGCTCTCCCACAAACTGGAGGAAATTATATTCTCCCTCATGTGAGTTCATGAGCTCACAGCATTTAACATTGGCTTAATTTATTCACTGTGCAAGAATAAACACAGTGCTATTAATAGAAGTCCAGCCAAATGAGTGCCTGCTGAAGAATGTAGGGCTTTATAATAGCGTGCTTTGTTTGCTTGCTTCAGCTTCAGGAATGTAAATCTCCCCCATCTCCCAGCCTCCTTCCCTGCCAGGCGGTCAGCTGGTAGGTGAGGAAAACAACAGCTTGGTTCGGTGCACTCCTCCTGCCCCCGTCTCCCCACTTGGGGTAGATCTGCAGTTTTCTTTGCCCTCTCTGCCCCCCCACCACAACAGCGTCCTTGGAGAGATGGCTTCTGATTTCTCTGCAAGGTGCAGTGAAGCCAGAAAACTCTGTTGCTCCTTTATCTTCAAATCACGGAAAACGTGAGCAATTCTGCGTTCTTTAATAAGGAAAAGCTCGTCTTGATCAGTGGCTCCACGTATCAGCTGAAGGTCTTGACCCAGCTCATACTTTTACCCTACTGTTGCTCTGGGCCTCTCCCTGCCCTCCACCTCCAAAACATATACACACTTACGTGTGTTTGACTACTGCTCTGCCTGCAGATACGGCTTCTTCTGAGATATATGTATTCCCCTCCTAGGGCTGGAGGCAGCTTGGCATCTGCATGGTGGAGCTGCCTGTTGGCTACCTCGTCTTGTGATCTGGAGAGCATGCCAAGCTGGGTAGTGTTGGAGGGAGGGAGCTACCGCCTCCCTACCGTGCCCTGCCCTCGCTGGCTGCTCTTAAAATAGTTACCAAAAAGAAAGAGCTTCTCTGCATTCTCGGATCCACTTTTTTCACCACTTGGAAGTGATGATTTAGGCTACCTGTTTAATGAAGTACTGCAATCTAATAGCCTATCAGATGACTAACAGCATGGGTATCATGGATCTTGAAGTATAAAATGGAGTGACGTGGATAACTGTGGTAATGAGGCAGCCTTGAAAACAAAAATAAATGTGTTTTAAAGCATTACAATTGATTCATGTGTTCTTAGAGGTTACCTTTATTTTCTAGATAGAGGTTACCTTTATTTTCTAGATTTCATCTCTGATAGAAATTGTGCATGGAGGCCAGAGTTCACTGTATTCTTTCTTTTTTTTTTTTTTCTTTCTTATTAGGAAAATGTACCTATAACATGTTAGATGTGAAAATGACTGAAATTAGAATTCAACTAATTTCTGCTTTTGCTGAAATTCAGCTTTTGCTGTGATTGGTAAGAAATAGTCCCACTCATACCCCATGGAGTACTTACATATGCAATAAAGAAATGGGAATTGTCCCCAGATCTGAAAGCAAGTGGGAGAGGTTTTCAGCTTTTGGACCATAATTCATAATGGTAGAGGTCACAAGCAGGTCCAGCAAAGACATGGACGTACAATAATATAATACATTTTAGGGGTGAAACTGAGGCCCACTATATCTAAAATGTCATTTTTTCTGCTCCTGAAATATACAGGTTAGCTGAATCAGCATTCAAATGAAGTGACTTCTGTCAGTTGTTATTATGTGCGCTGAAAAACATACAGCCAGCATTTGGGGTACTAAACATATTGGCTTTGGATCCTTTTTACTTGGAAAGATGGGAAGATAATTCATTCTCCCTCTGAGTGAACCAAAAGAACATGTATTCTGAAAAACTATACCCATTTATGGCACCAGAATACCCCCTTACTGAATGATCTGGAGAAGCACTTTCATGTATCTATATACCATAGGATTTAAATTCAAGGGAATGAGAAGGTGTCTCTGCTTTCTTCTGTCACTTTTTAGGTTGTATCTCTTTAATGGCAATTGTTAAGCTATAGACAAATGCAGTTCATGCAGCAGCAGAAGGCAATGCCACAGAAATTGGAAGAATGTACAAAATTCCACCTACAGCTCTGTGTGGTGGGACTGGGGCAGAAAGAAGGTCAGCAAGTTTGTGGTTGTTAAGGGTTTTCAGTGCCAGGACACCGCCAACCCATTTAAAGAAACACTTAAAATAGAACTCATGCAGAAGTCAAGGGAGAAGTTTCAAGACCTTCACCTGTATTATGGATACTGCAATCAGTTCTGCTAGTTTTAGTCTTCCGGCCACTGTACCCTAAGCACTGTTTCAGCCTGAGGTTTCACTCCCTGGTCTGTTGGTTTTAGATGTTTCTTTCTTTGTGTGAAGCCGATTCCAGGACCATTGCTCCATGAGCAGGAATGCTACAGCAGTGGGTGAGACTGCCAATATCTGGTGCTCACCACGTATGTGCATTGTCCACTAAACTAAAGAAAAAGGACCTCTCTTAGTTCAGCCTGGCCATTGAGTTGTAAAGAAAGAAAGGAGAGAAAATAAATATAATTTGCAAAATGGTTTAAGTTGGAAGGGACCAATGGAGGCCATCTAGTCCAACCCCTGCTTGCAACAGGGCCATCCTAGGTCACGTTGCTCAGGTCCTTGTCCACTCACGTTTCAAATATCTCCAAGGATGGTGGTTCCACAGCCTCTCTGAACACTTGTTCCAGTCTTTGAACATCCTCGTGGTGAATTTTTTTTTTAATCTATTTGGATTTACCCATATGGCAGCTTATGTCCATTAATTCATGACAATAGTTGAGATATGTCTAAAAGATGGGAAAATTTCAACTATAATTTCTTGTATAAAGCCACTGGAAAATCTGAAGCAATTTGAATGGCAAAAAAACCTTTACATAGAGAAAATTAACCGTTTGTTTCTTTATAACGTATATCATTTGGTTTCTTGACAATCTGCTAGAGCTCAGTCATTAGGTATGTTATTACTGAGCAAGACCAAGACCAAAGAACATTATAGAAAAAAAAAAGGGTTTAATTTTATTTCTTTTGTGTGTGGAATCTCCTTGATTTTTAAAGTCACTTTCACATCTAACATTTATTGGTATGTAATAAACACGATCATAAAAGATTGGTTCTACTAGTTTTACTTTTTAGTGGAATGTACAGAGTCTTTCTGTTGCAACATAATAATTGAGTTATATTACCTTTTTAACAAGGCTATTACCTTATGAAAATAACTTATTAACACAGACCCTAAACGGGCTTATTGCACATAGTGTTTTTCTGTTGCATTTGATAGTATCTGGATCAAGGCTTTGATCCAGGAGTTGCTGTACTGCTCGTCCTCTGAGCTCACTTTTGGTTATACCGGCTTCATCTTGAAGTGCTGCTTTAATAGCTTTTTTGGCTGCTTTTGTTGTTGTTACTTCTACCCTTAGGGCAGTTTTTCAGCTTTCTTATACTTCTGTGTAGTCTTAGAGCAGCACCAACCACCATTTTATGTAGTTCCTGCTCCCTTCCTTCTAGCCTTTTTTTCCCAGCTCGTTTAGCATGGTGGCTGCTATCTGGGCATCAGAATTATTTTAGGCTGGAGCTGATTTTCTGGAGGACAATCACGTTCAGCTCTCTAATGGTGCTCAGTTAGCATTGCTTTAAGTTCCCTGAGGCCTTTCTCAGAAAGCTTAAAACCTCTTTGTGTATGCGGTTGTTCACTGAGCACGCACTTTGCTAAACTCTGAATATATTCCCAATGGGCCAGACATTTCTGGTTGGTTTGTTTTCATAAGCAAGAAGTTCTCTCGCAGTTCAGACATGTACTAGCTTTAGCTGATCACCTGGACAAAATACCCTTTAGCAAAAAAAGGTATGCTTTCCTGCACGGCAGTTTTCCTGTACAGGTATACCATCTGCCATTCAGAGAAGACATCTAGTTGTCGGCTGAACTCTGTGGGTTTTTTTGCTCCCATTTTTCATCTCCCAGAAACTGAAAACAAGGCTTTCTTTCTCTCTCTCTCTCTCCCCATATATACATATATATATTTTTTTNTTAAGGTATTCAGTAGTAATGAATCGTTACTGTGAACTGCTCTGAAGAACATAGCCCCCAACCACTATGTATAACACCTGAAATATACAGCATGGTTACATCTACTTATATAAACAGAGACAAATAACTACAAGAAACTGTCTGTGCTAGGCTTGTATCAGAAAATTGTTTTTCAACTTACCTAAACTCAGTCTCATCCTTTTGCAAAGTTGCATTGAGGACCTCAGACTTATTGAACTGTGACATGATGCATACATAAGAGAAGGTCTTTTTGGGAGCCTCCCTTGGAGAATTTAGTCATAAACTAAGTTTTCCTTAGGTTTTGTTTCATGTACAGCGAAGTTTCATCTTAGCTTACTGCTGTCTGAAAGGAGAGGCCTCGGTACCCTGCCCCACATCTCACTGTGCAGTCCTTTCCTTACGCTAGCTGTCACCATGCTGATTTAACTCACAAGAAGAGCAGAACAAACAAAATGCTTTTCTTCCCTGGGTTATTTTTCTCCCATTTATCTGAGTTAAATTGACCTGTTGTGCATTGGACAAGCCAGCAGGAGCGACAGGAACATGTAGCCAGAAGTGAGAAACAAATTTGACTCCTCGAATTCCAGTCAGACTCGATCTTTCACTCTGAAACTTACTCTGTTCCCTCATTATCCAAAAGATGGTCTGGTCATTTTTCTTCCTAAGTACCTCAGTTGTAAGTTGCTCTCTCTTGCTGTGTGTGTCTTCCTGGTACTCCAGACACCATCTGGTTCTACACTGGGTAGGAAGCAGTTCTTTGCTTCCCTCCACTTGCTGACTAACTGACATGTTTCTGCATGAAGCATCCTTTATATGACACTCTTTTATAATAATCAGTATATTAATGTACCTCTGTGTATATATGGATGTGGTGAATAAATGGAATTAGCTCACTACTAGCTCTTGACTATGATGTTATCTAACTACATGGTGGTGTTAAATAATAACCATGATGTTATTTAACAACAGTGGTGACTGTGTGTTTGGAAAAGTTGGGTTTTCTCCCTTCTTCCTGAGACAATAGTAACTAATTTTGTCCTTTTTTTTCCTCCCTCTCTTTCTACCTGTGCTCCTCACTTGTCATGCAGGGCGTCATGGAAACCTGCCAGCTGCTAAGAACATCTTTGACCTTCTCGCGGTGCCACCATCGAGTGGATCCAGAACCATACATTGATCTCTGTGAAAGAGACGTCTGTGCCTGTACCCAGGGCATGGACTGTCACTGCTCGGTGTTCCTTGATTACGCGAGAAGCTGCGCTCATGAAGGAGTGATTTTGGATGGGTGGCTTGAGGAGAGCTCGTGCAGTAAGCTGACAGGATTATTCCTAGGCTGCTTGTCCCAAATGAGATCATGCCTGTCTTGCAGATTTATGTGCTGCAGCTAAAAGCAACTAGTGCTTTTTTAGGATGTTGATTCAGGCATGGCAGGTTAAAATCTGAAGTGCCTGTCACTTCCATTTATCTGAAGTGCCTTTGCTCGCTCCCCTTTCAGCTCTCCATCACCCACCTTTTTCTAGAAGTTGTTGTCCCTAAGGCAGGGTTGTTTGAACCATATATGAAGAAGATCCTGAGCTGTTACAGGTCCTACTGTGGTATACAAAGTCAGTTAAGACTTATTTGGTACACAAAGGTATAGACTAGGATGTTTAGGAGCTATTTCACATATGGTTTGGAGGTGTGACGTTACCCAGCCTGTACCTGTAAGTCAGCATCCTCATGAAAGGCCCTCCTTAATATTTTTTCATAAAGACAATTGTTTCATCCTTTATTCGCTTAAAACAATTACATTGACATTGGGATGTTGCCTTTTTTAAGCCAAATTTTGACGAGGTTGGAGATCCTGATTGCATCTTGAAATGCTGTCTTTATTAGCCCAATGTTGCTGAGGTCAGAGGTCCTGACTGCCTCTCTGCTAAGATTTTGCAACAGGGAGTGCGTAGATTGACTGGATGGATTGCATTTATAGAGGAAAGGTCATGTTTGCACCTACCATTGATATACACGTATACCTCCACTGGAGAATCTCAGTTAAACACATAAACACACAAATGAATAGTAATAATAATAAAATCTATCATCTAATATCATGTTCTCAGTGATTTTTCTCATGTTTTTACATTACATGGGGAAACTGACTGATTTGTACTGATAACACTTTCTTCTCTGGTAAAGATATTCTGCTATTGGCCACCACTGAAGAAAACTGTGCCTTCATATTATGGTTAGGGCAGGAAGATACTGCCAAGCACTTGTTCAAGGGATTGTACACCAGAGGACATTCTTATTTCTAGCAGTAATTTGTACCCTTTTCTTGGGACATAGAAGGGATCTGATGAAAACTTGTCTCCTTGCTCAGGGTCCAAGCCAGAGAACCCATTTTTTGCTAGGGCTATCTGCAAGTCTAACTAAAGCCACGAGTAAAATTAACCCCTCTCTGTTCCCAGGAGTTTTAGAGTTCATTTCTAACCCTTGACTTCACAAACCACATTCTTCTGAGTCAGGAAAAAGAGGTGTGGCCTGCTGCCACATCAGGAGCTTAATTTTCCATCACCCTTCATCTGTACTATGACATTTTCTCAGGAGATGATGATGATGATAGTGGCATTGGAGGCATGAAATGCTCTGCTGCATTGGAAGGGCTCTAGTGCTGGGCAAACTGTACTAGTGCAAGCTGGTGCTCAAGCCGTGGAGCCACAGAGGGCAAGACCACTCCTTCGTTACCCTCCCACCTCCTTCAACAGAGGATTTGCTGGGAAAGGGCAGGCTCTAATCTTTTCTTCCTACTCCATGCCCACGCAGTCTTGCAGGGTATGTCTATGCATCAAGATGAAGGAATGACTATAGTGTGTGCTTGCATAATGGCCTAGCCTAGATAATGACAGCAGTGAAGATACCACAGCATGGGTGTTATCCTGTGCTGGCAGTTCACTGGAAGAAGAAGGATGGGATTTCAGAGTCTTAACTGTCTCCCAGTTCTCTCTGGAAACATGGAACAGTGTAATTTCACAAATGAGTGGACAAACTGTATAGCTTAAAGGTACAGAACATGCTTGTCTATCCAAATTACTTGGATATTATTGCAAAACTTCTCCCCATGCTTGATTGTTCTTAATGCACTTGGTTTTAGTTATTAAGACTCAATTTGTTAGAAAAAGAATTTGTTTTAGCCTCTAAGTATTTACTACACAACCTGACAGATGATGGTATTGCAGCAAACTGAAAATCTCGTGTTTCTTAAATGTTCTGCCTCTGAAAAAGAAATCATTGATTGGAGAGGATATGACCTTCTTGGTGTCTCTGTGGTTCAGCCTTTGATAATTAAGGGATTTATTTATTTAGGAGTTATTGAGGAATTTGCATTTCTAATTTCTTTTAATTGTTTCAGAGCCAAGATGTCCAGTTGGCATGGAGTATAAGGAATGTGTATCTCCTTGTGCCAAAACCTGCCAGAGCCTGAATATCAATGATGTGTGTCACGGACAATGTGTTGATGGCTGCAGCTGCCCTGGTAATTTATTTACTGCGTTATTTACAGAGAAATATTTGGCAGTGATGCTACCTATTTTATTAGAAGAAGGAAGGCTGTGTCTTCCCTTAAATTTTCCTGAAATCAGAAACACTTCTCTTTTCTGGGACCATGCCCTAGAATAAACCAGTTTCTGTAATGACTGCATGCTCACTCTATGAAAGGGCTGTTTTTCAGACCCAACTAAAAAGTAAATGTTTCTGTGAAAATCAGCACTATCTAATATTCTGTGATTGCCTTTCTTTCTTGGTGAAGGACCGCTTAACATTGACTTATCTAGATTTCTTCTGAATTGCTTTTAGTTAGAAGCATCCAGTTAGAAAGAACAGAGAATATACTGAAGGACTTTCTTACAGAAAAACAGTACTTGTAGAGCTCACACCATAATTCCAAAGATCCTAATGATTTTAGATGAATGATTTCACTTATTATTGAATCATTCCTACAGGAGATTTGATTGGTTTAAAGGGGGCAGCCCAACCATCACAGTCTTCCTCCTCTGTCTGTTGTACTGTACAACTGCAGGAGGAGGGTTTTATTCTGCAAAGCTCCATATGCTCCCATTTCTAGCTGATTTTTGTTGGGTTTTTTGGGCAGGTTTTTTTGTTTGTGTGGTTTTTTGGTTGGTTGGTTGGTTTTTTTTTTTAATAGAACTCTCTTTGCATTTCACCCTTCAAATCTGGACTTTGTGCGAATGCACAGAGGTATTTACTGTCCCCCTGTACAAGACACTAAGTGTGATGGAGGTTTACTGAGAACATAATTTGGTTTCCAGAACAAGGCAGTGATGACAATGTCAACCTTGTTTAAGGAGTTGTTATTGCATTCAGAACTTAGTAGTTTCCCATTTAGCTGCCAGTCTCTTACTTACTGGAAGTTCAAAGCTGTCACTCTGTGGCAGGACCTGGGAAGGTGCCCGTGGAGGGTGACAGGTGATGCAACTAGGCACAGCAGCTTATTTTTTTGTGAACGACCTAGCTATTGTTTGTGCAGTCCTGGGGGTGTTGGGAAAAGCTGAAGGAGATGAATCCACTGGCTGCACAAGAACTCTTGCTATATTCTTCCTTTGGTAGCTGCATTGGTCAGTTCAGCACAGGAACTGAAGAGCAGAGAAAGAGGAGCTCAACAGAAAGGGTACTGCGTAGTAACAAGTAGATAGATAGAAGGACCTGCATGAAAAGAAATAACAATCAGCAGTTCAAAACTTTTACTGTTATTTGGTGCATTGTCAACAGGGAAGAACTTTGATTTGAGTTTCATAGAGAACCAGGAGCATCTAACAGATGAACAGAGGAATTTGGGATTTAGGATGAGGATTATACCTTTGCTTAGCTTCCCTCCAGTGCTCCAAGAGTAAAAGGGATCTGTTCAATGAATGTGTCTTTTTTTTTTTTTTTTTTTTTTTTCCTTAAATGCACCACACAGTTACTTTAATTGCTGTAAATGGAATTACTATTGCCAGGAAAAAAGGTGGATGTTCTGTTTTCCTGTGCTCTCTGGAGAGCCACACCTCTCAAATGCTCAGATCTTGTTTTGAATATCTCTCACTGGAAGGATTTTCTCAACAGTAAGGATCTTTCCAGGCAGCTCTATGGGAAGAATGGGAGAAAAGGGACTTACCTCTGTCTCACTGTCAGTGGCGACTGCTGCTGGCAGGGAAAAGGGCCAAAATCTCTGCAGGCGATTGGAAGGAGTCACTCAAAGAGGAGGGAGAGGGGTTTTCAGCAAAAAAAAAAAAAGTTTTGCTATGGCAGGTCTTTTAAAAACAGAGGAATATCAACTATCTCTCAACATGGGGATCTAAGGGAAAGAAACTTGTCCTTTCTTCTGCTGCTAGCTTATAGTGCAATGTTGGACAAGTCTTGTAACTCTTTCTGCCTCCATTTTCTTTTTAAGATAAAATACTCTATATATTAAATAGGTAATTATAGTCATGTAATATGGAAACCTCAGCAGTTGGATCCAAGTTGGGAAGTTGGCCCTTTCACTTTTTGCTTCTGCAGATCTTGAGAAGAGAAACCCCTGCTCCACGTGATAATGTTTCTTTCTCTAAGACCCTGTCTGCTAGTCTTTTATGGTGTCCAACTTTGTTTCTTCATTCCCTGCTTTGTCTCCTCTTCTGTCCTCTTACAACAAATACAAAACCTGTATAGACACTCTTTACTGTAGTCAGTGAAGTGCATGTATTTTTCCAACAGTCAGGTTTCTAGACCAGCTCTGATAAACCTTGATCGTGCTCCCTGTGTTTGACTCATGTATGTTCCAATATGTGTGTTTTGGACTTGGGGACTCAGTAAGCAAAGAGCTCTTCTGGGAGCACTAGAAATGCTTTGTTCAGCACATCTGAGGGACTGGCAGCACAAGAAGGAAAGTAGACACCAGCTCCCATGAGGTTTTTTGGCAAGCCTCATTCTTTTTTATTGCTGTCTGTGACTAACTATGGATAATAATGCATATGAAGTCTTGCCAAAGTATATGAAGAACTAGAAAATCTAATTGTAGTTATGTTTGTGTCCCTCTGTGTGTGTGGCATGTGTATCTGCTGCTACCTGATCTATCCAGAGGGGAAGCTCCTTGATGGTGAACATTGCATTGAACGCTCTGACTGCTCCTGCATCCACTCTGGAAAACATTATCCTCCTGGCTTCACCATCTCCCAGGACTGCAACTCATGGTAAACTCCGTGTTGCTTTGGTGTGATTGCTGTTGCTCTAGATAAATACCACATACTGGTTAGTGACTGGTTGGGATGATCTTTCTAGAAATCTCTCTCTCTCTACTTTTCTAAAATTTCTTTTCACTGGCAAAGGACCTGCTCTCTTATTGGAAATGCCAGCCCCTTCCAAGAAGTGAGCTGTTCACAAAAGCAAAATCAGCTCTGCTTTTAAAGGAATATTTGGTCTGATAGAACAATGTGAGGGTCATACTCCTTCAAACAATAGAGAACTACCTGTTTCCTGTGGATAAGACAGACCGGCAGGTTCCCATGTCTGGTTAGTGTCAGCGGTGGTGTCTTTGTTTTGACTTCCTACATTTATTTAACCTCTAAACCCCATTTTTTCCAAGAGGAGTTAGTTCAGGCACGTCCTTGGAATTTCTTGCGAAGCTAATGAATCTTCCCAGCTGCATGGCTCACAATTTTTCTTTCACTCATGAAGGCCAGCCTGAAGGGGAAGGCTAGCTGTCTAAAGAAAGGAAGGGGAATAAGTAATGTATTCCTGATCTGGTTTTGTACATGTGAACATATTTGTGGAAGGAGTTCAGACAACTCTGTGCCCCAATGTTTCCAATTACAGTACAGAAGAAGGACTCAGTGAAGGCCACCATATGCAGAAGAAAGACAGTCTATGCATCATCACTGTTAATCAGAAGTTTTTCATTACCTGCACCATGTGTCACAGAATATGAACCATAACCATGACATTAGCATTTTGTCTTTTTCCCTGGAGCTGTCTGTAGCTTTGAGCCTGGCCACATTGTTCAACCTTAGCGCTCTTGGGAGGTCAGTGCTGCCTTGATAGACTGCATTTTTCAAAAATGCTTCCTGTTCAACTTTGATACCATTGTGGAGAATGTAATTCCATTGGCTCTGCAATTACCATCCTCAATAAACTGACTCCCCGCAAATGGTTTTCAAGGGCTGGGATAATTAAAGGAACAAGAAGTATCTAGCACCTCTTGAAACTTAATTGATTTTGGAGATTCTGGGATTGTCTGGCATGGTATCCCACAGACCCAAGAATGACTGCCATCTCAATCACTATCAGTGCATGTTGCTGGTTACTAGCAGTGCCTATGGGGGATGGCACTAACTCCACCACCCAAAGACGTGAAAGCAGAGACAATCCACCTCCTTGCAACTTGCACAGAAAGGGAAACTAAGCAAGAACTTGAGTCGGCAGTGTGCTGTCAGAGCGATGAAGGTCTGCTTTAGCAGAAGTCTAGCTGGCCAACGAAGGAAAGGGATTATTGCTCCCCTGTGATGAACTCGTGAGGCCGTGACTGGATTAATGTGGGCAGTGCTGGGCCCCCACTGCAAGAGAGAGGGTTATTGACTGGAGAGAGTCTTATGGAGGACACTGGAGATGATCACTGCAGGGAAGTTTATGATGTGAGGAGAAGCAAAGGGAAATAGGTTTGTTTAAAGGCTAATGGGGGAAATTCCACTGCCTAAGGGGGTTGTAAGGAAGACAGGGCCAAACTCTCCTCAGAGGCAAACAGCGAAAGAACATGAAGCAGGGGAAATTTTCCACAAGAAAAAATTCTTCCCCTGAAATGGTGCAGCACTGGGACAGCTACCCAGAGAGGCCATGAGACCTCATCCTGCAGATTTCTAAACTCAAATGGACAAAGTCCTCAACCACCTGATCTAGCTTTGAAGTTCCCTTCTTTGAGCTGGGGGTTGTAGTATATGATTTTTCTGGAGGTCCTTTCAAACTTTTTCTCCCTATGATTCTGTCATATTAATAGACATACCTTGAGAACTGCATTTAAAACTCATTCCACATCAGTGGAATGTAGTTGAAAACTCTATTAAACACAGAGCTTTGGCAGGGGAAAACAGAAGTTCTTGAGTTTTACAACCATTCCAGCTCATATTACCAGCAGTTGCTGTTGAATAATGGTAAGAAGGGATGAATATATTAAGAAACGAAGTTATGGGATATGGAAAGGATGTTGGGGACTGGTCTAATTTGGGAAGAAGTTGCAACAGAGGATTTGAGGTCATGTACTCTTGCCTAACTTGTCGTATGTTTCCTAGCATTTGTAGACGTGGCACCTGGATCTGCAGCAATGGGGAATGCCCAGGTATGTTGACTCTACTCTTTTCAGGTTTTGACAAGTAAGCCTTGCCTACTACACTCCCACCTCCATACATCCAACTTATTTTTTTTTCCACACAAAAAGTGAATCTGTCTTTGTTCTTACTTGCTTGCTCCAGTGCAATCCAGATGGGATCATAGTACTAAGTACTTCTCATGAGACAAGCCAGACATTGTACGATGTGATTTATGTGTAGCAATGAAAAATCATGTTTGGTGAGAAGAATGGTTCCTCTTTTGATTACTCTAGTTTACCAAGATATAAGGGTCTGTACATTCAGAGGATTGGCTTTCAGGTAGAGTGCGGGCTAAACTGCTGGGTTGCTTTGAACAGGTAGTGTTCCCTATTTGATTGCCTCAATCAACATACTTTTGTTGATGCGAGAATTTGAAGTACTGGGAGCAGATTGGAACACTCTCAATACCCCATGGATTTGGGCTCTAACAGTCATGTTACAGGTGAAGGAGATACAGACCCAGGGAGAAGGTGGCCACGCTGCCTTCCGTAGGTGGTGGCAGACTGGAGAAGCAGCTCTGCAGGTGTTCTTGCTCCCTTTCCTCCTACCCACCTCCGAAATTCACTGGTACTGATGACTGCCATCCCAGCTTTTTGCCTACATGGGGAATGTGACTTTTCATGCTGTGCACGCTGCTCCTGCTTGTTCTGTGACCCATCCTCTCTCAGTTCCCGCACTGTGTTCAGCCATGGAAAGGCCTGCTTGACCTGAAACAGCATTTGACTCTGCATTGTGTGTAGGAGTCTGCAGGGAGACAGCATGGCTTTTTATCTTGTTTGTTCTCCTTGCTTTTGGGAACTAAGAGTGGAAGGGAAAAGAAGGAGACTGGGGGGTTATGGCAGGACAGGAAAGAGAGAGCAGGTTTTTTGGGTTTGATGTTTTTGTTTTGGTTTGGGTTTTTTGGGGTGAAACTGCAATCCTCACAAATTAGAACTACAACAGTCTTAAAATGGCTGTTAAAAAGTCTATTAACATTAAGCTTGCGTGACTTGTCAGCACTTCATTTCCTCCTGCTTTAGACTGAAAGAGCACTTGCCCCAAAGTGCCAGCAGTAAAAAAAAAAAAAAGGGGGGGGGTATGCAAATGTTCAAAAAAAATAGACATGTCATTTTTTGGGAGCTGTGCCAAGCAGGACTATGAGAAGCCCCTGTGCTTGAGGTGTTCACTAGAGGTCTATCCAAGTGCAGAGAAAATCACTGTCTAAAACACAGAATCAAGGAGATAGCCCCAGCTGATTTTTTAATGTCTTTTAGCTAATGGACAGCAACATGTTTAGAAACAAGAAACAAGTCTTTTTCTAACTTCAGTTTTTACCTAGGTTGTAGCTCTTAATGTCCTTGCTTTCTGGGCTACTATGAATACCATGTGGGCCAAATTTTAATTCTCAACTCCAACTATGTTTTCTTCACAGTGATTATAGAAATACAAATAAGCCTGGTATTGAGGCTTGCAAACAGATGTTGATATACAGCTTTGTGCAAGAGTATGGCATTGCTGCCTCTTTCTGAGCTGGGGAGCTGTGCCAAATGAGCACAAGTCAAAAAGAAAGCCAGCTTATTTTTGTGCTTTCCACCAAAATATACAAGTCACTTTTCAGCTAGACTTGTGCAAGACTAAGGGCTGTATAAGTGCAGCTGTTGTACATGTACCTGCTAACATCTACAGGCTGTACTGAGACACTATGGGAGGGCAGCAAAGCCTCCCAAAGTAGCAGTCCTTTACAGGAACAACAGCCAAATTTATATTGTTACCAGTCCTCTCTTGTCTCTATCTGAAGCAATATTGCAGCATATTTTTTTGTTGGTTCGTTATTTTTGCAACAAATATCCTAAAATCATGTGTCACAGAAGGTTCATGTACTTAGACCCACATAAGCTCAAAGTAGTTCCATTATTTTTTTACCAACCGGTTTTTCAGGAAAGGTTTCTTTTACGTTGTGGGAATGAATTGCCTACCTGTAAGTTTGGTGGTAAAACAGGGTACCCAGCTGGAGGTAGCACTTCAGAAGGCATTGCTGTGTCAGCCAACTAGCAGTATCTGGCTAGCACTAGCAAGAAGCTCTCAAGCTGATATCATAATTAAATTAATTATGAAGGCAGTAGGTTTCAGGAAAACTCATGGGATGCATTACACCAAATGGAGTAGAGAGAGGGACCCATAAAAAGAGACTTTGCCACAGGGAAGAGATTTTTCCTTCCAGGAGCAATGCCAAAGGGCTGGGACTTGTCATGTATAGCAGGCCCTAGCTCTCCATGCTGCAAACCTGTCCTTTTGGTTCCTAGTGCAGAGAATGCCCTGGAAGTCAAACTGCACGTAATATGGTGGGTTATGCCTAGTTTTCTTTAAATCTGTTCTCCACACCTGGTAACTAGTTAATTGACTCTGAAGTTGACTAGAATAACACTTGTTTTACCTTAGTCCAAGTTTAATTGAACAGAAAGTAGGATTTCCAGGGTGACCTAGGAAATACCAAGCTGCCTTACTCTCCAGGGGATGACAAACATCCAGTGGGTGCTGGACTTTTCTTAGGGCAAATCAGAGCTGTGCAAGGCTGAGAATCCTCAGGATCTATGAGGTCGTGCTTTAGCACAAGCTGGTTTAAGATGGCTAACACTGAATAATACGTTGAAGAGGGAAATTTCCACTTGATGTTCATTAGACGGATCTTACGTGGGACTCAAAGGCAGTGAAGAGAGAATAACTCACGGGGTTCACCTGCCAGCTTGTAACATTTAACCTTTCTCCGTCCTTTGTCAGTGGATTGCCAATGTAGGCCCAGCACCTGAATTTTCTTCTGGACGAGGAGGTCTCTGCCCACCTTGTTTGCCGTGGGACCATCTCTAAGTGTGGTAGTCTTCTCATATGAAAGAACTTCTTTGCAAGCTCCATGGAGTTGGAGCCTCCCTATGTGTTTGCAGAGGCCCTAGCATAACAGGCTACTAAATCAATCAAATCAAATCATATTGTGGCATTTGAATACTGCCTTCCTGGAAACAAAAAGCCACAATTTACCAAAACATTTTAAGATGTTGATATATTTAAATAGCCTCTTTTTGTAGTAGAAGGGTGGGCAAGCCAGGCTTTCACATTATTCTGTAAGAACTTTAGATGTAGCTATTGTAAATATAGAATAATTTTCTATACTATTCTACTTTATGCTAGTTAATTAAGATAATATTTCAGAGTGAAGTCCAACATAAATTCTGTCCTTGGAAGAACTCCAATGGTGATTATCTTCCAGGTCATTGTTCTGATAAGGTATTTTTACTTTAATGTTAGAATAACTTATTGGTATTTAAGGCAGCCCAACAAAGAAATCAACAATTTTTGGGGGCTGTGTTCAAGGAGGCCGTTGTGAAGAAGGCTTTCAGACACTGCTGCCTTCATAAAACCATACTGCAGTGCTCTAAAAACACCAGCAGAGAGACAAAGAGGGGACTCTCAATCTGCCAAGAGACAACCGTGAGACACAGACTGAGAGTGAGGCACCTCTGCAGAGCAAGAGCAGAGCAGCAGAGTCCGACAAATCTTATTGCAATTTTTGATCTTCAACTCTGTAAAAATGCCTGCATTGTGCAGCCAGCTCCATGGGTGCAGGTGTGCCCCACA
Organism: Sula dactylatra; assembly: GCA_013389905.1. NCBI lineage: Eukaryota > Metazoa > Chordata > Aves > Suliformes > Sulidae > Sula > Sula dactylatra. The sequence continues at coordinate 410,690 of WEKW01006416.1, forward strand.
GGGCTAAGTAAAAGTGGATTTAAAGTGTGTTATGTCAAGATGTTGCAAGCTCCTGCATAGAGGTAAAGAGGCAACATGTCCCAGTGTATGGAGTCTGTGACTAATGCTGGGTAATCCTGAGTGTCTTTCCCGGCTCTGCCAGTCTTAGGCATTAGTACTTCCACTCTCCGTGCCTCAGTTTCCCCATTGTATAAGGAGGGAAGCATAGTTCCTACATAAAAGAGAGTGGGGGTTGCTGTTCAAAATTGTTTAGTGCCACCAGCACCCAACACTTAGGTACTAGGTATGACCTAGCCTGTGGAGAATGTGAGTGACTGCACTGAATTTCCAGGGCCACTGAAGTGTATACTGCAGAAGAATCAAATCCGCTTCACTGCAGAGAGCTGAGCCATTCCCTGATGTCCTCATGACCCTCCGTTTGAAACATTATATAGGCTTTTCTCTAGGCATGAGTTTCAGCTCTTGAGTGTGTTTTGTACCGTATTCCCCAGCTTTTGTCAGCTCCTCTGTTACTACTGGTAATGACTTACAGGAATAAACAGTGAGATGTGCTTCTGGTCTGTGGGGAACCTGGGCCTTGTGCAACCTGCTCCACTGGGCTGCTCTCCCCCCACAGTGGCTTGGCGGGGACGGGCAGGATTTTGCTTGCAGCTGGCACCGGGGTTATTAATGGCGCTCTGCATTTTTCAGGAGAATGCTCTGTCACTGGCCAGTCCCATTTCAAAAGCTTTGACAACAAGTATTTCACCTTCAGCGGGATTTGTCAGTACTTATTTGCCAAGGACTGCATGGAAAATTCCTTTTCTGTGATCATCGAGACCGTGCAGGTAACAGCAGCCTTGGCTGGCGCCTGCGTGCCTCTGCGCATGCTCTTGAGAGAGTGGGAAGGGCTGTGGGAGTATATGAATTGCAGATGCACAGGCCAACAGGAGTAATTTTCCTACGAAATAATTTGTTTAAATAACAGATGCAGTCTTTCTCCCTTAGTTAATAAGTGTTTTGCTTCTCCTCGCTGCCGTACCCAGGAGCCTATCTGAAGACTGAGATTCGTAATGAGATTTGGAGAAGGAGCCCTCACCGCCTCTTTGCCAGCTGAACAAACAAATGCAGACAGGGGTGTCGACCCTTGCAAAGCACCCTGAAGCCTGGCGAAAAGGCATTTCCTCAGACACCGAGTAGGGTGCACTGGCAGGGTCGTGCCTTGGGTTGCTTTCCATTAAGTCACATTGGCTGGTGGTTTCTGTCGCTCAGTAGCCAGTCAGCAGCTCCTGACTTTCTCCACGGTCTCTCCTGATGGGTGTGAGGGAGGCAGCTGGAGGCAGTGAGCGGAGACGGCTGGAGAGAGGCAGGAAAGGGAGCGCAGGGAGGGAAGGAGACCCTGGACGGGGTGTCACAGGGAGGCTAACCCGGCCGTGAAATGAATCGACCGGTTGCGTGTGGGAGTAGGTGACCTAACCTGGAGACTGAAAAGGGTACTGAATCAAGCAGAGGGGAAGGGAGGGGATGGGGACAGAGGACCTGAAGGCAGGGAGTGGTATGATGGAGTCAGGAGACTGACAGGAGTGAAGGGGAGTATCAGCCTGCCTTGCAGGATGCGAGCAACAGAGAGGTCACAGGCTTTGGAGGAACGAGGTGTGACGGTCATAGGCACCATTTATGTCTGTGCCCTGCATTAGAAAGCTCTGATAATGCAGCTCTGAGGTCGTCTGTGCTTGGTAACTTGCAAAACGGGTTTTCACTGAAACTTCCCTTTCGAAACCAGGGAGGAGACCCGGGGGGCCTGCAGTCCCTGTTCCTCATCTGCGTAACCCACAGCCAGGGAAAATAAATAGCACAAGAGTCTCTGTCCGTGCGAACTGCGTAGCTGTTTCCCAGCCCGACGGGCCGTGCAGGGCGGCGTGCCCTTCCCACCCCTGCTGCAGCTGGAGGGACTGGGTGCTGGTCACCGGCATGGTCTGCTCCCGGGGCTCCGGCACGGATTGCTTTCCAGTCTCCGAGTCAAAGAAGCTGGGGATAGCTCCCCGGTGCATGATTAACAGGGTAACGGAAGAAAGGCTGCCAGCCTGGGGTTTGTGGGATGCAGAAACTAGATCCATAAAACCCTTGAGACACTTGACACTTCCCGAAATAGATGCCGAAATGCCTTTCGGGGGCCTGGGTCTAAGTCACCAATAAAGTGAAAGCTTGAGGTTCAAGGCACATTTTCCCTTCTCTGTAGTGTGCAGATGATCCTGATGCTGTGTGCACTCGCTCAGCTTCCATCCGAATCCGGGATATGGACAACAGCCTCATTAAAATGAAACATGGAGGAGGAGTTTCCCTGAATGGACAAGACATACAGATCCCTTTGCTACAAGGTGTGTTTGCATGATCTAACTCTGGCCAGCCACTGAAACGGTCCTACTTACTAGTGTTTACTGGCACGCCTTAGCCCAGTTCAATCAAAAGGTGTTTTCAATACGGAATTCTCACTTGCAGCCTCTTCTAGAAGCTCTGTCATTCCAGCATCTCTCCACACAGCTGACACAGCTTGGCTCAGCTCCTTCACAATCAGGAGTATTAAGCTGGTCTGGATTTGAGAGACATGATCTTGAAAACCACTGTTGGTCTATGCTTTTAAAAATTATTATTTTTCATCCAGAAGCTTGAAATCCCTCCAGCTATCTTGTTAAATGTCACAGTTAATGCCCAAGGTTTTGCAGAATGTACATATATCCTCCTCTAGGGCTCCCGAGTGCCTTAAAGTGAAGCCTATGGAGAAGTTCATGCAGCTATAAACTGCTGAGCAGGCGCAAAGCTTGAGAAGCACGGAGTGGGCATTGCTGGCACCCCTTGCTTTGGCGGACCTGCGTGCCCCCTGCTCTGTGGACCCACTCTGTTGGCCTGGTCAGCACGACACAGCAGTGCCAGGCAATAAAACACCGCATCCTGGCTTGACTGACTGACACTTTGTGGTTGTCTTAAGGTGCCCTCCGTATCCAGCGCATGGTGAGGACTTCAATTCGCCTTACCTATGGGGAAGATTTGCAGATTGACTGGGATGGTCATGGTGAACTCCTAGTGAAGGTACTCTTTCTTTCTGTCTCTTTTACTTCTGTCTTTTTGCCCCCTCTCTCATCCCACCCAAACACGTACAAAGATTTTCTTGTCTGAAGTGAGAAATTGCTTTGTATTGCATGTAAGAAATTCCATTCTCTTTTGCTACCCCCGGAGCGATATACAGGTCCTTTTGTATTCTGAAACAAACATTTTCATCCTACAGCAGCTTGGTAGCTTTTTTCGCCCCTTTCTATTTTTGTGCAATTACAGCCTTTATTAACCATGAATAGTTTTGTGTTTTGTTCAGCAGATACCCTTCAAACTGGATTTTTGCTTTCATTTGCTTTGACTGTCCTGTCTATAACAATGGATTTGTATGACTTAAAATAAGGGAAGAATACGGCTCCAGGGATACAGTTACTCATAATTTCCAGGAAAAATCAATTAACTCATATAAGATATGTTGCATGCTCCTTCCACTATGAGGAATGTTTAAAGTCACCCTTGATTAACAATTAGGGTTTGTCCGTGCTGCAGATTGCAGTGGAGTGTAGAAATGCCCAAACCAGGTTTAAAAGAAACGAGCTGTAAGGGAAGCATTCTAGCTGCAACAACAGAAAGCTGTACATAAACTTACTTCTTTTGTTTGTTTGTTTGTTTTTGTTTTGTGCATGCATTGTACGCTGCAGAATGAGTTGCAGCACAGAAAAGGGAAGGGGAGATTATTCGCTGTGGAATAGTCTCCTGATAGCTGATAAACCATCACCAGCCAACCCGCTAAGCCATTGTTACCCTCTTTGCTCGTACAAGAGACTGTTCTCGTTCGATTGGTAGGTCTCGGGGACTGAGAGTGTTGTCCCCGAGTACTGAGTGTTGTCCCCGAACACTTCTGCGAGTGTAGTCACTCCCTCAGGGGCGGGAGCCCACCAGCAGCATTGCTTCCTTGTGCGATGACCTGCAGGCTATGGGTGCTAAGCCAGGGCAATGTGCTCCTGCGTGATGCTGGGCGGCTGCGGACCTGCATGTCCCTGCTGTGTTTGCATGGACGGGTGCTTACCCGCAGCCCTGCTGCCTTTGAGCCCCACTTGTAATAGAGGCCCTGCAGCTGGGCCCCGTGCGGGGTGGGTTTGCTCACCGAGGAGAGTTTTGCCAAGGCAGCTGGTTTTCCTGGGGTCACTGTTTCTAACAAGCAGCGAGCGCTGCCGTCTCTGAACCATGGCGTTGCTTTTGCACTCTCCTCACCTGCCCCAAAATCTGGCTTAAATGTTACATCTGGCACAGTGTAAGGGTTCAGGAAAGCTGGTTCAGAAGTGAGTACAAGAGCTGAAAAGACAACAGAGGAGAAAGGTCGAGAATAACTTTAGAAAGCATCTGTGGGTTTTTTTGTTGTTTCAATCTAGCCTGTATCTCTGTGCTCCAAGGGTCCTAGAAGTGACCCTTTTGGGCTGAGAATAATTCAATTCAGTCCCTTGGCACTCTCAGAAGTTTTGGCTTTCATCAGTACTCAAAGTATTTTTCTGCCTGGTCAGAGACCCGTAGAGCCTGGCAAATTCTTTCTCACAGTTAAAACAAATCTAATTTTCTGCTCCAGATCCTCTACCCATAAAAGCAGTGGAAGTTTCTCCAATTGTCTGCATTTATTCAGTTCTGCTCCGAGCACCTTCCCTCGCTGGGTATCTAAAGCATTTTTTTAATTGCTTTTGGAGAGTTTAATTTATGCTGGATTTATAGACTGACCTGTTGCCAAGTATTTCTGACAATTGGGGGAAGTGATACACTTCCATTACCTTGGCCAGACTTCTGGTAAAAATTCTTTCTGTGTTCCTCAAGAAGGCTCCCCTTTCTGTGACCACTTGGTATTTGTGATTCGAGCTTCCACTCGAAAAATCGTCCGAGTTTGGATTTGTATCCAAGTGCAGGGTATGTGAAAAAGTAGCTTCTTTGGCCACTGGAGTAATAAGGAGATATATCCTCTAATAATTCATGGTTATTCCTTTTGATGCTCCATATTTACTCTCTGGCCACTGTCTTCAAAGGGAAGGTGGTATTATGTTATGTTTTGGAGAATGTTTTTATTTTTAATTATAGAAAAAACCCGGTTTTCTTCAAAAATGTGTTTTCCTAGCTCTTTTGGTTCTATTTCACTGGTTACTCCTTACAACCTGACTAAAGTAACAGTCTAGTAAACGCATACAGAGAGCAGCTGTGGTTTTAAAGCACTGAGTCAGCTCCCGAGGAGAGCTGGTAGTACTCGTGATTTACCAGACCTTTACTTCTAATAGAGACTGACAGTTCCTACTAGAATAAAAGGTATTGGGGCCTTTGTGTTGCCGATGTTGCTTAGGAGATTTCCCCCTGCTTACCTCTAAGTTTAGGGTCTCATTTCTTATGTCCCTTGATTTGCAGTAAGAATAAGGCAGGGTGAGAAAAGTACATCTGCTGTGTGGGTTGTTTGCAATGCTGCTTTTGGTGCGTCACAAGTTTCTCTAGGCAGGAGGAAGCTCTAATGAGGTAACGTAGCTTTACGGGTAGTAGTGTCATCCTTATTTGTTAATGGTCCTTTATGTTGAGGGAAACAACTCCTCCAACGTTGTCTCTGTTCTGTGACAAAACAATCTGTTTAAATTTTCTTCATCTTCAAATTTTCTTTTAAAATGTGAAATGGTTTCAGGTATCTTTTCCCAAATGACCATTGGAAATATAATCATCTCACAATATTAAAAAATGCAACTCCCACCATTGCCCTGTTCATTTCTATGAATGAAGGGGGAAAATAGGGGAAGGCTAAACTGGAGCACTGATCAAGGCACAAAAGTAAGCCGTTTTTCTTCTAGTCAAGTTCAGTTACCATCTGAAATTATCACTGTACCATGCAAAAACTGTCCTGCTGCTACTAATAATAGCGGTTTTTTTTAGAAAATGTAGTACAGTGAAATTGTGTCTGTAGTATTTTAAGGTGTATTTGAGAATTTCCTTGGTTGTTAAACTGTGTACGGTTCATTCTTTAGAAAATCTTGCTGTACAGCGGTGATGTATTCTGAAGGATGACCAGGCTAATGTTGTGTTCCTTAGCTGTCTCCAGTCTATTCCGAAAGGATGTGCGGGCTATGTGGAAATTACAATGGTAACCAAGGGGATGATTTTCTTACACCTTCTGGCATGGTGGAAGCTCTTCTGGAAGATTTTGGGAATTCCTGGAAGCTCAACGCCGACTGCCAAGACTTGTCAAAACAAGACAGTGACCCCTGCAATCTCAATCCTCGTTTAGGTACTTAACTCCATCCAAAATTAATGTGTACAGCAAAATATGATCTTCCATTTTACACAACAATAAAAAATAAAAATAAATAAAAGAAAAATAAAGACAAAGCTAGTGTTGTCTGCATTACCAGCAGGGTGGCTGTAATCTCTGTTTAAAAAAAATAAAAGCAAAAAAACTCAAACAAACAGAGAGATGCTGATTGATGCAGGCTTCCCAAGGAAAATGTAAAGTTTTGTGAAATTTAAAAACAAAAATCAGTAATGTGGGATCATGCTTCTGTTCAGTTTGAACCACAGTCAGAGTTAAACCATCACAGCCACGGCACAAACTTGTGCCACTGAAACTACTCTTACAAGTGATAGCAATACTATGTTTCTCCTCTGGGTGGACAAAACTCCTGTCGTCTTCATCCCTCTGTCCTTACACCTTATGTACTTTTCCTGATCCTTCGTCTCCCTTCTTTTCTTGCACCTCAACAGCCAGCCTTCCTCTTTCCCACCATACTGCTTGGCTATCCTGGCTGGACATGGGGAGAAATTCTCAGAGCAATTTTCTCGTCCCAAGTGTTACATCAAGCTCTGATTTGTCAGAGGAGGAAGCACACAGAAAATTTTATGGCTGTAGATCAGAGCAGGCACTATAGATTCATGAGTGTAGTGCAGCCTAGGAAGTTTAATTTTGCAAATATAAAAAGCAGCAGAAAACAGAGGCCCTGTAAAAGAAAGTATAGCACCAGAAATAGCGGTAACAGAATATAAAAGCATTGCTTTTCCATGTTTTGTTTTACTAATGAAATATTGTTCTTCTAGTGGAGCTCATGAGCTATGATGCTATCTATCTATGACTACTTGATCCTATTTTATTCTTGTGTATTTTGGTTTTTTTAAACAAAAGAAAAAGTAAATGCTTACTGTGGCTCTTCTAGCTTTTCTTGAAAGCCACTGATTGATTCAGTGCAAGCATGTAATTTTTCTTTTTTTAGCCAAATATGCTGAAGACTCCTGCTCAGTTCTGATGTCTTCTGCATTTGAACCCTGTCACCATGAAGTCAGTCCCACTCCCTATGTGAAGAACTGCCACTTTGATGTTTGCTCCTGCTCCAATGGCAAGGATTGTCTGTGCTCTGCTATTGCTAACTATGCAGCAGCTTGTGCTAGGAAGAGCATCCTGGTCCAATGGAGAGAACCTGACTTCTGCCGTAAGTGAAACTCCGAAAACTTGTTTATTTTCCTTGTCTCGAAGGCATTTCTTGGTAATGTCAGATGAGAAATCTAGAATGAGATGATTTCTGCAAGGTGCCAAATATTTCTTTTGGCAAATGATGAGAGAGCATATCTTCCCTCCACTCCAGCAAGGATGCAAAAACTGTTCAGAGGCTGCTCAGCACTAGGGGAGAGAAGCAGTCATCTGACATACCTCAGCAGAGCTTTTGACTGCATTTCCATTTTTAGCTGATTTTAAATTCCAGCTACTCACCTGGAAACTTTCTGAATATCCCAGGGTAGGAATCTCCAAGTGATTTGTAGTAATGTATGAATTTCTTTTTTGGTACCTCCTTTTTTTGAGGCCCAAGGTTCCCAGCTCCTGACCTCGTCAGTGACTCCTGACTTTAGCCGAAGTTGAGGGTATGGAGGAAGCACAAAGATGGGTACTCGGTCAAGTGGTACCATAGAATCATACAAGCATAGACAAACTTCCATCAGAAGGGACGTCTGGTAGTCTTCTGATACAACCCCTGCTCATAGCAGGGCTTACAGCAGATTGCCTGGGGTCTTGTCTGGACAAGTTTTGAATATCTCCAAGGATGGAGATCTCACAACCTCTCTGGCAGCTTTCTTAGCAGTTTGATTATCATCCCGTCAGTGAAGAGGTCCAAGATCTCTGTCAGATCTCATTTCATGTACACCACTCAACTAGTGGATGAACATAATTTTTCTAACCACATATGGGCTCCTTTCCTTCTCCTTGTAAGTTCTGGCGTGATGTGGCAGCTGGTTCAAGATGAGATCCTGAACCTTGATCAACAGGCTGTGGGTGTCACCACTTAGCTAGTCAAACAACAGCGTTGTCTGTGGCATTTTGTGTAGTCGTTTAACTCCTATGAGAGTCAGCAAGACTTGAGTTTTGAATTCCCCTGAGGATTGTTTGCAGGATACCACCTGTAATAAAAGGCAACCCTGGTTCAAAAGCTTGCAGTCTAAAAGATGAGATGTTGCAAGAGGACAGAATGAAAATTCAGAGTGCAGGTTTGGGTTATGGAGGTGGGGGTAACAGAAGGAATAGGATGTTTTTGTATAGATCAGTCCAGTGCAAGATTAAATAGCCAAACTGCTAAGAAGCTGGAGCAGAAGAAGCCAACATCTGTTATTTCTTTTCTTTCTCTGTTAGGTCAGTGTGGTAGGAAAAAAATCCATTGCAGTGGTATTGTGATGGAACATGGACACACTTTTCCTCATAAATATTTGTGAAATGGATGTTTTTCCATTTTCCTGAGCAACTTTACTATTAAGGAAAGAAGACAATTGAAAATTTTGGGGAAAAGCATGTATGCTTGGCAGCCCTCCAGATCTGTTCTGCTACTTCTTCCCAAACATGGGGTGGGAAAAAAATTTATAAACCGAGTGTTTAGAAACAGGAGGAGAAAGAGAAGTCACTGGCCTTCCAGCTGGTAGGGTCTGTACCTGTAAGGTCAGTGACTACAGCTTCTGCAGGCTGGAGAGTATTTACTGCGAACAAGAACAAAACCAGTTTATGTTAAACTGCTGCATGGTTTCATAGTATTTTACCTAATTTATGTAAATGTTCAGATAGTGGAACAGTAATGTAATAAAAATCCTTTTAAAAATGTGCAGGTCTGGAGGCTGAAAGAAAGAGCAGCGATAATGCACCATCGTTCTTTCTGTAATTGAACAAGTCAATTTTCACAATTAATCTTTGATAGTGCAGAGCTGCTTCCTCCTTTCTGTGCATTACAGAGCGTTTTATGCTCTCATAAAGTGACGATTTCCCTGATTGCAGATCCATCAGCCCCCATTAAATAATCCCGATGCCCCAGACATCTCCTGTCACATGAAGGAGAACAATCCCTCTTTTAATGGGCTTGAGACGTGAATGTGCAGGTTGCATAATTTCTGCTGATGGCCCAGTGCACTGAACACGTGCTCCGCTCCTGCCGTGGTCAACGGAGATTCAGTTTCTTGGGAAATGACTTGACAGAACCGGTTTGCTTGATTTGAAGTGTATAAATGCTAGGGAGGTAAGTCATTCGTGTAGCACAGCATTTCTGCTCTGTGTCAAGCTAACAAGGGCATTCATCTCCCACGTCTTTGAAATTATTTCAGTTGTAGTTTGATTGTTTAAGAGCTGACTTTTGTACCCTTGCAGCCCACCATGAATAACCAACAGAGCCAATCCCTTCATGCTGCATGGACAAAGCAGATAGGCCATACTGTAAAGGGTGGTATCTCCCATGCACATGCATGTAAAAAACTGGGTAAAACACTGGCTGGATGCCTGGGCCCAAATAGTTGTGGTGAATGAAGTTAAATCTAGTTGGTGGCTGGTCACAGACGGTGTTCCCCAGGGCTCAGTACTGGGGCCAGTTTTATTTCATATTGTTATCAATGAGCTGGAAAACGGAATCGAGTGCACCCTCAGTAAGTTTGCAGGTGACACCAAGTTGGGTGGGAGTGTTGATCTGCTCGAGGGTGGGAAGGGTCTGCAGAGGGATCTGGACAGGCTGGATCCATGGGCCAAGGTCAATTGTATGAGGTTCAACAAGGCCAAGTGCCGGGTCCTGCCCTTGGATCACAACAACCCCATGTAATACTACAGGCTTGGGGCAGAGTGGCTGGAAAGCTGCCCGGCGGAGAAGGACCTGGGGGTGCTGGCTGACAGCCGGCTGGACATGAGCCAGCGTGTGCCCAGGTGGCCAAGGAGGCCAACAGCATCCTGGCTTGTGTTGGGAATAGTGTGGGCAGCAGGAGCAGGGCAGGGATGGTGCCCCTGTGCTCGGCACTGGAGAGGCTGCACCTCGAATGCTGGGTTCAGTTTTGGGCCCCTCAGGACAAGAGGGACATTGAGGTGCTGGAGCGTGTCCACAGAAGGGCAACGGAGCTGGGGAAGGGTCTGGAGAGCAGGTCTTAAAAGGAGAGGTTGAGGGAACTGGGGTTGTTTAGCCTGTAGAAGAGGAGGCTGAGGGGAGACCTTATCGCTCTCTACAACTACCTGAAAGGAGGTTGTAGTGAGGTGGGGGTTGGTCTCTTCTCCCAAGTAACAAGCGATAGGACAAGAGGAAATGGACTCAGGTTGCACCAGGGAAGGTTTAGATTGAATATTAGGAAAGATTTCTACAGTGAAAGGGTTGTCAAGCATTGGAAAAGGCTGCCCAGGGAAGCTGTTGAGTTACTATCCCTGAAGGTATTTAGAAGACGTGTAGACGTGGTGCTTAGGGACATGGTTTAGTGGTGGACTTGGCAGTGTTGGGTTAACGGTTGGATTCAGTGATCTTAAGGGTCTTTCCAACCTAAATGATTCTATGATTCTGGGTCTCATGTGTGTATATATATATATATGTGTGTATGTATTAGTTTTTTTGGGAAAGGGGAATCAGTAAACACATTCCTAGATGTTTCTTCAGGTTTTAGGACCTGTTGATAAGCCCAACTACTTTCCTTAACGTGTTGGTGCTGGGATAGTTTACTGTCTTTGCATGGCTTCCTTGGGAGGATTTGTATGGGGTAAATCCAAGAGTGCTGGAGCAGGGAATAGGGAATTAAGGGTAGGCTCTGAGCAACGTTTGAGGATAGCTATATCACATGGTAGGGCTTAGCATGCCAGCTGGAGCTGATGGAGCAGCTGTGTTAAATCTAGTCCTGACGGGGTGTGCCTTCACCCAGAGCCTCTGACCTAGGTGTGATTATGTTTTCACCTTGTGCTACCTGGGAAACTGGTCAGAAGTTACGCCTCTTTGACTCTGGATTGAAAACCCACCCACAAGAAGCTGGATGAACTATCTGATGGACACACATTTTTCCAATGCTCTCCCACTATTTCCCATCTTATCCCCGGTACAGGCTGAGCTTCAGAGCACAGCATTGAGCTGTTTTGGTTTTGTAACAGGCATCTGTAAAGACTAGATGCACCTTGCCTTTTCCTCTCGTTTTCCTGGCAACAGGATATTTTTTATTTCAGTAACAGTGTATTACGAAGTGTACAGACAACAGTCCCCTCCCAGCTCAGTTGTCTTGCCTTTTTGCTGTTAAAAACAGATGTTGCTGGGAGGTGATGGAGCCATGTGTTGAGAATTGGAGTGTGAACATGGCATTGGGTAGCATAACTGAAAAAATGGGGGATGTTTCTAAAATCTTAAGAAATGCATGGGCAGGTAGAATGAGTTACAAAGCTTTAGCAAACAAAGGGATCCACTGTGTAGTTGTCCCTGTGGGCAAGGGAGTATTACTACTGCCTAGAAAGTAGGGCAGGATGTTGGGCTCAGCTATCCTATCTTCTCTGAATCTGGAAACTCTAGTAAACTGGTGTACCTGCCTGAAATCTGCCAAACCAGTTCCTTGTTTCCAGAGGTTCCTGTGCAGCAAATCATAGTTCTGGCTGAGGCTTCATGGTTGTCCTGCTTGCACATGCCTTTAGTGATGAAAGTTACTTCTAAAATGGTCCTCAGCCCTGGGCTGTGCCTGTTCAGTATTTGATTTACTGCAAGATCATATTTATGTAAATTAGAAGGACTGTTCTGAGAAGAGCTGCCAAAGACTCCTATAACTGCAAGTGGATCTATCATCTATTTATTTCTGAGTTAGGACGTATTTACTCTGCCTACGGTGTTGATCAGCACACATAAATTTCTTGGGCTGTGTTGTGAAAGGTACATTAAATAGTTTGGGCACAAGTCCCAGATCTGGCAGACCTTTGCTCTGAAGAAGGCTTCAAGTCACCTTAGATGCCTCTGGGCTGGATCCTCAAATTAGGCGCTTTGCTCCCATGTATGGAATTTCAGGTGCCTCAACAGAAGTTGGGGAGATGGTGCAACCATGCCTCTCTTCAGTAAGTAGAAGTAATTCTTCATTTCAGAAGAGTTTTGTGAAGGTAAGTATTAGACGTTGGTTAGCACAGAGGCCTTGCTTTGTTAGCCTCAGTGTTAGTTCAGCCCTGCTAGCAGCAGGTGAGGCTGCAGGGCTGCAGCCTCACTGTAGTTTTTCTTTTGCTGCCATTGCTGCTACAGTTCCCAGGGGTGTGCGCTCACGGAAGAGCGTGGATCATTCTGCAGGGATGACAAGAGGAAGAGCTTTCTCTGTAACCTGTTGATCTTGGTTTTAGCACAGTACGAACGTGCCAACTTTTATTTGCAGCTGCTTCCCTCACTCTGCTGAACATCCTACCTCATCACCTTACACCTCTGGTCATTTGCTTTGGAAGGTTGCTACAAACGACAGGTTTTGTAAATCCTGGTTATCAGGAGGCCTGTTAAAAGCCCATGATAATACTAACTTGTTTTCTCGTCTTCTGAAATACACGAATTAGATAGTGTTGTCATAGCTGCCACCTAGTGCCGATGCTGATGTATGCAGAGCAGATTGCCTCAAAATCAGCGCTGGGTAACTAAGGATAAGTTTTATAAACAAAGAAGCCAAAATGGCTCCAAAGGCCATAATTAGGTCTCTGTGAAAATGAATTCATCATCAGTTGTGAGTACCAAAGATGTGGCTCCACAGTCACGTTATTTGTGCTTGTTCCCACAGAAATCACTGAGAGCTTCTGGGATGTGAGTCTTTAAGCTATTCCAGCACCAGCTTATCAAGGCAGAAACCTACATTTCTACTTATTTTGACCAAATTCTCCCTAACCATGTTGCAAAAGAAGATAAGTGTGAATTTGTATATGACACCTGTAATGCCCCTAAATTGTAGATCCAAGTAATAAGTGAGGTTGGACAGAGCCTGTGTTTTTCGTTCTGGATGACATTTTGTGGATGGATTTCCATCGCAGGGGTTGCAATCTAATCCTGACATTTATTGGGAACTGCTCGTAGTAAGGTTTTGCTTGTGTGTATATATAAGCAGTGCCCTAGGCTTTACTGCTGCTGCAGAGTTAAGGAGAGACAGTGTAATACAGGCCTCCATCAATGAGTAAATTGAGTGAATACATTTTAATCCCCAGCTTCCCAGCCTGGTTTAGGTAGCTTTTCCTTTAGTTGGCTTTGGATCAAATGCCAATCTCCCTGATGTGCACATCATTCAACAGCAATGACCTGTCCTGAAGGCCAAGTGTACCAGCAGTGTGGGACGCCGTGCAACCAGACCTGCAGATCTCTGTCCTACCCGGATGAGGACTGTGAAGAACTCTGTGTGGAAGGATGCTACTGCCCTGCCGGGTACTACCTGGACGAGCATGAGCAGTGTGTGCCAAAGTCCCACTGCTCCTGTTACTATGATGGTGAGATCTTCCAGCCGGAGGATGTATTTTCGGATCATTACACCATGTGGTAAGTGCAATATTCATAACTCATCCCTACACACTGTGACTCTAATTTTTGGATAGCCCGGGTGGTTAACTGGCTCAGTTCCTCAGTTCCTTTACCTCCACTGAAACTAGTTTAAAAGAGAGCAAGGCTTTGCCTCCAACAAACCAAATGGTGAGTTTTGCTGTTGCATCTCTATCCATATAATTTCAAACGCCACCTTAGAAAACAGTAGTAAGCCCTGTTCGTGAACAGTTTCTGCCAGTTTGAAATGGAGTTTAATCACTGACAATAGCTACTTTGTAGGCTTTTAAAATGTCACTTTAATGTACTGGGATACATTTCTTAAACGTTAAAACCTAATTACCTCTACCAGAGATACAAATATGAAAAAGCATTTCTAATTGTTAAATTGAGTAGCGGTGCACTGAGAGGAGGAATGTATATGCTGGGCGGCTCCTGGCAAGACCAGTTTTGGGAACAGCATCTTCTCCTTTTCTTTTCTACAACAGAAGTCATAAGTTGCAGGCACTACGGTGGTCCCTTACCTCTCTGCATAGCAGAGACTATTATCTTGCCCAGCTTTATGCCTGTGCAGACGCATTGGATTCAGTGGGACAGGGCAAGCATACAGCTGGATTACCATGCTAGTGTTGTCACTACAACTATCTTAGGGAAGGTTTGCCTTTAAGGTTGGTAAGCACAGTGGATGGAGAGCAACAGATCAGCCCCAATGAGAGGTGTCATTTTGGTACTCCGAGAAGTTCCCTCCAGGCCTGTCTGAAAACAACAGTGTGAGTGAAAGCTAAGTGTCACTTTGTTAAATATAAGCTCTATTTGTTTTTTCTTAGCTATTGTGAAAATGGTTTCATGCACTGCAGTACAAACAGAGTTCCTGGTGCCTTCCTGCCAGATGTTTTCACTGATGAGAGGCCATCTGCCAGAAGTTAGTATGCCTTAAAAAAATTTTTTTTTTTCTTTTTTTTCCTCTTCAGTCTCTTGGTAATCTAGAATAGGGAAGAAGTACCAGAGGTTGCAGTGGCTGGTGGCGTTGTGAGTCTTTTTCTAACCTTTTTTTTGTTACAGGATAGAAACAAAATGTTTGCATGGGAGGATGCAGGGCTTATTGTGTCCCACCTTTATAGTAGCCACTGCAGCCTCTCTTTAGTTGAAGAGGCTAAGGGGTCCCTTGGCAGTGATCTGAGCCCCCCAGTTGCCATTTCAGGATCATGCAACATCAGTAACTAGTCAGCTTTATACCTCCTGCTTCTGACGAGGAGGTTGCAAGCTCTCCATTCTGGTGCAGAGAGTGGCTTGAAGGCGCTGTCAGGCGCTGAGTGTGCCCTCCAGCCACCAAGCATCTTGACGTGAAACCTCCTGGAGACTGACAACTGCCTTGCAGAACTAGGCACTGCATTGGAAAATAAGACATCAGTGGTCTGGGATTTTTTGAGGTTTGCCACCGATATACGGATGGAGCTTATGGGATTGTGGTGGGAGAGGGGGTCTTGGTAGACCACCAATAACAGTGTCACTGGTTGGGCCCCACTGTCCTTCTGGTGAAGCCTTCTAGGTGTATATCTCGCCAAACTCTTGCTGTAATGTTATTAAGTCATAATTTTCCTGATACTAGTGTGTTAAGACTTACAAAACCTCAGAGAACCATTTTTCTAGCATAGCTTGAAATAATAACTTGGAGTTTCTTAGGAAAGCCTGTTCTTCTATCACAACCTGAGTTCTCAAAGAGTTTGAAAACTTTGTGTTTAAGCTAAGGGCGTTGTTATTAACAGTCACCCATGTAGTTATACTCGGTGTTGGAAGTGAGTCTAAACACAATTATATATGGTGCTGTTGCTTCTCAGAACATCAATTTTGTGCTGACATGGCTACTGTGCACTGCCTGCAGGTCAAAATATGTTTCACACTGAGGTGTGCTCGTAGCCCTAGTGCAATCTGGAATTGAACCCTTGTGCAACTCCTTTTGCTTCTGTATTAGAATGCATGCTTTTATGGTAGCCTAACTGAGGTCACTTCATGGGAAGTGGGGACTGTTACCTTTACGATGTCATGCGTAGTGGTGTAGTGGCGTTGCTCCATTCTCTATACTGAATTAGTTTTCTAATAAAAATGTTGATCCCTCGTTTAAAAAAATACTGTGCTAACAATACTTGAATTCTAATTGCAATTTCTGTAAATTTATTTTTTAAGTAAAAAGGAGTTTGACATGCAGACCTCCCATGGAAACATTTGTCTGTCCTGCAAACAACCCAAGAGCTGAAGGTTTGGAGTGTGCCAAGACTTGCCAGAATTATGACTTGGAGTGCATCAGCCATGGCTGCATATCTGGATGCCTCTGTCCAAAAGGGATGGTAAGCAGGCTCCACTTTGTTTTCTTGCCTTCATTTTTTCCTGCCAGCAGTTGTCTTGCAGCTTGGAAATATGCAGTTGTGAAGTCTTGACTCTGCCACATTGTGGCTGGTTTAGAATGTGTATATTAGTATATCTACGTAGAAGATGAAGTTTAGCTTGTAATAGTAATTGATAATCAAAAAGCCAAACCCTGCTTTTCTAAAGACCAGTTTATATCTTCCTTCAACTCTTCTCCCAAGCTGCTCCTCAGTCTTGCTGAACTTGCCTAGTCAGAGAGGCAGAAGTACACAGGCACCTGTACCCCAAATACCCACCAAAGCCTCCTGCTGATACTAGCTGCCTCCTTGTCAAGTCTCCATCTCTGCTGCTGCCTTCCTATGCATTGTACCAAAGTGAGAGTTCCCCATGAGAAGGAACGTAGGACACAAAACTTGCTAAGATGTTGCCAGAGGGCGTCCTGGAGTTGCAGATGGTGTGCCGAGCGTGCTTTTTTCACCGGTGAGATGCTTTCCGGAGTTCAGGGTCATGTTCCCCTGCAACCTTCAAATTTAATTATTAATTTAGTCATTTGTAAATAGAGCAAATAGCAAATTGTCATTTGCTAAGCCAGTGACTGTGAACTCAGTGTTGATTTAGAGCCCTGATAGAAAGCAGATGGAGTAGAATAGACAGCAGATTGCTGCTGTTGTTCTCTGAGCAACAGAAAAAAGCATCAGTGTTCAGTGCTGTGCAACACTGTCTGGGCAGGTAAAGAGTTGTGCATGGGATCTCACTGGGGGCTGGAGGTATAGTCTCAAGCATCATGTGAATAGAATAGAGGTGGGGCACATGGTGCACTCTATGAAGTGAAGTAAATGGCACTTTGGAGTTCTTTGTCCAGGAAAACTGCTGGGATTAAGAAGATTGTGATGTTCAATGCATGAAATGCAGATGAAAATACCTGGTAGATGCTGGAAAAAAGAGAGTGGAGGCTGAGTCTTTACTTTGTTTGAGGGATAAAATACTCTACAATTGTGAGACTTTATTTGATACCTGTGGTACTTAAAGACATGCTGGTGCAGTTCTCTGCCTCAGAGGGCCACATGGTAAAGCAAGATATTTCCAAATGCTACAATGATCCAAGAAGTCTGGAAATGCAAAAGATTGCTTTTATTTTTTTTTTTTTACTCTTTTATACCTGCTGAAGGTGCAGGCTCTGGTTAATATTCACTGGACATTGACTGTTAGCAAATGAAGGTGTGGGTTATTACCTCTAGGGTTGAGATGCATGTTTATGTCTAGGCTTCAGCTCTAGTGAATTGGCTTCTTCCGCTAGTTTAAATTCCATTTAAAAAAAGCAATTAACTTTCCCTGGATCAATTTATTTCTATAAAGGTGTATTTTTTTTTCCCACATCTATATGAATACAGGTGTTTTCTTCCTCAAAATTCCTTCCGTTGTTTTACTAGAAACAACAACAAAAAAAATATAATTCTCATAACACAGTCATTTCTCACATTAATGTTCATGTATTTTTTTTAACTTCGCTACCATATTTTTCTGATAAACACACATTTATGTAAATAGATGCTATTGCAGGATAAAATGCCAGCTGCAGAAAAAAATCTCAGGCTTGTGAAGTAAGTTATAGGTCCAAAGTGAAAAATACAGAATGTAATTTGAAGGCATTCATGTCAACATTGGGCATATTTTCACCAAAATTTTAAAACAAGTGTTGCTTCTTTTCACAGTTCAGTTTTTAAACATCTTTCCTTTTAGAGAAGAATATTCCTAAATAGTAGTGTGATAAGTTAACTTACAAAAGTATGTGTACTTGTAAAGTTCCAAGAGTTCCAGTGTGAATAGGTCTTTCTCTGTACATAACAATCGCATCTCTCTGATTTGGTGACGAGGCTTGGGGTTTGGTTTCAGTTCCAGGATATGGTAACAGTACACTTTAGAGGTAATCATGGCACACAAATTATGATAACTACTCAACATGAAAACAAAAAAAAGGAGGAAAACCTCCCCAAAATCAACTCCCTAGCAATTAACCTTCACGTTTAGTATAGAATTTCATCTTCCTTTTCAGTAGGTTGGAACTATCATTCAAACAGTTGTTTCATACAATTCTTGCCAGGAGAAGCAGTCTTTGGCATTTTGGAAATGGAAACTCCAGTTTACCCTGCAGTGATGTTGAACATGCCCCTGAATTCAACAAGATGGTTTGTCAGGTTTTGGATAGAAGGATTGGGCCCATTATTTTTTTAAAAAACTAGTGAAATAAGTTCTTTGTCCGCTAGATGACAGTATGGTTCAATCTTCCAGTAAACTTAGTCTATAATTGCTCGTTCTCATTGGTTTCCCATTTGGCAGGGAATAAAAATTGCAAGATGTGCGTTTCTAAAAGCCATGATGGGAGAAGCCAGTATACAGACGATTTTGTTGGAAACACGGCCATGCAAAGGCAGGCTCAAGCTCGGTGCTTTCCTTATGTGGGTGCCCTTTGCCATGCGTTAGGCTCCTGGTGTGTGGCTCCATGGGACCTGCCAGCTTGTCATCAAAGAGCAGTTGCCTCCTGTCACCAATAGGTACCTAACCACGATGGCCCTGGGGGAGGCGTTTCCCTTATTTCTGCATTCTGCAATGTGCTCCCAGTATCGGTTGCCAAAGATGGAAGGATTTGGGGTGGTGGCAAGATTCTCCTTTCCATCCTGCCTCTCTGTACCTTAAATACTCTGGGCATGCTGAATGAAAGCGCTGCAAAATCATGAAGTCTGTGTTTTCCAGACTTGTACCAACAGAGCTGAGCAATAAAGGGACCAGAAAAAAGTATTACTATTTCTTTTATCGCTCAGCCTCCCTTGTTGGCGTTCTGTAATCCTGCTTAATTTACAAGCACTCACGGAGGTGAGCTACTGTTCGTAGGAGCGTCTGTGGGAAGTAACAGATCACTGAACATTTATGGGAGTAAATATTTGTACACATATCATCACTCCTGAAGAAATTGTGCCATTTTACTGAAGATTTTTTCCTTTTGTGGTACAGTAGCGTATAAAAATTATGAATGGTCACGGATAACTTATTAGCAAAAAAATTCATTTTCTTACTTCTCTAAAACAGTTCATATCACCAGGAAACACGGTCAAAGTTACATAGTTTACATAAACAGCTCTCCAGTAAAATTTGCAAGTATATATAGCAGTTAAAGTGTAATTAGTGCGATGTTATCCCTACCTATCTAAAGAGCTATTTACAGATCAGTTAGTTATCAGTCTTAAACAGAGGAATCCATAGTCTAAAATTTGTATGCACAAATTACCTGCCAATTTTGAATTCCATATCTGAAAAATAATAAAAAAGAATAATCAAGGATTGTTCATGAACATGATGCTGTTGTTGCCTAGATTTTAATTGGAAAATTTGCTGGGGTGAGAAATTGCCAATCAATCGATTATTTCCCCAGTCAGAA
Organism: Sula dactylatra; assembly: GCA_013389905.1. Classification (NCBI taxonomy): domain Eukaryota; kingdom Metazoa; phylum Chordata; class Aves; order Suliformes; family Sulidae; genus Sula; species Sula dactylatra. Next base: position 430,286 of record WEKW01006416.1, read on the forward strand.
AACACAGATGAAAACTAATTTTTTCCAACTGAAAAATAAGTTTTCCAGTTCATCTTGACTTAGTGTTTTACATCGGTTTGATTTCTTGAAAATAAAAATGTTCAATATGTCATGAAAAGTAATTCTTTTTCTGTCTTTGATCATCTGCAGGGTGGGAAATTCTCCATACTTGTCACCTGTTTGCACAGCAGAAAAAATAAATCATAACATATGTGCAGAAGTGTGGGGAAAAATATGCTTTCTCAGATTAGTTTACTGCACTCCAGGTTTTTCCCATTGGAAAATATTAATAAGTATACAAATGGAGTGTTAACCACCTTTCTGGGGAAAAAGAGGAGCAGAACAATCAGAAAGCACAAAATCCAGACACTTCAAAACTAGAAAATAAATTTCTTTCAATTTCCAACAACTGAAGCAAAATTAAGGTTTTAAATTGAAATGAACCATTTTATTGTATTCTGGCTGCTGAAATAAAACTATTTCTAAAACTATGATATGTTAGTGGAAAAAGGAAAGAAAAACCCTAAACATTTTAATCAGAAAAGTTTGAAAGGGTTTTTTTCTTCCAAACTCTTTTCAACAGAAACTTAATAGGGTGCTATTTTGATTTTCCTGCTAGCTCTGTTGCATATTCTTCAGTGTAGGCTTAGCCTATAAAACATTACAGAGGCTTCACGAGGAGGTGGGTACCAGCTTTCTGGTAGGTGCATCTGCCCAAGGGTAATGCTTCATAAAACAAGCATGAGAAGCATACAGCTAACATAAGAAAGAAAAATCAAGTGTAAACCAGCAGATATAGAGTGGTCTGTCCTAATATGTTTTTGGCTTGTCTTTGTCTGCACAAAAATGGTGACAGGCTGTTTTAGTTAAAACATATCAGCTATTGCGTTCTAATCTGACCCACTTCCTTTACTTAATCTGTTACTCCTTTCTACCTTTGGCTGCCTTTGTGCTGAAGCCCTCAGTTGCATTCGGAGGAACAGAGCGAAAATCTGAGCTTCCCTTGACAGTGAGATAGTCATCAAAATTGTCTTGACCAAGAGAGATTAAAATTCAGCCTCATCAAGGCAGAGTTTAGGGGAGAAGAATCTTAGAGGTTCTGAAATTTGTAATATTGTCCTTCCTTTTGCAAGATTTGTGAAGGCTTAACAATTAATAAGACAGAGCAAGGTAATGATAGACATTTCTGTCGGATCCCCAAGTAGGAGGTAGCTGCATCAGCTAGTCAACCACTTATAATCCCATGGGTGTGCTCTCAGGAGCATCATCATATGGGTGTGAGATGGTATGAACAGCAGCTGTTCTCATTACAAACCTGTGTCTTTTCTTGTGGTTGCCTCCAGAACACTCACGCTTCCTACCACCTCAGACTCTCAGGAGAGTTAGATCTCCTGCTATGTATTGATGGATTGAGAGACTTCCACAGGAAGTCCAGCTGTTTGTGACTAATGCCACTGGCCTAGTGGTACCACATGGTACTGTGCTCAACAGACTTGTAACACAGCATGGCATTGGGCTGCCAGATATACCAGCTTTTGGACATGGTGTCAATATGACCAGTAGATTGTGCGTTACTATTAACAAAATCATCATCCATTGAGTTTTGCAGCAAAAGTAGTAGTCTTCTGGTGAAAGTCCACTTTGGGTATTTATGTCCAGTTTTCTAAATCCCACCCACCAGCTCTGTGGTGTTCAGACAAGGTAGTTTCCCCCTTTGTCAGTGGATTAACAGTTGCTGCGCTGTAGCTTCATGGTGGCCATACGCTTGTGATGGAAATACTAATACCAGTCTAGAGGCTGTGATTAACTTTGCCTCAATGCATGAGGGAGCAAGTAGAAGAGGTCCTAATCCTCCTTTTACTAACCACAAATCTAATCCCAAGTTTTGTATCCACAGGCTAGCCCTCAAGTCTATGGTGACCTGTGGTGCTGAACACTGTGGAAGAGTTCAGAAATGTGGCCATAAGTGTGAAGTCATATGTTGCTTTTTTCCTGAATACCACCAGGAAGGAAGAAAGGAAGGAATTAAACAGCCTTGGAAACATATGGTCCTCTCCAGCCTGTTTTCTCCCTGTCCTTTGTGGAGACTAAGTGCGAGGCAGAGCCCCAGCTCTATAATCTAGAAAAGCATTTCTTTGTTTCCATTTTGCTTCTATCGGCGTGAGTTTATTTGGCATAATATAGCTCACCATAAGCCATGGAGCATGTGGAGCTGCATATGAATGAAGGGTCTCTGGGCTGTGAAATCCTTCTTATTAGTAGTTCCCTGTGGCAGTTCTAGGTCCCAATAGGAAAAGGCAGAGCAATCCTACTTTATTAACCTGGCGTTCAGACTACATTGATCTCATTGGCCTGTATTTAATGGTGAAAAAGAAACTATTTTAATGATTTTACAAAGAGAGTTTAAAGTGGGAAGGTAATATTTTGTGCCTTTTGAATGAGAGGGAAGGGAAATGCTCTCCATTTCGGTATTCCATGAAGCATGAGCCAAACCTACCTTGGGCTTTGCAGAACCATGTCCAAGTGAAAAACAGCATAGGCAGCCTTGGTTTTGTTTGATACTCTAAAACTGGCTGTCTTCAAAATGGGAAGGGAATAATCACACAAAAACAGAGAAAAGGAATGGAAAAAACTGAGCAGTCTAATGGCATTACTTGTGGGGTGGGGTTTTTTGGGTTTTTTTGGTTTGTTTTTTGTTTTAAGTGGGACAAATGGTTTGTTGTCATACAAAGAGAAACTAAGATCAGTAGGGTTAAACTGAAGAAGAAAAAATTGTAGATAGAACATAACGACCTATTTCCCAGCCACAGTGCCTGTGAGAGTGGAATAATGTCTCAAATGTACTGATACTTATCCTGCCTTCTGGGGAATAAGTAGGCATTTGAAAGAAAATGAGTCACTACTGGAATTTTCAAAGGCGAGTAGACAGGGGAGCGGGCTTTTTTTTTGGAGGGGTGTTGTCTGTGACAACTGAATCTTCATTTGCACTTGAGTTCTTCTGGAACTGAGGCTCCTTGTGTCCTCCACAGTGGTTGTATCTCAGTTGTTAGCCCAGCTGAGCCCTGCACCTGGCTGCTTTTCCAGTAGGCCATCCTGCAGTTTGTTGTGTGTGAGAAGCATGTGCTGTTCACCTGCTCCTCATATTTGGGTTAGCTATCCTGGTTTTGGTCAAATTGACATTTCTCACCGTGAAGTTCTTCTATAATCTAATTTATTCTCCCAGCGGCTTAAGCAGGTGTTCAGCCCCTGAAACAAGACTGGGATTTATATACCCATAGCTCTATTTGTTAATGGGAAAAAAATATTAGCAGTGCTGAACCTTTCTTACCTCAGGTGGTCTTGAACCATTTCCTCTATCCTTTCCTTTATTCTTTATTCACCTATTCCTGTGCTTACTCCTCTGCATACTGGTGCATACCAACGGACCCTCATCCTGACAAACTGTGTGTTTTGCTTAGGTGCGACATGAAAACAAGTGTGTTGCTCCTGAGAGATGCCCATGTTTCCACAATGGAAGAGAATATGCCAAGGGAGAGACAGTGACTAATGACTGCAACACCTGGTGAGCCACTGGAACTGCATTCTTCTGTTTTTCCCTTGGGTACCTAACAAGTTTCTAAAGAAAAAAATATACATTGTTTGCTTAAAAGATCTGTTTTATAAAAAGTTAGGTTTTTCAGTGCAATAGTGTACATATTGCACAAACCAGCACCTTCCCTTCGCACATCGCATCAGACCCATGCAATATCAGGCAAACTGTACCCGGTACCTTACAAACAGGTAGACCCTGTGTCTGTGCAGGTCCTCTGTAGCCACCAGCTAGTGGATTTGCTCCTTGATCTTGCAACACAGTTAACAATACAGGAGCTCCTTGGGGTGGGAGGAACGGAGCCTGCCTTTTGTCACTAAACTCTGCTGTCATGCCTCCATTTTTTTTGCTGTCTGGTGCCCTTCAAATCAGTCCTTTTCAGCCAGAAGCATGCATCAGCAGAAAGGGTGTGATATGCCAGCTATAATATGACAGGAGGTCTTCAAGAAAATGTTAAAGAGGAGTTTGAATCAGGCAGAAAACAGAGCTGGCCTCTTATACCTCAGATGAGCACTCAGTCTGCTGATACCTTCAGAAGGAGGAAGAAAATAAGTAGGGAGTGAGCTGGTGATATCTTCTTAGAAGAAAAGAGTAAATGCTCTGTGTCTTTCACCCACACCTCTATCCCGTTTGGTTCTTGAAAAAGAATTTGTAGGTGCAAAGGAAAGTGCTGGGCTGTGAGATTTACATGGAGGGAAGCCCTTGGCACAGCCTTGGGCAAGGCATAGGGTATTTGCCTGCTGAACAATTCTTGGCTTCTGCCTGCAGATCACGTTTGCTGCATTGGAGAGGTGCTTTGCTCTCCGTGTGTACTTGCAGCGGGAATGGTGGCCCTTTCCTGCAGAGGTCCAAGAATCCAAGGTGTAGGACATCCAGCCACCAGCAGTGTGGACACTGTGTTCTCTTTGAACTTAGACTTCAGGTCCTCTCATACATTTTACATGAACTGTCCCTGCCCAGCTCTGTGGCACACCCAGGAGCAGTGTTTGTTATCCCCTGTATGAGAGGGTGGAGCTGGACTGGAGAATCAGCACCACTGAAGAGTCATTTGGTTTGGTTTTTGTTTTGTGCATTGATCTTTGAGCAACAGTGATATGAAGTGTTGTATTTTTAAACTAGTGGGACTGCTCCTAACTAGTGTAAGTTAGACTTGGATATAAGGTGTTATGGTTTTATATGGAAATATTGACCTTCCATTGTTTAGTTTCAGTTGGATTTTTTTTTTTTCCTTTGCAGCTACATATTACATTGTGAATAATGTACTACTATTAGACCTGGGGAAAAGTAGGTTTGAAGGCAGGAAGATGGAGAAGTTGATATTTTTATACAGATACATATACTATAGTCTGCTTACATTGCATCTAGGTAAAAGTGACTCAGCTGAAACACAGACACAATGAAAATTTCATCAAAACAAGAACAATAAGGTGTAAAACTCCTAGGTGTTGCTGTGAAAGTTGCAAGGTTATTCACAATAACTATGCACAGTCTTTTTATTTTCAGTCATTCTTATAATCTTCAACCTTAAAATAGTCATAACCATGTTGCTTCATTCTTGTACCTGCCCTTTTGTTTCTGGCAATGCCATTGCAAGTGATATTTCCTCTAACACAGAATTTTCTTCAGTATCAGGGTCAAGAAAACATTAGAAATCATGCTTTTTCTCATTGATAAAAAGTTCTTCCTCTCATTTTAGGTATTTTTCTTGAATGTGAAAGCAAAATTGGAAATAAGGTCCCTTAAAAAATGTCACTAGAGCTTTTTTGAACTATGTGACTTTGAATAGTTTCATGATAGTTCTCAGCAAATATCAAGTCAAATGTCATTTAGAAAGTGATATAGGAAATTACTATTGCTTTGAGAATTAATAAGAATTGAGAATCTGTGTTTTGGAGGTCCGATCTTCCTTTTCTTTTGTTTTTGCTTTTTGTACTGCTGTTGCAGGAGTTCTCATTCTCACTTGTTCTTAGCCAGATGTGAACACCTGCAAACGCAATATATGAGCCAGAGGTGTCAGATTTGGCATTTACATTCGACTTGACATATGGGAGATCCTAATTCATGAACAACGGAATGTCTCCAAGTCTATGCTAGTGGCAAAACTTTTGTTATGCTATGTATTGGGAATTCATTGTAGAGCTCAGTGAAAATTTTGGAATAACATTTATGAAGCAGTACACAGCAGAAATTTGCTAATCTGAATTTTGCTACACCACATACTTTATAATCTGTCTGTGCACATATATACAAAATCTTGGTCTTGCTCTACCTATTAACAGGATTTAATAGCAGAGGGTGCAATAGGTTTCATGTTACTGAAATTTCATTCTCTGAAGAAAATGTATTGCACAATATTTATTATACCGTGAAGTGTTATCAAGATTAAACAATGCTTATGCTTGGGTTAAGGCATTACTAGAGAACTTGGTTCAGTACCCGGTTTTTCTTTGGTTCGCAATTTGATCTTGGGAAAGCACTTCAGGTTTTTTATCCCTGAGTTTTTACATCTGTAAAGCAGGGATAGAATTCCCCTTTCCCTGCCCTTATAGAGCCTGATTAGAAAATCCCTGGGGCAGTGATGATGTCCATCTGCATTCATATAGCAGTTAGTAGACGAATGTTTCTCCAACATCAGGCAAACTATTGCTTATTAAATTATTATTATTATTATTAGATTATATTATTAGATATGGTGTCAGATGCTATTCTAACTCCCCAAAATTAATAACAAACAAAAGAGTGAGTAGATTTTATGCTTCATTGACCCTGTTTTTTATTTTGTTTGCTCAGTCTCTTGCTAGTTGGCAAAACAATTTATTTCACTGATCAAGAGCCTGTGATGACAAGGAAAAGATCCCCTTTCATACCTGGAGCTTCTGTAGGAAGTCTTATGGTTCTCCAGGATACGTCTAGGAAAGGGCAAGAGGACTGGGTGGATGCTCTGAAGTCTCTTCTTACCTTTATTTCTCAATTTCCCTCTCCCTCATTTTAACATGAAGATAATGGTATTTACCTCCTTGAGCCTTATTTATCAGGGTACCATGTAAAATTTACATTATTATGTATCACAGCCATGAAAGGATACAAATATTCTTGGAAACTCTTAGAAACTTAATAATGATTGCTACTGAATATGGCTGGTTTGGTGTCATCATGAAGATTAGGTGCCCCGCTATTTTTGTTTCTGTCTGTTACGCTGGTATAATTACACTGAAACCAGTTAGTTGAATTACAGCAAGATAAGAGAATTGGCTTTCTCTGCATTTTCAATATCCAGTCAGAAGATGGTCACCTTATGGGGTTTTTTTTGTTGTTTTTTGTTTGTTTGTTTGTTTGTTTTGGTTTCATTTTTAAAACAAACAAAAACCCGAAAGAACAACAAAAACCCCAAAGGGCAAAAAGAGTGCAAAAGGAGTGAAAAAAAAGAATGCTGTCCCTTTTGTCATGGCATCACTGGCTTTGTACGGTAACTACAGTCCAGTCCAGCTGCTGCAGCAATGTGGGTATAACGATATCAAGACCTTAACCCTGTGTCTGATTGCTCTTCAGAATTCTCTGAATATAAAAGGCGGCATCTTGTTTTGCTCTGCATGTCAGGATGTCCCCTTTTTTTTTCTTGCATATTCTCTGCTTGTGAGGAAGTCTAGGATGCATCCTCGACAGCAATGCTTGCAAACTATACAGGCAGGGAACCACTGGTGTGTCTCCTTTCGTGATCAGGTGTATTGTCACATCTTGTCACATCTGCTGTCGCATAATCTGAGATTTAGCTTGGAGTCCTATTTGTATGGCACCAAACTTGAGTTGTCCTGTAGGGCAGACATTCTGGTTCAGTCACCTCAGGGGACGGTATCACGCCGTAGGACATTCCTCAGGTGGTGTATGTATATGTGTACCTATGTACAGAAAAAGAAATATTTCCATCCATATGTGTATTTTTGTCAGACTGTGAGGTAATGTCTCCAATTTCTAAGTCAGATAAGCTATCATGAAGAATGAATTTGATATAGAACAGAGAGACTTCTTTGGAGAAGGGTGGTATTATACTTAAATATATAATTTGAACAAAAGCCACTGGGCAGACTGAATTACGGTCCTGGTTACTTGGTCCCAAAAGTTGGTCACTAGAGTAAACACATGTCCTTTGGCATCAACTGGATATTAAATTTACTACTATTTTGGCTTTCAATGAGGAAAAATGGACAGTGCTGCAAATAAAAACAGGGTTGCTGATATTATACTTCATATTTAACCTGCAATGGTCCTGTTTTTCAAAAAGGATACTCTGAGCGGAGCAGCATATCCAAAATAAAATACCAAGAGTATTATGAAATATTCCAGCAGGCTCTGTCCAGTCCTCTTATTGTAATAGGGAGGTTCAAAAAGCACATACTCCTACATGCAGCTTGTAAGAAAAAGGGGAAAATATTCCGTATTCACTTAACCTGTTAATGCACTATTTGGATTTATGCACCCAATGTTAACATATGCTAATTTATGTTAATGAAAGAGGTTGTCGTCTGGTGCATGGCAGTGTAACGTAGTTATGGAAGCGTATCTGGAGAAGGATTCCAGCAGCCAAGGCATGGGGCCCTCTCAGAGTACCTTCTCACGGCCAAACACGGAGAGGATCTGCTGGGAGCATACCTGAGGACAGCCAGCAGCACAGACAACTGCAGCGGTTCCTCCTGCTTAAGACACACGGGGGAGCAATGTTTGGTCTACAGCAGGTTACTCCCTGACCCAGGCCCAGAGAAAAGAGCAGAACAAGGCAACATAGCTTATCACCACTCGTGTGTCTTTTGGAGAGTCTTCAGATCATGAGCTGCTGGAGGCAGAAACTTTTGCTCTTTTGTTTTGCCCAAAGCACCTTGCATTCTCTTGCTTATTATATACATTGGAAATAATTATAACTGTCACTGACTTGTTTTCTGTGTTATAGTGTGTGCCATGGTCGAAAGTGGGAATGCACCAAAAATACATGTGATGGCACCTGCACCGTTATTGGTACAGCTCATTATTTGACATTTGATGGACTGAAATACAAGTTTCCAGGAAACTGTCAATATGTATTAGTTCAGGTAAGAATATGTCAAATGCTGAAGCTACCTGGTAATATGTAAGACGTTTTACACTAGGAGAGAAGTCCAATGTTTAGACCAATCCAGTAAAGTATTCTTAATTACTAAACCAGTTTTATGGTAGAGGAGAGCAGAGCTTAGTGATGACTTCAAAGATGCCTGAATCTCACCTCTAACAAGGAGCTGTAGATACCCTTAAGTCAGTCTTTCCTCACTCCCCACTAGCTGCTTTACCCTGTGGTGATGGCTTACAGTCTGAGTGAGCCCAGAAGTGCCTGGTGAACCTTCTCTCAGTGTGCCCAGAGCGCAGGCTCTGCTCGTTCACTTCAGCAAAGTCACTGTCCTGTTCCATGCACCAACCTGTTTGGGTACATGACAATATCCAATATGGATAAAGACATAGCATACTAATGTCAGCCTCTGATTTGGGGGAACAGCCAGAAATTTAGAGTGTTAAATAAGATTAAAGCTCACCTGCAAATGCAAATCATCGTGTATTTAAAAATGTGTGTGCAAAAGAAGAAGGATTTATCTGAAAACTTGGTCTAATGCTAGATGGATCCACTACTAATTGATAACAAAAGTCTTCTGCAATTAGAAAGTGTCATGTTTCTTGGGTGGGCTACTTTTTTCTGCACAGACCCTTTTCATGAGTCTCATTCCTCCCTGCAGTTCTCCTTGGGCAGGAAAGTGTAACCAGCCTGTCTCTGGCTGGGCCTTTGAAATATCCTCCCACCTTGATGCCAGCTGGATTGTCTTAGAAGAATGATTGCTCTGACACTAGTGAGAGCTCTGTCTAAAGGTCTTATGGGCAGTAATAGCATACAGTGCTACAAAACTGACTAAAATGAAAATGAGATCTGCTTTCCTCAGATGAGAAACGCAGAAAACTGTAGACAGGGCCTTTTTCTTGAAAGTTGTATACTAAAAAAATCCCAAAACCCCTAAAAGGCCTGATAGTCATGAGTCATCATATAAATCTAGTACTAACTCTCCGTGCGTCTCAGAAATATTTCACTTAAAATTATATTAAATGACATAATTGCTCCTCAAGAAATAGGTTGACATTATTGTAATTATTATTCATGTAGAGATGGGAAAACCTGGGCATCAAACATTTTGCTACAAACTGTGTAGCAGGTTTCTTTCTAACCCTTCCTTCTAACCTAACCTTCTAGCTTTATATTTTCATTTTATCATTAAAGCTGCAGAGTCTTGTTTTCACTGTTAAATCAATTAGTATATGTGTATTAACAGGTACGCTGTGACCATTGTACATCTTTAAAATATGACATACTGTAATAGCATGGATCCTCCCTGAAAAATATGCGTGGGTGTGTGTCACTGGCAGAGCGGGCCTCATTCTTTAAGGAGTGGACCACATGAATATCAACACTAAGCACAAAATAAATTAGTGTAGGAACAGTTTGCATGCTTAAATATATCTTACTGGCCACAGAGTACACAGGGTGTTATTTGAGGCTTGCTTTTTCTCCATAGATCTGTGTGTGTTTTTCAAATGTTCCACATTAATGACTCATTAATTTGTTTTCATCTGATAGGACTTCTGCAAGGATGACTCAGGGACATTCCGGATACTAATTTCAAATGAAGGCTGTGGCTTCACTGGAGAAAAGTGCACCAAAAGGGTTATCATTCTGTATGAAAGTGGTGAAATAGAGTTGTTTAATGGAAATGTACGTATGCTTCTGTTCTCTGTCCCTTTTTTGTGGAAAAGAATTTCAGGTTGTTTAGTAAGATGAGGTATGAATGACTTCATGCTCAGGGGTTCTTGAAAATTAGATCATAAAATTAACACATTAACAGGATTATAATTATCCATTTTGCTCCCAGAGGTATAAGGCCATTTTGGTATTTCTGCTTGATGCCAATAAATTTATCTCAGGTAAGAATGCTGTTCAACACAAGCTCATATGATGGATACCCTTTCTAGGCATGGAAGGTCTAAGTCCATTTCAAGCAAGGTTAAGTGCAAGGAAGAGCTAAGAAGTGACTGTCCCGTGACCAGTAAAGCTCCAGACCCAATTTAGCCTCCTGAAGGACTGAGCACACAGGAAAAAAAGAAGTCACGGCTGAAACTAGTTGATACTGCAGAAGCAAATATAAACTATCCTTTCCCTTGTTAAATTGTCAGATGGAAAATCCAGATGAAAGGATTCTTCTTTTTTTCCCCCCTTTCCTACCAACAAACACTGAAGAATTGACCAAGAGTCACTTCCACCTCCCATGTCCCTTCAGAGCAGGAAACGAGCTTTCCAAAGGGCAGAGTTCAGCTCCTTGCCTTGGGCACTGGAACAATTAAGACCGTCTGTGTGTTCAAACGTTACAGAGCTACACTGGATTATAGTGTTTCAGTCGCTCAGTTTTCAGAAGTACTGTACTCTGAACTGGCATCTGGACCAGAGCTTTGCAAAAATGTTCCCAGTGAAACGTGAAACCACTTTACATTTGCCTTGTTTTAGGTTAACAGACAAAGCTGTACCAGGTTTTGCATAGCCTGCAAATTGCCTGCAAATTGCTGCGTGTCACTGATGCATGACAGGAACACGTAAAACTTACCATTATTAATAGTGTCTGTGCAGTGCATCTTGACAGCATATGATCCATGTAGGCTTTTGGCTGCTGAGGAATGAACGTAGGATGTATTTGTTGCCCAATCAATTCTTTATTTCTACTCTAAAGAATCCCCTACTCTGGGTGAGGGTGAATAGTAGTGCAGGAATCAGTCCGTAGAGCCAGGCTTTGTTTGAAAGCTTCTTTAGGTGACAGATTTTCAGAAGAGCTGTGATTCTGTTTGGACTTAAAGAAGGGCCAGAAAAGACAAGAAGTGATTAGGCATCCAGCAACTCCAGCAACAGAGACTGTTTGGTTCCTGAGAGAGTACGTCCTTGCAAAAGCTAGGTCTGTATCACAAGACTGTCCACACGACCTCTGACTGAATTTTTAGCTGTCTTTCTAGAGAGTTTAGGGCTTAGTGTAATATCTAGAGCAGGTTTTCTTACAAATAACAGCAACCAAAGGAGAGATTAAGGAAAAACAACTGATATGAAGACTCTTAGGTAAATTCTGAGCCAGTGATGACTTCCTACACTCTTCTTCCACAAGAATACTGAGAAACAAGCAGGAGAGTCATCTCTTTTTTTTTTTTTTTCCCCCATTAAAATGTTTCCAAGCAGCACTGTTTTCAGATGATATTGTTTTGAGAGCAGCTTCTAGTTTCAAGTAAACAGGGGGCTTAATTGAAGTATCTGCATGCTACAGTTCTGGCTCACATTAAAAAACCAAATTGTCATGAAATCATTTTTGCTTTTCTGAAACAAATAAATCTGCCAGTTTGCAAGGTCAAAAGTTTATGATTTCATGGCTGGGCAGAAAGCCTTCACAAACATAGAAATCCTGTAATTTAGGTCAACCTCCCAGCTCAGTTTTGTCCTCCTCTGGTTTTTGCCTTAGTTTGGAAACTAAGACACTACTGTAGATATTTAGAAGATAAGTGACCAAGTGTGACTAGACTGTATAGTAATACATTGGGCAATGAAGAAGACAAAAAAGCTTCCAGTTCCTAAAATAGTCTATCTTTTAACATATTTTTCCCCTAAAGACATTGAAGACCCTCTTTAGGAGATCCTTGGAGGATGCCTTCTCTGGGGATAAAGTTTCTGGTAATACCCCAGAGATGAAGAGAATTGAATTACAGTACTAAGCATTTACTGAATTGAGCAAGAAGGAATAGTGGGATAAGGAAGTATTTTGCCCTCAAACTAGGGAGTGGATGAATGGTTTGTGGGCTCCTCTTTGTCCCTTGCTTTAATCACTATTTGTACTGATGGAAAGTTTTTATCTGCCTCTTCCACAATTAAGATGTTTTAGTTAATGCGTTAGTGGTGCTTAAAGTAACAGCCATGCCAGAATTTTCTCTCCAAATGTGGTTAATAATCCTATTAGCATTCCCATTGAAAGGGGATTACAGTGTGAAAGAAAGCATTTTAAATTAATCTCTTAAGTTCTTATTAGCTGGAGGCGGTGAATTTGCAGCCAGATGGAAAGAGAAAGAGGCACAAAGGGGAAGTGAAAGTGATCAAAAAATGAAGAGACACCAAAAGGAATCTCTCGGGATTTTTCCTGTTGGTGTAGCTGGTTGGACAGAAAGTCCTTCTTGACTTCAGTATCAGGCTCTGGTCCTTCAGAGGCCACCGATGCATTTGGTTCTTCCAGTTCTCATTACGCTTAAACCTAGCCAGCCCTTTTGTCGCCACCTGCCTCAGGAGCACAGAATTGTTAGTTGCCTAAAAAATGAAATAAAAATAAAATGTAATTATTCAGTGAACCATTGGCTGAATACTAAACTGATTGTTAATTGGGTATATCAGCCTTCCTTCTGTTTAGCAGTCATTGCTTTCTGTGTCACCATTTGTGGTGAGTGTATGTTATACCCCGGGAGCACAAGGGATATTGCCTTATTCAAAATCATAGAAATGTGATGGGATCGAGATACCATACTTGTATCCCAATTTGCTATTCAGAGGTATTGTTTCTAAGGCAATAATGTATCCACAGCAACTTTTCAGTGTAGAGACAAGCCTATAATCAGCCCCTTACCCATACCTTGCTTACAGTTTTGCAAGTGCTCCAGGGCATCTGTATAGTGTATGGGAACTATGTGTTCTCTGGAGAATAGCGTGTTTGAAAGTAGCTCTTAACCTATGAGCACATGCCCCACTGGGAAAGTGACCTACATGAAATAGTAATTGGAGGCATGGTCGATAGCACAATGTGCTTTTCTTGTTCAGGTAGACATCAAGGTACCTCCTAAAGACGACAATGATTTAGAAGTCATGAGGTCTGGCCGTTATTACATCATTTCCCTGGGCAAAAGCATCAGTGTGACCTGGGATTTGGCCATGGGAGTCTCAGTTATCTTAAAAGGCAATTTCAAAGTAAGTGGTTTTTGCTTTACTACTTATTCTCACTAAAGAATGCACTTGCCCTGACTCTGGGGAGTAGCTTTTTTTTTTTTTTTACACAGACATGCCGATAGATTTCTATGTAGTATTAGGTACTTACTTGAAAATGAAGGGATTTTTTGTAATACTGTAAGGGTTGCTTACTTTCCTGGTAGTTCAAATGTAAGGGGTAAATTCTGGGTCATTGGAGATAAGCTATGACAGAAAGGATGAATGCTGTGGTGCCTCAGAATATCTATGCCTTGAGTTATTTCTTCTGTATTCAAGAAGAGCAGTATAAGGAGCCAGATTTAATAGCGATGGCGATACAACAGTCATCTACAGAAATAAAATGGGACTGTGGGGATGTACTCCAAACAGAGCCAACAGGCACCACTGATCAGAGTTGTCTTGTTTCCTAGAGTCCTTGGAGACAGTATGGTCCTACTTTCAGCTAAGCAGACTGGGAATAGGAGCTAAATGTCCTCTCTGAGAAACTACGTCTATTTTAGTGAACTTGGCAAGGCCAGGGATAATTCAGCTTTTAAGCCTCGTGCCATTAAAGCACTAGGCTAAAAAGACTTCTTAACAAAACCCTAAGCCAGTCTACAGATGTAAGATTTATGCATTTTGTGTTTCTTTCCCTGCAAGGATCAAGTGTGTGGTCTGTGTGGAAATTTTGATGGAATCCAAAACAATGATTTGACCAGCAGCAATGAACATCTTGAAGTAGATCCAGTTGACTTTGGGAATTCTTGGAAAGTTAATCCGTACTGTGCTGATGTTGAAAAGGTGATTGCGAATGAACTGTGAAAACTAATTAATACTGGTTACAGTAACACTCAAGAACGAGTAAAGAGGTTTGAAAGGATAAAAACCAATAGAAATTAACTCCTTCCCCCATATTTTGCCAAACAATATTATTTCTTGAAATCTGATAAAAGATCAATTAACTTATTTAAGTCCTCTGGTCTGCCTGGATTCAGATGAATGTTAAAATAGCCAATCTGTGTGGTAGAGGCTGTTCATAGAGTTTGCCAGCCCTGATGCTTGAAATCCAGGTATAACTGGAAATCTCATTTTAGAACTTAATCTAAAATAACCAGCTGTAATTTGCAGACAGGGGGAGTTCAGATAAAAATTTTCTCTTTCCTTATCCAAAATTCTATGTCCCAAATCTTAGTTTGACCATTTATGAACAACTGAATGCACAGATTATTTTTTTTCTGTATGCTTCTCAATCTTTTTTAAAGACCATTCAGCTATTATTTTCAGATTGGAGAGGCTTGAACAGAAAAAGCATGATGCATGAGGGGATCTAAGACCTTATTGCCATACTATCACTGCTTCTGAATTTTGAGGAGGTTATCTGCTATCTGAAAGTGTTATCTATGTGCTGGTGCTGGAGTTTAGGTGATCTCACAGGGTACTAGTTTGCCACCCATGGGAGTATACTTCCTTTTTCCAAATATAGAGTTTTGAAAGAATGAATTTGAATAATAAATTTGTCTTAACCTGACAAATGATTATGGCCAAAAGTATTTCCAAGTCAAAAAGTGAGAGGAAACAACTTGAAGACAAATTGTTTTGACATTTGTAAAACGATGCATTTCATTCAGATGATGCTTTTAGGCTGAAAATTTTCTCTTGGAAATTCATTTAAATTTTCAGAGAGATAGGGAAAAAAAGGCCTCTTTTTGATCTTTCCTTAAAAGATTTAAATTGTCAGAAAGCATTTATTTTTGATCACATGAAATCTTTTGGGTTAGTTGGATAAATTATGTGCAGGTGTGACATAGCCACAGTAGTACCTTGCTGAAAGTCACTTTTTAGATATGACTTGATTGCAGCACAGAAGAAGTTGCAATAATGAGGAGTGAGACTGCAGGGTATGACTGAGAAGGAGCAGCTCCTTGTTTCAGTGTAACAGACACAGGACAGAACCTGCAGACTGCCTCCATGATAAATCCTGTGTCAATGCTAGTGCTCCTTGTTCTTATATAAACTAAATTGGAGAGGGGGAGAATACTGAACAGTGGCCATGGGTATTGCCTTCTGAAGACCGATCATAGTTGTGAGACTTGTGGGCCTTCTGTACAGCTGTGAATGATCGTTTTTCAGGGTGGATGTTTGGTACAGTGTGACTTTCTGTCACCAAAATATCTGTGTTAAAGCTGCAGTGTACAAGTAAGAGCTGGAGAAAATGTAGGAGGAGACCTGGTCTACTCTGTGTTCTGCCGTGGCAGGATTTGTCCTGACAGTTTCCTTTGTCATGAAAAACGTCTAGTGCTAGTGAGTCTCTTAGTTCAATTTGAAGAGTCCTGAGGTCCTGAAGGCAAGGCTAATGCAATGTGTGCTTGTCTCTCACAATATTAAGCCCAACCGAGAACAGACCTTGATGTCTCCACTGTGTAACGGAAACGTAGTGAAGCAGGTGATGGTAGAAACATCATGCAGCATTTTGTCTGGGGATGTCTTTGAAGAATGCAAAAAACTTGTGAGTATTGTCGTGTGTTTCACACTCTTCAATTCCACATAACCTGTGCTGACGCTGATTACAGCTGAGAGGAAAAGTAGGGTTGTGCTGACAAGCACACAGGACTTGGAAGAGGCTGACTAATTGGTGTTCTCATCTCTGACCCTGTCCTGTAGCTGATGCTTCATGGGAAAATTCAAGATTCCACCCAGTAGAAAGCTATAGAATAAATTCTGCTTGAGGGAGATTTTACTCTAAAGCCCAGAGACTGGCACGTGAAGTCAAGCACAGGGTTGAGATTTGAGGGGAGAGGGAGCTGAGCTAATATAGTGCCATTCAGACTGCATTCTACCCAAGCTGCTGCACAAGAGGGTATGGGAACAGGGCCAAAAAATGTATAGAGTTTCTCCATATGGGGAATATTAAGGAACAATAAACTGCAGTGTCTATAACAGCTTTGAGAACATGGCCTGATTTAGGTCCTTGCTGACATCAGCAGAAAGACCTGCACTGATTTATGGTGCACCTCAGCTCTTGGTGAAAGGAGCAGGCAAACCATCTGAAGGTTAAATGTGTCTAGAAGGAGAAGATGAGGGGAATCAGAGTGTACTGTACCCTGTATTTCTCTTTTGTAGGTGAATCCTGAGCCCTACATAGATATTTGCATGTATGACACTTGTGCTTGCGAATCTATCGGGGACTGTGCTTGCTTCTGTGATGCTATAGCAGCCTATGCACATGCCTGCGCACAAAAAGGTGTTGCTGTTCACTGGAGATCACCAGCTCTGTGCCGTAAGTACAGTGCAGAGGAGGAAGAATTGGGTGAAAAGGTTCAAGCTTTTAATCAGTATGCTGTTGGCTCAGATAGACTGTTCTTACCCAGCTCTGCTCCCACTGATGTCCAGAGAATTTCACTTTAATGGGACTGGGCTAGCAGCTCACGGTGACACTTCCTCTCCCTTTTCTATTTATGTTCAGAGCCATATCTGAAAAAAAACATTCCCTCAATAAGGGGGGTATAATAGTCCGTGGTACAAACAAACCTAGAGGAAGAAATGGTTTCTGTACATTTTCCTTTCTTTAATTAAAATTTAGAGATAATTTTTTGCAATTGTTTTTATCAAAAACAAATATCTCTGATCTAGAGCAAGCAGTTCATTATGTGAAAAAAATTTAAGTATGAAGAAGTGGCCTGCCCTGAATATATTAAAATAAAGATATTTTTATTTAAAGATGGAATTCTTTCTTTTTCTATGCATTTATGGTCCACTTTGTACCGAGTTTGGGGTCATAGTTCTGAGAGATAAGGTGAATACACTCTGGTTTGATTTTTTTTTTTTTTTTTGCCTCTGATTCTTCCACGCTGTAGCACAAAGCTGTGAGTACCTGAATAAACAAGAATTAGATTATCAATGTGAGTGGCGATATAATAGCTGTGGACCTGCTTGTCCTATAACGTGCCAGCACCCACAGCCTTTGGAGTGCCCTCTGCAGTGTGTGGAAGGATGCCACGTACACTGTCCTGCAGGTAAGTCCATCTTTTGCTTTAAGCAGTTACTTAGCTTTTTCTGCTCTGCTCCTGGTACTCCTGTAGGTATTGCTGTAGAGTCTGGTTTGTTTTAACCCCCTAAGTGTTTCTATTGCATGAAAAAAGGTCTTATAGTCCAAAAATATTCACAGATTGGTAAGGCTGGATATTGCAAAAGATGCAGATGTAGCAGTTAATTCCTTAACAGGCTTACCAATGTGTTTTCACCACAGTTTCTTACTGCATAAGAAGGAAGGTGGTTAGGCATCCTGGTCTGAGTTTGTGAAATGAGCACAGTGTGTGAAGGGCGTGAAGCGGCGCCTAGAAGAGAATGAAATAGTGCCAGCGAGAACAAGAGAGGATGAGGAAAGGGTGATAGGAGGACAGGAGGATTAGCGGCTGTCTATCAACAGAGGTTGTTGACTATGTGGTTAAAGGATGGTATGAATTTGTGCTGGACACTCATAAAATGCTCTTCTTCAGAGCAACTACTGCAGTGGGGGAAACCCGTTGCCTTGACCTGCTTACTACCTCCGAGGCTCTGGTGCTCCTGAGAGTGCCCAGCAGGCATCCTGCTGTGAGCCTGAGCTTTCAACTTAACTTTTCCCATGTCCTGTCTCTTAGAAAGGGGAAAGGAAATAATATGGGAAATATGGGGTGGGGAGAGGAATGGCAGAAAGGGAAAGAGTGAAAGATCCTAAAGGAGAATGAAAACTCAGATGAATAAATAGCTCCTAAGGGCAGAGTGAGGAGACATGGAGGCAAAGAAAGTAGGTATTTTAAGACCAAAAATAGCTGTTTTGGGCTCTGGTATCTCTGATCAGATTGAGGTAGAGGATACTGGGAGAAATCAATAATATATATGTAAAAAGGAAAATGCCATTTTTCTCCTGTCATCTTCAATGCTTTGTTCAAAAGATAAGTTCACCTTCTGTACGGTACTGGCTGTTGCAGTTTATACACTGGGTTAAGTACTTCCAGTATCTAAATAAAAATGGTTATGAAGGAAAGAAATACTTCTTTGTCTCAAACCAGCAGTGACCGTTACACTGGCAGAGTATTCAGAATTTCAAGCCCAACTCAGAAGCCTTGTCATGCTTTTTTTGTAGCAGGGTAAATGCATTGATTATTTTTGCAATTCATGAAAATTGGAATCTTTATATTTCTGTGCTATTTTGAAACAGGGAAAATACTTGATGAACTGTCCCTGGATTGCGTCAGCCCAGAAGACTGTCCTGTGTGTGCAGTTGGAGATGTCAAGATCCCGCATGGAAGGAGAATAGTTTTGAACAGAGATGATCCACACAGCTGTCAGTCTTGGTATGATGGGTTTATGCAGTGAAATTGCATGCCTCTTGAGTAGGATGAAGGGGGAGAGAGAAGCAGCACATCTGCATGAATAAGTTTTTGGATGTAACTTTAAATATACCACTGAAGATGAAGCTTGGAAACCATCTTTTATGTCAATATCCCTTCACAGACAATCTGAAGCGGAGGTTTTTCAGTGACAGTAGGGATTATAGCATGTCAGCTGAAATTAAGCAAGTGAAGTTCATAAATTCCTTTCAAAAAAGGCCTTTTTTCCATGTGTAGGTGGCCCCACTGGCTTCAGATGTTCCACTTCTTTTTGTGTAAGGTGTGATTCAACATCAGTAAAGCCATCAGACTCTTTCCTTCTGCCAGCACTAAAAAAATCCCTACATATAGTACAAGATCTGAATGTGCGCTCAGTCTAGAACTTGCTGAGATTATTAGCAGTTGGAATTGTGTACGATTACTGGAAAACCGATTTCCCCGAGATTTTAAGATGATATCCCATGGCCTGATCCTGCATGCATGCATTTCCAGGTATGATGACGTTAATGGCAGGGTGCACAATGCTGTGCACCATGCAGGATCAGGGCCTTCGGCTGCGATGGGGCAGAGACCGATTTTCATTCTGTATGCTGCCCAGTGACATAGTACATCATGGCCTGTAGTACCTGAAAGTTTGGCATTCTCCGGATGTCTGGACCCTTGATGGATGCTTTCACTAGTCACCTATAACGCTGTGAATACAAGAGAGTTTTCCATCTTGTAATTTGATCATATTTAATAGAAACTGAGTTATAAAACTGCAGCAGCTATTAGCCCAGGCTAACACCTTAGCTCCAAATGCTCTGAACCTCTGAATGGGTATGAACTTTGAATTCCTGGCCTCTTGTGGGGGCTAGCATACATCTGTGCTATAAACCTAGGGCATGAGACTGTTAGGCTAATCAATTAAATTTTTCTTTTTTTTTTTTTTTAAATAGTATATATGAAGAGCCTTGAATTCCATCAAAAGGTCAAAAAAGAGTCTTCATAAATGAGTCTCTGTTCCCTAATTTTTGTAATCCTTAATAATAATTTATCTTAAATGTTGATACGCTGGCCACTGCTCACAAAAGATTTCAGAACATTAGGAAAACTTACCTCACTAGGGAAACATCCTTTTGCATAGCTGTCACCTAATTTAGATGCCTACACCATCTGTACAAACAATAGAAAATATTGCACAAAAATGAATTTTATAGCAAATATCCAAAGGAAATTGGAAACTAGAAGAGGCTCGCTCATATTAGGATTAAAATAATAAATCTTCTGTTGCTATACGTTAATGCCAAAAGTAGCTGTGCGTTCTTCAATTAGGAAGACACTAAAAGCAGCTTGAAAAGAACATGGCGCTTCGACTAAGAGAACTTAAACAAAGATGCCACATGTAAAGTGAAGTCTTTTCCCAGAAAATGCCACCTTCTTCCAGTACTAATTTGTTTAGTTTGTACATCCTGGGTTTTCTCTGGCAGCGAAAATAAGCATTTTTTGGTCCTTGCTCTTTCATAAAGTTTTCTTATTCTGTTTCTTGGAGTGTCCAGTAAGACAAGGAAAATACATTGGCTGAGTCTGTACCACCCTATGCATGAGTACAGTCATGTTCTTTGCTCTGATAAGTGAAGTAAAGAGAATCATGCAATCAGGAATTAGAAGGGCGTAAGTGTTAAAGCCTTGCTAAAGATAGAAAGAGATGAATTATAAACAAGTTACTGAAAGGTGGAGGGTGACAGAGGTGAAAGATCTCATGGCGGTGCAGAAGGATGAACAGTGGAAAAGGCAGAGATGGGGGAAAAAGAAAAATGGGAGCTGAGATGGAAAGGGGAAGAGAAAAATGTGCTAATTGAGGTGGGTGAAAATGTTAAGGGAAGACAAATAGGACTAAAAAGAGATGACAGCTATAGATGAAATACATCATTTGATATGAGAAAAGGGCCTGAAACAGACAACACGGTAAATAAGAAAAAGATAACAAAGGAGACATAAAAAAATGGAGGATGAGCATGTGCCAAAGCTGTGTTCCAAACACAGTGAAGTCAGGAAAAAGTAATGCTCCTGAGAGGTAGAAAAAAGGCTGTTTGTTGTTTTCACTAAGGTTAAAACCCAGGCAAACCTATCCTCCTTGCAGTGTCTGCTAAGTCATATCAGAGCTAAAAGCACCTTTCCTACTCTACTTTGTGTTAGCTACCTCCAGTTTGCCTCATGTTTTTCTTCCTTGTGAAGCAAACCAGATCTGCCAGTTCAGCCTACCAGTGGCTTGTAGGTAGCTGTGTCATTCAAGTGCCGTGGGTTTCTAGAGAGTTTCCAGACACAGATTTTACGTTCTGCCAAAGGCTGTTATAAGGAGAGTTTCCTCTGACAAACACCTCATAGTTTGTCGTATATTTCCTGGATCCAAACAAATGTGCGTGAACAGGATTTAGCTGTACAATACCTTGTGGGGAGTTGTGGGGAAATGGGCTGGGGAAAAAAATCACTTACATTGTGTTTTTGGTTTTGTTGTGTTTTTGAGATATTTAACTACTTCTGTATGGACATTCTTTTATTAGATGTGGGTGTTGTGTTATTATAAGTGTTGATATTTTACAGTTAAATTTGATGGTTTTTCTAGCCTGTGTGAAGGGAAGAACTTAACCTGTGTGGCCTGTGAGCCAGTGGAGGACACCCTAATGCCAACAACACCTGCTCCAGAGGAGGACATTGAACTAACACCCAGTGAATACTCATGCAGCAAGATGATGGACTTAGCCTTCCTAATGGATGGCTCCAATAAACTGTCAGAGGAGGACTTTGAACAGCTAAAGACTTTCATAACTGGCATGATGAAGAAACTCCACATCTCCCAAAAGAAAATCCGAGTGTCGATTCTGGTGTATAGGGCTGGCCCCACAATCTATCTTGGCCTTAAAGATATCAAAACACAGTCCCAGATGAGAAAAATTGTCCAAAGCATAAAATACACAGGTGATGAAGTAGCGTCTGCCGCTGAAGTCCTTAAATACACTGTGTTTCACGTTTTTGGAAAAGCAGAAAGGACCAATGCTGCCAGAATTGCAATGCTATTTATAGCAAGCAAGTCTCCAGGAAAACTCCGCAGCATCCTCACAGCTTTGAAGAATAAAAAAATCATAGTAATGCCTGTGGGGATTGGACCGTATGTTAATGTGGAGCAAATCAGGTTCATTGAAAAGCAGTCACCAGATAATAAAGCCTTCCTAATGAACAACGTGTTAGAGCTAATGGATAATAGGGATCTCCTCATTGATCATCTGTGTGAGCTTGGACCTGAAGAAGGTCCTCTGATGGAAGCAACATCCACTCCAACAATAT
Organism: Sula dactylatra; assembly: GCA_013389905.1. Classification (NCBI taxonomy): domain Eukaryota; kingdom Metazoa; phylum Chordata; class Aves; order Suliformes; family Sulidae; genus Sula; species Sula dactylatra. Next base: position 452,604 of record WEKW01006416.1, read on the forward strand.
CCAGTGTCTTATTTCCCCCTGGGGGTCTCACAGCACCACCCCCTGTTTCGGAAAAACCCACCAGCAAAAGACTGGACATTGCTTTTATTGTGGAAGGATCTGACAATGTTGGGGAAGAAAACTTCAATATCGTCAAAAAGTTCCTTGAGAGGGTGATCACAGGAATGAATGTAGGACAGGAAGATATTCATGTTACAGTCTTGCAGTATTCAGAGACTGTCACTCTGGAGTATTCCTTTAGGGAAACACAGTCAAAGGAAAGTATTATTGAGAAGGTGAGGAACATACCCTACCAAGGAGGGAAGGCTACCAACACTGGGAATGCCCTCGATTATATTTCCAAGCACACATTTACACCAGTGAATGGGGGCAGGCAAGATGTTCCTCACTTGGTATATATGGTGTCGTCCAGCCCTTCCACTGACGTTATCACACGACCTCCCAGGAGCATAAATGTTATTCCCATAGGCATAACCCCCAATGCAAATATCCAAGAGCTCAGAAAGATCAGTCAGCCTAATCACCCAATAATCTTGCATAGTTATAGCACACTGATTGAAGAAGCACCTGAATTAGTGCTGCAGTCATGCTGTTCTCATAAACTTTGGACAGAAATTCCAGGTAAAGTTGGGTGAATTTTCTGTGTAATTTCCTCTTTCCTCTCCCCTGTCTCTTCTATTTCCTCCTCACATCACTGAAAGTTGAAGAGGGTTCCTGTATCTCATTTGGTGTCTTGTTGTTCAAATGCCAAGGTAGGACCATTTATCTTCACCGGTGTCTGAGGGTGCTGCCCCAGATCAGCAGTACCTACAGCTCTGTAGCCAGCCTTCAGTAGCTCGGAAGTCCTTGGCTCCATTTGTCATTAAAGTACAGGAGCTCTCAGATAGGATGGAGGGTGACGGAAGAAAAAAAAGTTATTCTCATCTGCCTGCCTCAAGCACGTTAAAATTATACTTCCTCTTTCCTGAAGAGGCTTCATTGGTTTTGTGTTTTTGTTTGGGATTTTTTTGGGGTGTGTGTGGAATTTTGGTTTTGTTTGTTTGTTGTTGGGGTTTTGTTGTTGTTGCTGCTTTTTTTTGTGGCTTTGGGGTTTTTTTGTTGGTGGTGGGGGTTTTTTTTTTTGTTTGTTTACTGTTGTTTTAGTCCCCTGAGAGTAAAATAATGTTAGTAGAAAAGCAGGAATTGAAATACCATTGTACCCCACTAAATATAAATCTCAAGGATTTCGTTAAAGGGGCATCACTTATTATTTCAACTGGTCATTTTCCTGCTTTGTTTTCCCCAAATACAGGTATCTCTGCCCTTTTTGCTCCTACCAATGATTAGCAGATGCTACTTCTGGGTGTTATGCATAAATAACCTTTTTCTTTTTTTTCTTTTTTTTTTCCCTTTTTTTTTTCTTCCCCTTCCCGCTCAGAGTTATGCAACAAACCAATGGATGTCATGTTTCTTCTGGATGGAAGTTCCAATATTGGAGCATCGGAGTTTGAGGAAATGAAAAACTTTGTACGGGCATTTATTAACAGTGTTGAGATCAGTATGTATCTATCCTTCAACTCAAATGCATAAAGACTCTTTGTATTCTTTTGCTATACAAGACAAAACAACTTCTCAGTAGAGGTTATTTTTATTTTTTAAATGACCTATTCCAATCCCTCAAAAGAATTTCAGGTTTATATTGGGGAAATCAAGCTAGTAAAACTTTTGGTACAGATGCTGTTCAGTTTCCTCCCGACCCAAGCTGTTCTGGTCCACGTAAATAAAGGTGTGACATCCACTTCAGGGAACCGTGTGATAAGGAATATCTAGGACAGCAGCTCTGATGGGCATTTCCCTTTTACTGTACAGGACATAAGTGTGTGTGCCGAAAAGGCAAAAAGGTGCCCATCAGAGGATGGAGATTTAGCTGAGCTGTAATTCTGTGGCAGAAAAGCAAAAATACATGTTTGGTTTTGGTTCAGTTCTGGATTAGGTTCCACAGACTTGAAAAAAAAATAGTTCAAGTTCAGTTCTGGTTCAAGTAAGAATGGATAATTCAGAGGGTTTTTGGTTCAGGTTTGGTCCAATTGCAAGATTTTGGTCTTTGGAATAGGCATTTCTGGCTCTGACCGGCTTTTTTGGCTAACTTCGGGTGCTAGAACTGACTTTTTAAGATTTCTTTCCCGAACTGCGTTGGATGATAGACACTTTTTGGGACTGCTAGACTCACTGAACTTGCAGAGGATGTGCTGATGGCAGGTACACCTCTAGTCAGGTCATTCAGCCCAGAAATTACCAGTGCAGCTGCCCTGGCAGAGTGCCACGTACCCTGCACATACATGAAGTGACCATGTGGCACATGTAGTAAATCAGGACATTGTGTGCCCTGGTACCAAGTCTGCCCACATGGCAGGGGCTGCACAGGATCCTGCATTTTCCCAGTAGCACTTGTATTAACAAACCTGGGGTTTTGATCAGAATTGTACTTTTTCAATTCAACATTCAACCATTTCCATGGAGCATCTATTGTTGCTGCTGGTGTTTTGCCACCAGTTGTTGACATGTTTGTATTATATCTGTGCTTCCAAAAGAGGTTATTACCAGCACTTGTAGTAATATAGAATAACAGATTTTTTAGAGATCATACACGGAAGACACTTTGGTTCTGAAAATTCTGTACATGTAAGATACAGAGGAGCAAGCCAAGTTAAATAAACACAAACAATAAAACAACAGACAATTTATTTTAGCCTAGCTGTTTTCCTTATCTTTGAAGCCTGTAATAGCAAATGTTACATGGTTAACAACAGGCCAATAATAAGGTAGCTATGAAATGGCTCCTCACTACGGCCTTGATTTTAAAATCCTTAAGATGACTGGACAAATTGTAAAGTGTAGTGAGTAGACAATATTCAGATCAATAGAGGGCTGCAACATTTGGGTACATGAAATTACAGTTATTATTAACTTCATTTAAAAATGCTTTACAAAGCATTGATAAAGAATAATATGCTATATACATAACTATCTTCTGTATACAGTAGAAGTCCTTCTAAGACCGTGATGAGAAGTACAGCTGATCATTATAAGCAATGCATTGCCCAGTTCAATTCTGCAAGTCTGATATTTATTAACTTTTTATATCAACCCTCTTTTAATAGTTTTATTCATAGTTCTTACGTAACGTGTAACAGAACTAGGATGTCAGAGAATAGCAAAACTTGGAATTTCTCTTCATTCCCCATTGCAGGTCATACTCCCTGGGTGTACCGTGTCCCATGCCGCAGCCTGATGCATGCCACTCAAGTATTGCATGACGGAGGGAAAATTGTGTGAAATGTAGTCATTTGGGGGAGCCTGGCTGATCAGACAAATGAGGCAGCAAACTACTGCCTTTGCAAAACTATGTGGACATAAAAACAAGTGGTGTTTAGAAAATTTTAAAATGGAAAAACAATAAGACATGGAGATCAGTAAACTGAAATTCTCCAATCACGGTCAAACTGATCAGAGGTAAAATACTGCTTGCTGATGCCTGACAGAAAAGCAACTGTTTCCAGCAGTACTTGCATATTTTTTCCCCTGGGAAGAGTTCAGTTTTGATCTTCTGATTGAAAATGCAGCTTTCACACTCTGATGGAAAATCGCTGTCCAGTTGTGCTTAATGTAAAACACAACCATAATGTATCCTTTAGATTTATTTTAAGACATTCATATGTACTGCTTAAAATGTTTATTTTCTGCTTTCTGCTTCAGGCAATACTTCAGTTCATGTGTCAGTTCTCCAGTATGCCAGGGAAAATAATCTAGAAATTTCCTGGAACATGCCTCAAGAGACTGAAAAGCTTGTAGAGATGGTACACTCAATTCAACAAAGGGAGCAAGGTCCTACCAGACTAGGTGAGTAATTATGTGGATGTTGATGTTTAAACAAGTGGAAAAAACCCCAGAAATTCTAAATATAGCCTGGCCCCAACCACCAGTTCATGTCAGTACTATTGTGGTAGTGTTCTGCAGTAGGACTGTCAGGTTTTTTAGTTCACTCATGTCTTTACTATATGTACATTCCTTAGTAAAAATTTGATTTTCTCTATTAAAATATACCCAAGAGTTACTCGGATTAGGGTTCATCTGAATGTATTTTAGAAAGAATATGACCAGTTCCTTTTTAGCCTTGAAGTAATTCTCAGGATTTGCATTCACCATCTTTCAAGCAAGCAAAACATAGTTAAGAAGTAAGGATTTTAATTATTAACCTTTCAGCATGAATTAGTTGATTAGATATTTAGCAGCAGAACTGCTTATGCTGGCTTCAGTAGCTGCCCTCGCCAAATGTTTGTTACTCTGTGCTGAACCTGTATGTAACCGATCTGGTTGAAAAATAACTTAGCAAAGCAGTAGTTATATTCTGGGTGGTTCAGTTCCTCATGCAAGTTGCCATGCTGGTCCCACAAGGACTTGGGCTGGCACAAGGCTGGGGATAGCGCCAGGAAGCAATGATTGCCTAAGGCGGCACCTTAGCTGAAGAGTTACTTGTGAAACATTGTCTTCTGTTCCAGACAACTGCATCCTGAAAAACATGACCACTTCAGTTTTCATGTGCTAAAACATAACACAGATTTCCCACTGCGTCTATGGAAATTCAGTACACACACATGTATCACTTGTAGGGTTCAGCAAAAAATGATTCTCCTACAGCATATCTGATCTTTCACCGGATACCCTGAGAATTTTGTTCTTCTGGACTAGAACCACGTTTGCTCTGGCAGCCACCTAGCATTAGGGTCCTATAAGACTTGAGGAGTACACAGGTTTTTAGGGTCTTTGGCCTACTTCAGACTGTAAAGAGTTATTGGTACAGAAAAGTGAGAAATAAAACCTGACTTCCATAGTTCGCAGGAGGATTAGCCATGATTGCTTTCTCAGCCTGGAGAAATAAAAATACCAGATGGCTGATGAGACTTCTATAGGCTCGTTGTGGGATGAATTGTTACATACAAATAGATAAGTTTCATGAAGCCTTCCATGTAATGTGTATAGTAAGCCACACTGAACTGCAGGATAAACAGAGAAAACATGGCCTTTGGGAAATGAAAGGGGAGAGGCAGCCACATGACATACTCGTTAGTGATTTGTTTATGTCTCTTTGGAAAATGCTCAGAGACCCTGATGAGGGATGTAGTATAGTGAACCAAAATGGAATAGAGTAGAAGTAGTTCCTCCCAAATGAAGTAATGAAAATAAGTCACTGTGGTCCTGTCCTGCACCTTGTAATGTGTGTGAATTCAGCTGACTGTGTAGGAGATGCAGCATCCATGGGAAACTCATGGTCATTCATGTCATTCTGTCTGTGCTTGGGCCTCTGGAAATGCAGAGGCTGCTTAAAAAGTGTAGATGGCTCAGTCTGCATGTTGCAGTTCCCTAGGTAGCTTTGGAAATCTTTTCCAGCCTATGGAGGGCTTCATCAGGATTTACCTATCAAAAATATCCTTACCATCAGACCAGCGCTGTTTCTTCTCATTTGCACTGGCTTCCCTATGGCAGAAATATGATCCTGCCTAATCCTTATTCTATCTTTGCTGGTCCAAATCATCCTATTTCCGTCAAAAAAGCTATACATGCAGAGAGCAACTGTAGGCTCTGTTGCCATTGCTACAAAAGTCTTACTGCATAAAGCTTTCCCTTTTCTGTTTCATTTAATGATAAGGAAACTCCAGGAGACAGATACATTTTATTAGTAAGAAATAATGAAAAACTACAGAATATTTGATGGCATAGGCAGAACATAAAAAAGCAGCCTATACCACCAAGCTTTCCCATGCTTATGCAGTAAGATAACACCATGCAAATTTTGGCTCAAGTAACCTATTAAGAAGAAGCTCTGGGGATATTCAGACATAATGAAATTGTGTACAACTTCACCTAAGAAATAACTGGAAAAAAAGCTAATCGTAAGCAAGAGCTAAGTGTATAAGCCTTCATTCAGCTAGAACAGTGATCTATGCAAGAGAACTGAGGATCACATAAACATGCCTCTGTTCAGCATTCATGAGTATTTAGGAGTGTCACAGGGAGCACAGTGATCAGTCCCTACAGTAAATACTGCTCAATGCTTTATCAAGCCATGATTTTGTTTCCTTATACTTGTCCTAAAAGTAGCTCATTTAGGCTGATGTTTTCCAAGCCTACCGCCTGCCTCAGACTCAAAATTTGGGGGAAGTTTGGTCTATGTGGCTCAACTGTATTAAAAGCATTGTTAGGGAAAGAAATGTGTGGTTCCCTCCACTCCCTTTAGGAAAAAAATCTTAAATATTTTTACCAAAATATTCTATAGTTATTAACATGTTTGAACAGCAGCATTCAGCTTTGCCTGTCATTTTTAAGAAAAGGTATAAATGTGTTCTTTCTAAACCCCCACTGTGGTTTAGGAAGCAAAGGCCCACCGTAGCAGTTTTCTTTATTCAGATCTCTGCCCTGAGTGATGCTGCCTATGGAGAATTTTCAAAATCTGGCTCCCCATCACCCACCCAAGGCCACGGTTTTGCCAGCAGCTGCCCTTATTTAAGGGCTCCGACCCTTTGAAAGACAAAGGTCAGCTCCACTTGCTCCTCCACTGCTGTTTCTCTGAATTGGTGGTGTCAGCTGCTTTCTTAAGCCAGCTTTGGGTGCCTACTAGTCCCTGAGCTATTTTAATTCACTGTCCTGGTGAGTTTTTTTGTTTGCTTGCTTGTTTTATTGGTTCATGTCTTAAAAGTTTTGTGAGTTGAATGTGGTCCTGGTGGAGCCCAGGGTCATCAGAACCCCTTGGTGGTATGAGAGATGCAGGATTTCTGACCTGCAGAGCCAGGAAAGCAGAGGAGATGTTTTGGGGCTTCATAGCTGTCTCCCTTCAGCGCTGGTGGGCTGTTGGTGGGCTGATGAATCTGTGCTGTTCATGAAGAGTCCAACCATTCTGTCAATTGGCATGCATTAATGCCAGAATATCAATGTGCAAAGAATTGACTATTTAAAGCATTAATCTGTGGGACTAATTGGCCACAGCTATTTTGTTTCAAAATTAAAGTAATCTGCTAGTTTCAGTTAAAAAGAAATGCAATTCAATGTCTAGCCAAGATCCTAAATTAAGATATAAATACCAGCCTCAGGATTATCGTCGTGAAGGGTTGTCCCTAATTACACAAGGCCTTGGTTAAATAGATGCAATCTGGACTATCCATGGGCTTCCTGGCCCGTGGCTTTTTCTCTACCTCTTCAAGTGCTGAAGAGCCATTTCTTTTTTCTTCTTTCCCAGGCAGCTTTTGGTGCTTGTCGGTGATTAAGTCCTCTTGTATTAGTTTTTCTTTTTTGGTCAAGATGTTGCAGAAGTGTTAGTGAAACCACTGAGGCCACTTAAGGCACAGATTCACAAGTTCCCAGCAGGAACCTCCGCCTAGCTGGAATCCCCCATCTGTCACAACTCCACAGATCCTCACAGGGGTTTTACATGTTATTCCTTATTTCAGACAAAATTAAAGAAAATAATTGCAAAGGTTGCTTTTAAGCAGTTTCTGCTTTCTCTGAGGCACCCACTAAACAATGAAATGTCTCTGTGTTGGTTTATTTCCCTCCAGATTGACTTATTCTGGGATGAACCTTGGTTTTTATTTCTTGGATGTATTTCAAACAGTTCTAGGGCACCTTGTGCTCTTTCAGTTCATCCATGATGTTCATAATTGCCCCCAATCTAATATATATGATTCAGATTAGCATGACTTTTTACATGTTTTTCTTCCTTTATCCAAATCATTAATGAAATTATTAATAAGGCAAAATCTAGTGTAATTCCCTTTAGACTCCCAGTAAACACCTCCAACCCTGATCAACAGATTGGCTTTTGTCCTTAAAGCTTTTTAATGTCCATTTAATCAGCTTTCAGTCCTTGCAGGAACCTCTGCATGAACAATTCTGAATTATTACTTCAGAATATGTGTCTGGCTTGAATGTGCATCAGATAATATAAAAAAAATATATCCCGCTAATTAGCCTTTAATGGATAGGCATGTTAAAGGCAACAAGAAAGGTTCTTATAAAGCCTTTTCTGACTATCAGAAAGTTTGGCATCAAATATTCATAGTCTTAGCAGAGAGGACAAGACTGTGCAGTGATGCCATCCCTTCTCCATTTTCCCCCCTATCTTTGTAGGATATCTTCTGTTGCTTTTGCTTTAATAATTATCCCATACATGACTTCTGTTTTGTACTCTATGGTGTGGCCAGGAGTGTATCAGCACTGAAAGACGGGGAGAAGGTGCTGTGCTGTGGTGGCAGCCTTTGGAATGACCAACTTGTCCTTTCTGACGTGACCCGTATAGATCAATGTTTTTTCTTTTTTTTTTTTTTTTTTTTGATTTATTTACATTTTTTCTATGGACCTGTGTACTGACTGAGCTGAAAGGCTGCCGGGGGCTCAGTACTCCTGCAAGCTAGGCTTTTTGTTCGGTTAACAAGATAAACATTTAGATGGTCAAATTTGGGAAGGGGATGTGTGTGTGCATGTGTGAAATTAATTCTGGCCTTTATGCCTGTCAGGACCAGCATAAGAGTGACATGTTAGGAGGCCATAGGAGAAGAGGGGACAAGAGTTCAGGGACAGATGACCAGACACGCGTTCCCCATCATGTCCGCTGTCCTTGGGAACAGATTTTTTCATTGTGTGTCATACTGCTCTCAGTTCTGTTGTTCTGATGAAGGCTTTTGACTTTGAGAATTCCATCTTGATTTCTTAAGGGTTGTATGTCTAATGTCTAAAATACATGTGAGTACAGAAGTCATTCTGCTTCCAAAGCCCATTGTTGCCTTTTTTTTTTTTTGATAGCACATTGTATGTGTGAGAAACAGAAGCCATTTGTAACAATAATACATGAGACTAATCTAATTTACTCCTATGTTCAGAGTGTGGGAACATGTTGGCTGTGAGTCCAGGCTTAGGGTCACATGCACACACAGAGAAAATCCTTCAAAACATGTCAATGTTAAAGCCCATAGCAAACCTCCCATTCACTTCACTGGGACTTATATGATGCCCCTGTCAATGCTAGCAAATGATGTTTTGGCCACTGTCAGATTTTCTTTAAAAAACAACATGTTTTGTTACATGGAGCAGGATTTAGGGTATTTTCTATTAACATTTGGATTTTCTCTAGGGTCCATCACTGAAATGAATAGCTGATGGTGTGGTTCCATACAGCTATACAGATTAAAGAGCTGCTGCAGAAGGGCCCGGCCCCTGATAGCTCACCGCTGCACACTTGCACTGCCTTCCTTCTGCGGGAAGGGATGTGCACTGGGCCTTCAGTAAGCTGAGGGAAGGGCCAGATTGTCTGAAAATGATGGGGTTTTATTTATTTTTTTTTTTAGAACAGTTATTTTCCAGACATGCTGAGTTTTCTGAGGCAGCTAGCTGTGTGGCCAGGTGGGCAGCAGTGCTGGCTGCAGGGGACTGGGAGGGCATGCCCAGCTGGAGGAACAGACCCTTCCTTCTGCCAGCAGCTTGCTACCGTACTAAGGCAGCCAGAGATGCATTTGCAATGTGTGTAGATACGTCAGAGCAAGCAGTAGAGGTGCCAGCAGCAGCAGTGGCCCAGATGTCAGCCACTGAAGGGCTGTACAAGATCCAAGGAGGTCTCATTACGGCTGAAGCCAGTGTGGCTCAGACCTGGCTGTTTTAAAGCTGGTATAATTATGTGCAAGATGCTGCACACTCTTCTTTCAGTCTTTATATAGGCTTGTGCTTAGCGATATTTATTTCAGTGTACACATTTTAAATTTCCTTTATTGGTATGAAAATGGCAGATTACTGTTATGTTGCAGTGTAGTAGTAAGAAAATGTTCAGTTGGTTGCCTTATTAGCAGTCAATATTTTTTATTATGGCCTCTGAGGAGTTTGTTATTACCCTCCCTGATGAGATGCAGAGACAAACAGCTGAGAAGTGGCAGCTTCCAGCTTGGGATGGTGACTTTCTGAATCCCTCTAGCAGGATGAAAGTGTTCATTTGATCATGTCTTCAGACACCTGGCTCTCCTCTCTGGAGCTGGCTTCAAACTAACGGGAGACATCCAAAGAGTTTTTAGTACACTAAAACAAATTTTCCATGCATTAAATTGAGTAATTGTTTTTTGGGGACTTTTAAATAGTCCCTGGTTCTACTACAATGGAACTTGATTTCTTTATTAGAAATTATAAAAATAATGGACTTTCCAGTGTACATATATATATATATGGAAGTTTCTGAAAATTTTCAGAATTAATGGGAGAAAGAAAAAGGGAGCTGGAGCAGCTGGTGACCACAGCAACCACACAAAAGTGAAAGGGTCATTAAAGAAAGACAAACACAGAAATTCCAAGTACTTTTCACAAATGAATGAAGAATCATTTGTGATTCTTACTGTGCAACAGTTTAACCTGAAATTTTTGAAAGTTAAAGCCTGAAAAACTTTTTTAGTAATTATTTATAGGACAAAAGGGAGATAAGTCAATTTTCTGGCACAGTGACCATCCTGGAGCAATCTCAGGGACTGGAATACAGTCATATTAATTTTCTGTATTTTGTTTTATCCCTTAGTTATTTTTAGCTAGCATGTCATTCTGCATCTAACATCTACCTCTGCAGACATAAAGAGTAACTACTGGAAAACAAAACCATTTGCAGCAATGATTGTGAGACAGCTGTATAGGATATGAGTTAATACCTGAGGTTAGTTAATTTTTCTGGTCAGGAATGGAATTGCCATCATCCAACTAATAATGATCTTTTAAAATATATTTTGTTGCAAGTAGAAAAACATTCAAAATTTAGAGGTTTTCACTGACCAGAAACTCTAAAGTGTTTTCATTTCGTATATAAAATATAATTCAGAATTAAAGTGGGAATGAAAATCAAATGAGAAGAACAGAATGAATCTGCACAGTTGGAAGAACTAATTAAGAGATAATCATTAAACATGAAGAAACAAAAGAGAAACATCTCATCTTGTTCTTAAATACTGTTGAAAGCTTTCTGATGACTTTTTTTTTCTTTTTTTTTTTTTTCTTTCTAATCATAATTGACATTTCCAAAAAGAATTTTGATTTAAACAAACATGCATCTTTCTATCTGAAAATTATTGCTTGGAAAAATATGTGACCCTGTCTAGACAAGAGATTGTTAGTGGAGGTAACGGCGCATGATAGATTAAAGCATATAGGAGAAGTTAACGTGGCTCCTGTTCCCACGGTGGGTCTGACAGGGCCTGGCGGCAGTGCCTGGTGGGTCCCAGCTCTTCTCTGTAGTTGTGGGCATCTCTGTGATAGATGATGCATGAAGATGAGGCTAACGCTCTGGGGAGGAAATAGTGATGATGGGCTAACGGGGAAGATGATGTGGCTGGGTAAGGTGGGAAGGGGATACGAGGCTGTCAGTCAGAGACTGTAAGGTGTCAGAGGCAACAGGAAGGGTTGGGGAAAGCAATGGTATTTGAGAAGGGGATGTCACCCCTGTCAAACCAGTACTGTGAAAAAGGAGATATTTGGGCTCAGGTGTGCGAAGGTATTCTGGAAGCGTGCTGGTGAATTATCTATGATCTAACTTCCAGTATGTTACAAATGTGTTTATTATTTACAATTGTTCAGTGAATTCCTCTGGCAATCGTATTTCTGCTCCACAGTTCTTTCAGATTACTCAGAGGAACTAGTCTTTCAGGTATTTCTTGCTCAGCATTCACTGTTTGCCCTGAACGTCGCATCAGTCACACGGTATTGTTTCTGCTTCCTGACCTGATAACTTCCAAGCCCAAAGGAGCTTTTCAGAAAGCTGCGTATCATCATCCTCAGTATAGATATTTGTGTAAATACATACCTAAATACAAGTATTAGCAAAGTACTCTCTTGCTAATATTGTGATTTCAAACAAAAATTTGCCTGAGTGTTCAGAGAGGTTAAATGAAAGGGCAGCAGCCACCCATTTAAGCCAGTTTTGTGATTTGGTACAATTTCTTTTTGTTTTTGTGGGGTTTGGTGGTGGGTTTTTTTGGTTTGTTTGGTTTTTTTGTTTGTTTGTTTGTTTTTGTTTGTTTGTTTTTTTAATACGGATTGCCCTGATATATTATGAGTTAGTCTAAGTCTAGATTTCAGACAGTTTGCTGGTGGTAGGGAGGCAAGTTAAGCTTTTCACACCCGTAGAAGAAGTTGACCAAATTAGGGAAGGACTAGATCTTTGGGAGCTGAGCAGCTCGTGTGTACCCTTCAGGATGGTATGAAGTTGTAGATCAGATAGCCACTGGATGTCACTGTTGTTCTGCAGTTGGGAAATAGTACATATTCTACAATATCTTCTTTCCTTTTGTGTAACGCAATGGTAATGCTTCCGGAAAAGGTAACTACTAAAGTGAAGAGCATAACTATCCTCCTGGCTAAGGAAAGGTAGTAAAATTCCCATTACTTCAGAGACTGGGGAGCTAAGGATGGTCCACCTGTGTTGGGACGTATTAATAGTTCTGGTTGGTATGTTCTTAATAGCTGAGATCTTTCGTGTAGCAGCAATAAAGCAGATATTAAAAGTCCTTTAAGAATAAGTAATTTCCAGTACTGTATAACCTACTAAAACAAAGTAAGATTTAGTTTTATAGCCTCCTATGAGTTTTCTATCATATCTCTCATTTATCTCTTCATTTCTTCTTAGGAAAAGCCATTGATTTTGTAGTTCAGAATGCAATGTCGGAGTCCCACGGGGGGAGACCCAGTGCATCAAAGGTCGCGATAGTTATCGTGTCGGGGAGATCAGAAGACACTGTGGAGGCTGCTGCACTTTCTGCAAGAATGAACAGTAAATCTCATTTTGCTGTCGCTATTTTTAAGCAGAGTTGTTGCTTTTTAAGTAATGCACTGGAACAAAGGATGAAAAATTAAGGCGCTGGTATGTTTGTATAAGTTCAGGACTTACTGTGTGTAATGTTCTGTTAAGAAACAGGCCTGAACAAAACATGCCTGATGAAGATGCCTTTGAATTACTGGGAGATTCAGGACCAATCTGCAATTTAAGCTGAACAGCTTCCATAGCCTTCACAAAGTAGCGGCATTTCATTTTCCAAGGCCCTGTGGATAGACAGGGATGACAGAAATGTTATCTAATATTATAAATTCAAAACTGTTGCAGTACAGTGAATCTTGAAAGGTTCGCGGAAATAATAATGAATAGAGAGAGGATTTGTTCAGATTCTGCACTGACCTATACAGGAATATGCTTTTGGTATCAAAGTGTGCTGCACGATGTTTTTTCAAATTTTTTGGCTGTAGTCTCTGTACCTCAGCTTCCTCAGGTGTTCAACTGAGAAACAGTAACTTCCTTTGTAGATTGCTTTGGGAGCTATTGAGTAAGGCATGGTCTAAGTAGCAACTACTATTTTTTAATTAAATGGCTTGAAAATAATCCAATTGCCATGTAACTGAAGAAAGAACATATTGAGATTTTTTTTACATCTGAAAAAGAGTGAAGATCTTGTCATTAAGTCTGCAGCTGTGTTTTGTTGACCATGCATGATCTTATGCTTGGGACTGATAGAGCTCATCTTAGCTAACACTGTGATTAGAGCATCACCATTTCTGCCCTTAATTGCCTTTAGCCTAAGTGGAGGGAGTCATGCAAGTAATACATGAGAATTAACTGTTGGAAAAAGACTTTTCCTAGTTATTCTTTTTAAGAACCAAATGAAAAAAATACAACAGTAAAGATCTCCTTCTGTGCATTGCCCATTTAAAACCTTTTCTTCTCTTTTCCTAGGGGTATCCCTGTTTCCAGTTGGAGTTGGGAACACATATGATGAAGAGCAACTAAGGACTTTGACTGGGCCATCAGCTGCTAACAGAATCATGAAGCTTCAGAATTTTGAAGACTTATCCACTATGATCACATTGAATAGTGAATTTATCAAAAAAGTGTGCATGGGTAAGTCCATTATAGTTGTAGCCTCATAACTGGAGCAAAACCCAAAAACTGAAATGCCAAAACCAGAATGATTTTTCTTGACTTGAGCAGTCAGCCCAATGTTCCTTTGTTAGTGTTTCACCAACAACCATCACAAATGCTAACCTAGATCACCACCACCACTTACACTTAGGTGTAAAACAAAATCTGAGCCCTTTCAGCATGTAGCCAGCTGCTATTCTAATCAACCAACTTTCAGCAGGATTTTTAAAACTGCTTAGGCCTGAACTTTCAAGCTATCATCTTATTAATAATCAAGGCTGGTCATTAACTGAAGGACACCAGGAAGGCTCAAGTTGTCATGAATGAATGAGGGCATGCTTCAGAAATGTTAAAGTTAGTTGTGAGTAAAGATTTCAAATTACATGTTTTTCTGCGCAGACCTAAGCATTGTTATGTTTATGTCAACAAAGAATTTAGCCAAAGTGGAAGAAAAAAAAGGAACAAGAAAGAATTAGCTTTTCCAGGAAAACAAATGCTGGGAAAAAGAGTGTAAGATATTTTAAACAAACATTCATTTATTTGTAGATTGCAATGTCCCCCATCTAAGAAAACTTGCTTCAGCTCTGGCCAGTATTTTACTTCTTTTGCCTCCTTGGTCTGTGTGTATATAGATATTTATTACTCATATTATTGTTGTTATTTCTATTACAATAGTATCTACGTGTCCTCTCCACAAACCACTGTCTCATTGTGTTAGTCATTGCACAGGGTTTACCAGCTTTACTAGGGCTTAGTTACATCTCCATTAAAATAAGTGGACTTTTTTGCAGAGCCAAGTACCACTAAGAATGAGGAAGTTGCAGAGCGTGCACAGTCCAGCTTAGAGATATCCGATCAGTCTCCACTGGGATCACTTCTGGCATTTTAAAATCTCTCCAGAGCATCAAACAGCTGCCATTTTCTTTCTTTTCTTTTAAAATAAGCTTTTCAAGATGCATTTCCTTTCCTTGCACTGTAAAATATGTGATTTTCTTGCCCTAAATTACATTGATCCGAGATATAGGATGGGGAGCAGGAATTTGAAACCAGTAACTATTTTGTTATTGCAATCTGTGCTATAACCTATCCATACTAGACGTGAAAGCTTTGTATTTTTATGAAGCCTACATCCAGCTTTTCCAACAGCACAAAGCATTGCTCAAAAACTTGAATGATAGGTATCTTACAGTAAACACCTAAATCTGAAAAATTTAGCTCTCCTTTTTGCTGATGGGAAAGTCTTTGCTATGGGGTGGAAAACTATCTTCTTTTTTGTTTGTTTGCTTTGTTTTTTTGTTTTGGTTTGTTTTATTTAAGTTTCTTACAATCTGTAAAGTATAATTTTCCCCTCCAGACTCATAGAGTTGGATTTCTTGTATGGAGGGAGTATTACTTTATGTGTGGAAGTGTACCAAGAATAATACTATTAAAAAGGTTTAAAAGATTTCCTAAATGCTTTCAAAATACATTCCTTGTCCTGGAGAAGACAGAGCATATAGCATATATATGCTAGCATAGTATAGTATTATATAGTTTGCTAGTCAGTGTTTTAATTTCCCAGACGTGCTTATCACATTGTCATACCATAGAACTTATATGAAATTACTTTCCATATATCTTTAGGTGTGTTATGAGAGCACATAAACATAGAAACTGCAATTCAGTGGGTACCTTGTGACCACCTAACTGATTATATAAAAAAGTGCCCATCACAGTAATGCGTGAATGTAATGAAACTGAATTTGAGTATTCTTATTGCAGCTATTTTCATACTTATGCTAGTTGCTCACAAATCTTATCTTGGGGTTGCTTGCTGTATTTATCTTTCTGCATTTAATAAATGTGTGTGTGCATGGGTGTGTAAATTCTCTTTACCTGCTAATTACCAGAAATAGTCTCAATTCATTAAATAGCCTCAAGATTCAGAAGTAAGGCTGGACCCTGCCTCAGGGCTAAAACCATGATCATCTTCTAAGAACCATTTGGGCAGAGCTGTACATCAGTAAAAGGAGTGCTGTAGAATTACAGCCTACCTATTGCTCACAGGGTGTTTTGGGACCAAAGTCATTGCAGAAGTCAGGTAATGCTAGCAGTAACAAAGTTTATGCATTCTTTGACTTCTTGTACACTTTGGACAAATGTCTGCAGTCTTCTGGTAGGGATTCTCACATTCTAACACAGAAAAAAACTTCTTATAGCCTAAGTCAGCAATCTGTATTGTGGTGGCCACAACCTAAAAGGCTGGATAAGGGAGTGAGATGTCTAAAAGATGTCTGTTTCTCTTTCAGACCCTGTCAGAGAATGTATAGATGAAGATGGAAACAAAAAGAAAGTAAGTGTATTACCTGGGTCATCCATCAAGTTACAAAGTTCATGCAGGACCATGAATACCTTCATAGCTAATCTGAAACAGAAAGCATTGGACAATATTAAGAATTATTTTGGAGGAGGAAAATGTTGGCTTTTGAACTGATGGGTTAACTTTGCACACAAAGGCGACTTCCTCTAACAACATCTGATGTTGCGGTGGAAATATTATTGAAGGCAGTACAGAGCCAAAACTTGTGACAGTGTGTGCCTTCCCTGGCAAAGAAAAATATATTTCCATCTCCTGGTGAATGAACTTCTGGGAAAGCTGGACATGGCCAAAACAAATGTACATGTACAGTGGGAGGCAATGTCATTGTCGAGACCCTCTCCTTCTGCTAAAAATACAAGTACCTTGTGCCTATGAAAATTTTATAGGAAGATAATTATTGGGTGATAGTCATCTCTCTAGGGAAGACCATCTCTTAAGTAATGAAATCAAAATTCTTAGTGTTCATTTGCAGAAAAGCTTTTATTAATCTTGAGTAAATGCTCAGAAATGTTAGTAAACCTGTCTAATCTCTCAAAAGTGATCCACTCTAAGAAAGGAATGATGTAGATGTTAGAAATGGTTCTGTTCCTTCATCTCAGGTGAAATGGCAAGGGTTTTGAGTGTATATGATACTTCATGCATTTAAAAATATTAGCATAAGCTCGTAACACATTTTCTTGTAGGGGTCAGTTATGAGCTCTACCCTAGGATTTATCTTGAATTTCCAGTACATTAAAAATATTCCTCTGATTTTTTTTTTTCCCTTGTGAAGACACGACCACAACACTGTAAGGAAAGATGTGGCTAATAAAGAAATGCTTATGAATTGTCTAGACACAGGAAATATATCAAAGCTGCCTTAAACAGTTGGCCTCGGTCAGCTGGTCAGAAGACAGAAAAGCTTTAGCTAGATCAGACACTAAGTATAACCTGGTGGCTTTGAAGCTGACAACCTAATTAAGAAGAAAACAACAAACAAAAACTAAAATTGAAAAACTTTCTTAATTAAAACCAAAAAATAAACAGATTCCTGTTGTTTATTCATTTGAGTTGCATGTGTACAGGCCTCCGGGCTCCTAGAAGCAGACACAGATACATGTAGATAAGTGCTGGGAAGCCTAAACTTGAATTTCAGACATGTCAGGTTTCATTTTTTGGTGATAAACTTAAAGTGCAATTTCCGCTCTGACTGAAATGCTTTTGGAAGAAAAGAGGCCAGACTTCAGTCTGTATAAATATTAACCACACTTTCAAATGGTAGCCTTTAGGGGGATTTTGTATTACCTCTTCTGTCAGCCGAAAAAAATGGGTTTTAGAAGACACTGCCAACATGGTAACCATTACCTTTTGGAGCAGGCTGTTGAGTAACCCGTGGTGCCTACAGGACACCGTGGAAGAGTTCTCCCTCTGGTGTTCAGCATCCCCACTCTGAACAACTCTGCTGCCTCACGGGCAGTAGTACCGTGCCATTGTTGGCCTGTGCTCTTCCAGCAAAGTCCACAAATCCACAGGGATGAAGAATCAAGGCTCCTTCCTAATTCAGATAACACAGGCTCTTACATCGGGTCCACAATGTTTCAGGCGATACTCAGGCTCGGTTCCCCAAAGGGATGTCTGTCATGCACCTGGAGATTGTGGGAACTGACCTCTTGCAGTATGCAAGGAAATCAGAGCTCTCGGGATCAAAAATCTCAGTCTAAATCCTATCAGTATCATGCATGGTATGATTTGTTACTTTTTTTTTGTTGTTGTTATTATATCTACCCTGGAAATGATTGCTGAAGGAGGACTCATGACTAAGGTCACTGCTAGTAGCAGAAGGGCAGAAGATCAAATGTGCTAGGTGAGGCCAAAAATCCATCCAAACCCCTGTATTATGTGGCCAAAAATAGAAGTCAGGGAAGAATGTAAATAAGTATATATCAAAATTCCCTGAACTGTCCTAGCCTTGAGCAATTTGTGACTCAGGGACACCGTGAGCTGTGAGTAGTACCTTTTTGTATTTGATAGTGCTCAGTAGTTTTCTCCTCCATTAATTTGTTCGGTCATTCTTTGAATCCATGTAAGTTTTTAGTACCCATCATATCCAGTGGCAAGGAATTCAAATAGCACTAAATACAGGCTGTGTAAAGAACCACTCTTTAATATTTGAACTTGCCAGCTGACAGAATATGTGAATGATTATGGTAGATTAAGTTTTTTTAATGTAGTTAATTCTCATCAGTAGTCTTGTTTTGATGCTTTTAAGCAGGCATAAAGGTGATAATAGAAGTGTAGGTACTTGTCTTACAATGGTAGCACTTCACGAGGAAGTGATCTGTATAGTGATCTGCACTTCTGGTCTACATAAGGCAGTAAAAATCACATTCCTAAACTAGCAGTTTCTGTAACATGACTTTTCTAGTATTGTTCGGCACTTGGTTTAGAGAAGAACAAACAAACAAATAAAACCCTGACTAAAATAAAAGATGCCAGCTGATGAACCCGATCGAGGTACGTGGCACTCTCTCCTGCAGATGCACAGTAAGAGAAAGAGTGTGCAAGTCCAGGTCCATAGGTTCAGAGCTCCCTCAGAGAGGAAGTCTGAGGCTTCCTCCGGTGTGCTGGCAGGCTCATCTGTTTCAGCAGACTTATCCTTCACAATTTAGAAATCTCTGCTTTTGCTTTCCTTTCTGTCCTATTCTTACTCCTACGACTTCATATCAATTGGGATTTAGGCTTGCTTTATATTCAGAGTCCCTGCGTTTTCCTCTGCACCAGGATTCTTGGCTTTGTTTGTATCCTTCAACTGATATTTCTGTTTTAATGTGCTGTGCTTTGCTTTTCTTGTCCAGCTTTTAGATGTTTTCCAATAGATGTCCTGTTAAGGAGTGAAATAAAAACAATTAAATATGTATGGAAGCCAAGAGGGTCCTTTGCCAGACTTGCACAGCTGTGTATATACCCTTCCAGGTGCTCCACTTTCAGTGAGTTGTAGGCGAGACAACTATAATTAAAAACCATTCCACTTCTTCCTATCTGAAAAATTTTTTCCATGCTTAAGGTCCTCACGTTACTTTTTCACAGCTTCCTTTAGGCTCACAAGACTGAAAAGTATTAAGCCACTTTCAGGACGATTTCCCTTCTCACAGTCCTGAAACATACAAGGCAGGTCCAGTAAATTAACTTGTATTTAATATGCAAATTTTTATGGCTGCAAATTTGGCAGTTCTCTTTCAGACTTGACAATATCACGTAGCTCAGAGATACAGAGCAATACTTTCACATCACTATTCTTGGTTTGCGCAGTAGTGCCAAGAACAGTCTGTGAATCATGCTGTGGTTACCTAGATATTTTGCCACTTTGCTCTTCTCTTTCATGGGAATGATGGGTAAGCTGAAAAGGAGAGGATAGGAGATAACTTTGCCTGACAGCAATCATCTTTTCTTCCCCACATGTTTCTGCTTGTGAATATCAAGAAATGTTAACCGGTTCATAGAACCACTGCCTCGCTTGTTACTATTACTTCTGGACTCACCTCTGTGGAGACAGGTCTGGAAAGGGCTGTTTCCCACAATTGGGGATATTCTTGGGAGTGGGGGCCTCAGGGATGAACACTCTGTTTTGAAATTCATTGGGCCTGTTTATGGACTGTAGAGCTCTGCAGGACTGGGGCCAGAGAGCTCAGCTTTTGCAGATATGAATCTTGAGATATTCCAGATTGTGACTGCATCTATTTCTCTGTCATTTAGTAGTATGTAATCCTGGTGCCTTAAAATTTATACTGTCCTTTAGAAGATGAAAAATATATTTTACATTTTATTTTTAATTTTACAAAATCGCTATGCAAATCTAACAACGTTAGTATGGTAAAGGAACAATTTCCCTTTGGGAAGGGAGGAACTGTTTTAAAGTGTTGGAGTTGTGGATAAAATAACTAGAGTATTCCACGCCTTTCGAGCTTGGAACAAATATTGTTAATTCCTGCTGTGCCATGACCATCTGTGCTCAGAGCTCCTTCTAAAATAATTTTATGGCTTATGAAAACTAAAGGCTTTGACATTTAAAGAAAAGCTAAGGGGAATTCTTTATTGACTATGCTATCCATGCATGCTGTAGGATGGCTAAGCTAACAATAGATGGAGTACCAAATACTTCATTCTGCTGTAACAAAACATCTCCTATTCTAGACTATTATCTTTTGCTTGGCATTTCAGAGTCTATTTCTTACACTGTTGCTAATTTAAACTTTCTCATCCCCATGAAGTCCTTAATACACTGCATTCTATTATTTAATTATCCAAGGCTAATTTGAGCAGCACTGCTGTCAGTGTCACTTTACTTGCTAGCTGTAGGAGCATGGCAGCAGCCAAGTTTTGCATTTTTCTCCCCTCCACCCATGTTCTTTTCAATTGTTAAATATCCATGTCTCCCTATCTAGCCTGGTGACAAATGGACATTACCGGACCAGTGCCACACTGTGACATGCTTTCCAGGAGATTACACAGTTCTGGAGAGTCACCAAATTAACTGTGAGAGGATGCCAAAACCGGTATGTCACAGCAATCTTCCTGCTGTTAAGGTTGAAGAAACCTGTGGCTGCCGATGGATGTGTCCCTGTGAGTATCTGTCTTTGCATGCATGCCTCTCCCTCCCCATCCCTTGAAATGTTAATCAGAAAAGTAATGCTGAGTGGAGCTGCTCAGTCAGTCATTGTACACATCAAAGATGACTGAGGGAGGAATTAATGCTGTACACCAGTTAAACAAGCAGCTAGGAGTGCGCGAGTCTCACTGGTGCCTGGAACGTGCGGTGCTATTTGCAAGTTCAGGGCCACTGGGTGCTTATTTTTTACATTAGCATAGCTACAGTGTTTTATCAGAGAATTTCACACTTGATTTCGAAAGCTGTGTGAACCGGGAAGGAGAATGTATGGAAGAAAACAGAAATTTATCTCGGCAAGCTGTAAGCAAGTGATGTATTCTTGGTCTACCTCTAGGCTTGAGGGTTTGGCCTGACCTCAGTCAAGTGCATATATTAAAGAGACAACAACAACAAATGCTCCCTGCCTCCATAAAACCTCACACTGAGTATTTGAGCAGAAACAGTGAACGCTGTGTGATTAGTGCCTTGGCTGAGATGACAGGAACAGAAATTAAGTGCACCCACGCACTCACATTCACAGGGTGGAGGGATTCAGCCCTGAGGCTGGTGATCCATTTATTAAAAAGAGAGGCTCTTTAGGAAATTCCCACATGTGTGAAAGGGAGACTTGAGGGGGGAAGATAAGAAGAGAATGATGATTTCAAGTGAAAAAATGAGCTGGAGCCTACGGATTGCCTCAGTGCTTGGACAGATGCTCTGACAACAGTGAATCAGTGGCAGTGCAGGATAAAGGAGGCAGGGAGGCCTGGCCTCATGCGGTGTGGTACAGGGCATCGCCCCATGGCCATTACAGGGAAGAGCACTTCATGGTGGAACGAGGGATAGGCTCAGCTGCTGGGTCTTTTGGTACACCGCAGCCTGGGTTTGGGGACTGAACTTCACCTCCTCTCCGTGCCCAACGCACTGTAGTCAGATGCTTGGTTTCCATAAAAATTAGTCAAGAAGTTTGTTTTGAATTACATGTTCGAAAGATCAGCTCCAGTAACTCTTAAAGGCTGTATCTATAGAAAAGAACGCATTTTTACAGCCCAATCGTGCATGTTATTACAGCTAAAATTTGCAGAAAACTCAAAACCAGGAACCTGTAGGTGTTATTTTCAACAGTGTTTAGATCCTGTTCAGAGCTTGAAAATCTCTGGCTTGATGAATCTCTTTGGCCTTAATAAAGCTCAAAAGGCTGTACTCCACAACATAATTCTGAAAATTGGGCTTACATCTAAAGTCATATGATTACTTTTTAAAGTAAATCAGAACCCTATATATGCCTTCTCTTTATAATGTATAATCTCAGTTTAAAATGTCCTCTGCAGAACTGGCTGTTTTAAGAACAATGTCTTTAAGGCACTGACTGAAATATCTAAGCTGGGTAGCTAGATTTTGATCCCTGAATTGTTAGACAACCAAAATTTTAACACCCCAACCTTCAGCATTTTCTAAAAGCATGTTTGATTATCCAAACACTTTAAAGCTAACATTTCTGTTTTGATGTATATATTTCAAAAAGGTAGAAAGATTTTAGATGAATCATCATAAATATTTTATGCTTAAAAGATACTGTTAATGATATCTACCTGTAAGAAGTGCATCTGTAATAATTTTCTCAATCCTAAATACATTGATAGCAACAAGAAGGCATTACTTTTGGCATACATTTTGGCACACATTTGGTAAAACATGTCTTCGTAAAGATTTTCTGAAAGATGAAATGAAAATTACCATTTGTACCATTAGTTGATTATCATGAAAAGACCTATAGTTGGCTTGAGATCGTTGCTGTTTAACATGAGATAACATTTCTTAGCTCTTTATGAATTTAGTGAGCCATTATATGCAAAACTTAATTTTATTTTTCCAGCTTGTGAATACAGTTTGTGATGAAAAGTGGTAATTTTTCATATGTTATAAGAGGAGGAAATAACCCCAACCCCACCCATCTGATCAAACACCCATGGGTAAAGTACCCTTGTTTCAATGACTACTTAGTGAAACCCAGGTGATGCTGTGCCACTAAAGCAGTATCCGTAGAGGTTGGGAAGGCTGATTCTGATGTGATATGTGCTCAAGTCAGAGCCAAAACTCACAGCAATCAGGAAACTAGTGATGGGCATAGCGCAGTAGGTGCTTAGTAGGAGGTCAGTGTGCTCAAGCATCTCATTGTTATGAGTAGAGGCAATTTGTGCTGCAGGATCGTGGCAGCGCATGCTTAATTTACTCATGATTTAGCAAAGTAGCGTTCAGTTATTTAGAGAACTAGAGCCCTTTCAAATGATTGCTTGACAGTGCAGATGATATGACAAAAGCTTTTGCAAAGAGGAAGTACTTGAAAAAAAGTGGTGTTGTTTTGCCATATAACTGAGTTCATAGAATAGATCACGAGTTACACCATGAAGGTGTTTGCCTGCTGAACTAGTTAAAATTTTATAGCAATGTGATCTGCAATGTGTGATTCATGGCTCTTGGGTGTTTGTGGACTATTAAATGGATTTAAATGGGATTGCATTAACTCATTTTGTGCTACAGAATACCTATGAGGAATTTAAAAGGATTCCCATTATCCTTAGAATTTTTTTAGATGTCCATGAATAAAAAAAGGTTGAGAAACATTGTTTTATTGCTAACTTGTTGCATTGATGTTTATACATGAACTTTATAAGAAGGTACAGTAGAATATCTGAAATTGCTCCAGTGCTCCAAAGGGATGTGCCTCTTAATAATTCAGTGCCTGACAGTACACAAGATAGGCTTTATTTATTTATTTATTTATTTTTAGCAAAAGTGGCTCTTTGCTGTTTTTCCTGGGAAACTAAGTTTGAATGTCAATGAACCGGCAAAAGATCATTCTCAAATCTCAATTAGAAGCCAAGTAGCTGAATTATTAACAATGAGATTTTTCTTCCTACATGTTCAGCTGACATTGCTTTTATTGTCCTTTTTATATTTAAGCAAAAGATTTGAAAACGTGTGCAGTCAAGCATCCTTTTGCTCAGGCTTTGTTTTGGTACTTGTGAGATTATAATCCTCCTTGTTTTCCAGGTTATGAAGTCAAGTAAGTGTTTATAACCTAATGACCAGAACACTGAGCTGTCAGTTGACCATTGGTTTATCCTGTGCACATTATTTCTCTGCCCTTTTCCTGTTTCCCATCTGGGAAAAAAAAAAAGGTCCCCTGATATCCCAGATATTGACTTGTGACATGTTTGATAAGAATGAAATTGTGTTATTTTGTTTCAAGTGTAATACTGTACAGAATAAAATGCAATACCACAATAAAAATGCAATGCAAAAATTAAAAAATAAGTATGTTAAAGTCTTTCTACAAATAGAGAAGGGATGCATTTCCCCTGCTTTTATCTTTCATATAAAATCTATTAATAAATCCCATTCTATGTGAGTAAACTTCATGCTAAGGGGTTTTCTATGAGTTTATCCAAATCTTTTGTAGTACTAATTGCTCCAGACAAAGATACTTCAAAAAAAAACATGTGATGAAGTATTTACCAAAATTTCTTGTCAATGATTTGCAGCAAGTATTTGCAATTCACTACCTTTCTAGTTTTCTCAATAAATTGATTCCACATGCCCGTAACAGTTGTGAAGAAATAGTATAATTTGAACAAAAGCAAATGCCTACATGGCTTCTGGTTTTTTTCCCCCCACTGATTTGCAGGTGTCTGTATAGGAAGTTCTTCTCGACATATTGTCACTTTTGATGGGCTAAATTTTAAGCTGACTGGCAATTGCTCCTACACCTTGTTTCGAGACATGCAACATGATGTTGAAGTTTTCCTCCATGAAGGACCGTGCAGACCAACACCAAAGATGAACTGTATGGACTCCATTGAAGTGAAACATCGTGGTGTATCTGTTCAGCTCTTCAGTGACATGGCAGTAAGCTAAACACAATGAAGTGACTGTGCATTGTCTGCTTGTGCTATAGAATTTCAGGTTTTGGGGACAAATTTGCTCCCTTTATCCAGTTTCTGTTCCCCTTGCAGCCTATTCTTTGGCTTCTGAGCAAATGTCTCATTTCAATTTCATGATATAATCTACATTCGCTTAACAAGCCAGACACGTTTCTCTTCTTGTTCTCCTCATTGTGCGGGTGTGACAATGTCAAGAACATGGGATTTGGCAGTGTCTCCCAGACACTTCTGCCAGAAAGGCAGGGATTATAGGCAGGATGTACTGCACTCTGATTCTCTTCTGTTGGCAGAGGTCCTTTACACAATGTTATCATTTGGTACATGGGAGAGCCGTCTATTCTTCACAAACCTATGCATGACTGGCTAGTTGAAGAGCTAGTAAGTTGGTTCTTACCTTGTGTGCTGATGGGCCTCAGCATTAGAAGAAAGGCCAGCTTAGTATCTACATCTACTTTATAGGCAGAGAAGTATTCAAATTCAATATGACACATTTTCAGTGTCTGGGTTCCTCAGACATACAGGAGTCAGCTAGCCTGCGAAGGTGAACTCTTCTGATTCGTGTGTAGCAAAATAGGATGGACCAAAACACCTGCATCCAGTTCTGCATGGTGATGGACAGCCTTGACTTTCACTGAGGTTTATTGATAATCAGGGTCTGTAGGCAGCATTTTAACTTCATGGCATTAGACTGATAGTCTATATATATGTGATGCTGAAAGAATGCACTCATATGGGAAAATGTTGAAGAAGTTTTCATATAATGCACAGAGTGAAGGTCAATTAGTTTTGTGCATTTTTAGACTCAATAGAAAGTTTCAGCTTGCAAAATTGGTTCCTATGTCCAGATTCAGTTGGATCTTCAAGCACCTGTGAAGTCAAAATGTGTTTCAACTGTAAGATTGGGTGATTTTAACTGCTTGCTAGAACTGATGTGATGATCTTGCCTTTTTGAAAACAGGTGACTGTTAACGGTGAAAGGGTTCATATTCCCTATTCTAGCAGTTTGTTCGAAGTCACTGTCTATGGAGCAATAATGCATGAACTCAAGTTCTCCCATCTTGGACATAATCTCACATTTACTCCAAGAAACAATGAATTTATTCTTAAACTTAATTCAAAGAGCTTTTCTTCAGGAACACGAGGGCTTTGTGGTAAGTTTGAAAGCTAGTATTTTTAATAGCTTCCTACCTGGGCTTGAATTGCTATTTATGTTATTGGAATTTGTGTGGTCCTGAACCTGTAAAATCTCTGGCTGAACTGATCCCCCTTTGTTGGCACATTGCTAATCTGTGTAGGTTTTTCTGCTGTAGCCATCAACGTAACAGCTTGTTGACTCAAAGTAATACCTTAGAAAGAGCAAGGCTAAACATCTCTCATGTTTTACTTATTTCAGTTTATATCATTATCTTTTCAAGGAGATTTTTTTTTTTTTTGGATGAGTCTTTAACTTTAGCTTCTTACATATACTTTTATATGAGAGACACGTCCTATGCTTGCAGTGAAGGTTTGTGAGAGGTACTACTACCTAGGAGATATAATTCCATGGTATCCTCTATGGCGTAACCTATAGATCCTGTAATAAGGAAATCGGAAACAAGACCCAGGGTTTTTATGCCTCTGTATGTCCCATGCCTGTTTTCTCTGTGTTTGTTTTATTGTTGACTGTATTCAGGCTCTTTTCCTTTTGCTCACCCTCCTAGGGGTGTGTGACCAGAACCACATCAATGACTTCACGTTACGTGATGGCTCTGTCACTCCTGACAGCAGCGTGTTTATCCAAGACTGGATGGTGGAAGAGCCGGGGAAGATCTGTGAAATCCGGAGAGAAGACAGATGCTCTGAGTACACAGCGAGCCACTGCCACCTTCTACTCTCAGATCGGTTTGCAGAGTGCCATAGGGTAATCTCCCCCAACATGTTCTACGAGGCCTGTGCAGAAAGCAGCTGCTATGAGGATGAAGCCTGTGAGATGATAACTTCCTACGCTCACATCTGCAGGGAAAACGGGGTCTGCATAGACTGGAGAACACCTGAATTTTGTCGTAAGGGGTTTACGATACGTTAAAACGGGTATAGAAACTGTCTAACTTGGTGATGGTGGTGACAATGACCATCTTGCCAGTGTAATATTAGTTTTTTAATACCATGTAATGGGGCAGAAGTTCCAAATTAAGCTTCCCATATAAGTGGTATTGCAGTTCTGATAACTGGTTTATCATCCACTGAGGTGCATATTATGGAAAAAAGTGTTCCTTAGTAAACTGCTAACTAGCAAAATGCAAGGTAGTTATGCAAGGCTGGAGGGATAACCTATGAAATAAAAATACTGTGAAAGCTGTGCAAACACAGCTACACGACAGTACCTGCCTCTGCAGCCACCGAACCATCATGGGGCCAGGTTTGGTCGGAGAGGTTGCTCTGATTCTGTCGGGCAGTTTTAGCTGCAGCTAGCATTGCTTTGGTACAGACACTGGAGGATCTGCACAAGGTGGACAAGGAAACTCGTAATGTTGAGTAGTGGAACTGCTCCCCAGCCTGTCACTGTCATAGCTGCGCATAACAGCACAAATTAAGACTTTTCTCTGGAATAGTTTTGCAAATTCCCCACATTCCAACCAAACCCTAAACCTTTCAGAACATGATGGAAGAGCCAGTGTGATTTTAATTTTTTACTGCAGTGAAAAATGGGGAAATGGCTACTCTCTGTGGTGTCTTTTCTTGCCAGCACGTGCCAGCTACACTGATCAATCCAGCTGTAATTTGCCTTGTAAATCCATTTCTCCTTCTGGCTGTGTTTTGCTTGTGTTTTAGAGGTGAAGAGTTTGTGCTGTGAGAAAGCAGTGTAACAGGATGTGAGTCTTGCAAATTGCCCAGAGCCCAACAGAAGCAGGACAAGCACGCTAGTGCCAAATTCAGATGGTTGTCGCTTTGTACACCTACTCCAAATGCTTATAGACATAAGAAGTTCTGCCCTGTCTTCATGGGGTTTTTTCTTTTATTTTTAATTTTTTCTCCTGACAGCCCTATTATGAGGCATACCTAAAGATCCACCAAAAATGCAACATATAGCTAAGTACAAATAAGTAACTCTCAAGGTGGCTTATTCTACACGTTCTGCTGTTATTCTGTCTGCAGTGATGGTTACAGACATTCTGATATTCGCTCACAGTGTTTCTGGTTTAGTCAGGTATATATCTGAGATGTGTGTGTATATATGTAGGCATTTTCTTTCCCAGCTAGCCCCTCATGTAGTGTCTTGATATCCCAAATGTTTTTCACATCTCCTGCCTCTCCAGTTTAGTCAGTCCTTGTTGCCTTGATTTCTTTCTCTCCTGCTGCCCAAATCTCAGAATTGGAGAACCAGCATTCTAAAAGCATGATAAAGCAAGAACTCAGTACATGTTTTTGTTTTGTTCATATCTGAAACTCACACTGAAGGAGTGATGAGATAGGAAGTCAAGAATGTGAATTTGAATTCGGCCTGAACCTCCAGTTAGTGTCTTAAATATCTTTCCACTATAGGTTGTTGAAGAACATGTTGCTGTTGCAGACTGAATCTTTTAAGAAACAACCGTCTGTTTGGAATATAGTCCTAGAAAACAGAGGGAGAATACTCTTGGCCATTTTCCAAATTTAGTGCTTCAGTCAGACTTTGCAAATTGTAATGTCCAAGGCTGAATGTCAGAGGTGCGCCTTAATAACTCTCTGCAGTTTTCAAATTCCCATCTTGTTACACAGCATGTACAAAGATAGCCAAAGGGTTGCCGTTTTTAACACTAGTTGCATAAAACAGTCATTAGTGTCCCAACAATAGCATCATTTTCCTCCTTCAAACATGTGCATATGTGCAACTGCCAAAAATAATTGCCAATTACAGGGATGTTATACAGGTTACATTAATGACTAAACAGACAGTGCAGCTTAATCACTCTACCACTACCTGTTTAGTAACAATGGCGCGGTTCTGGAGTACCTTGCTCCCCTCCCCCTGCTCCTGTGAATCCCAGCCACTTTTTTAGGGTTTGCTTTGGGTTTTTGTCATGCCATTCTGGGACCTTTCAAGCAGTATAAGTCCTTCCTGACTGCTCTGCCTGGATGGGTAAATATACTTACTGGAATATCTGATAAAGACGGAGCCTGTTCTCCATCCTGTGCTCATTCAGTTCCACTGCCTGAGCTTTCCTTGCTCCTTTTTGGGAGGGTGGATGTGTTAAGTGCTATCTGGTAGACTTCCAGCTTTGTGTCAATGGATGGGAGGAAACTTTACTCCAAGGTGGGAATGGATAGTGAGGAACATGTTTTGGGTTTTTTTTTGTTTGTTTGTTTTTTTTTTCCTAGACCCCACACCTGGTAGACTTGTGCCGCAGCAGCCTGTAGCTTCCACTCACAGCCTTGTAACCCTGAGGCATGGAATATGCGCCCCTTGAGCAGGCTCACCCTCACAGTGAATGCATGCTGAATAGGCTTTCCACTTCAATGGCAGTACAGGTTTTATCTTAATGTGAAGATCATAGGGATTTCTAACAAATCACTGCATTGCTAATATCAACACCTTGGGATTCACCTTGTGTAGAGAGGAAGCTTTATTCACCTGGAAATAGGACTGTTTATATAGTGATTAATGAATGGACTGAGATATATTCATTCTGCAGTTACAAAAGAAATGGCAGCTCATGTGGAGGTGACCAAGTCAGCTTTGAACTGTGTAGCTCAGGTAACAGTAGCAGTTAGCAACTTTTGCTCAGAAAGCAGAAATACTCAGAAGAGAAATGACAGCAGCAGCAGTAGCAGTGGTTAATCTTCATATGCTGATGTTTCCATGAGTGCTTCTCAGCAGCTCTTTAAGCTCATTTATGTGCAATGTGGACGTGCCCTCTAGGTACTTGCCAATACTAGCTTGCAGATTAATTAAATTTAGATAGGTAGCTGATGCCTGCATGGTGTATGAAACAAACAGCTAGCTGGTACTGCTCAGGCAAGCTGTGGTTCTTTGAGGAGGATGCTGGTGGCACTCAGCAGCTGCAGGGATTCCTGGAAAAATATTTGCTTGGAAACATTTTTCATGAGCCATTCTAGTTGGAGGGGTTTGTGTTTTGTCTTTCATTGGGTTGTTTTGCAGGCTCAGGTTAGAAAGCAAATGCATAACAGGCTGTGCCTGCTCAACTGAGGGGCAGTGACATCTGGCAGAGAAGCAAGAACGAGGGTCAGGAGGAGCAGAGAGAAGCAGTGGGATACAGGAAACCTTTAAACCACCTCTACTAATGAAGGATTTGTGTAGTGGAGCTACACTGAGATTACCTGCTGCTGTTCGTTTGCTGTATAAGCAAGGCATGCTGGTGAACACCATAACAGCTGAAGGATTTAAACCATGGCTTGGAAATCAACAGTAAGGGGGTGGCTTTACGACTGCCTTCAGCTGATCTGGGAGAGGTTTTCACTTCCCTGACCATCTCCAGCCGTGCATTCCCACTCCTTTTGCTGTGCTGGCAGCAGTCCTCACATGCTGCTTTGTGAGCTCTAAAAACTAGCTGTAAAGGGAAAAATAGTGCCAGCAAGAAAGAGCAGCTGAGGTGAGGACATGAAGGAAGTGAGGGGACTGCCCCTTTTGATGGCAGCTCTGATCTAAGTTGGTTTAATGTGGCCTTGAAACCACTCCCAAGAACATAGGAGAAACCCTCCTGAACATACTCCTTTGGGGAAAGAAGACCGTTAAGGGAGGTTTAAGAAAACTGTGCCTGAGCAGTGCGGGGAGGGTGACTGGCAGCTGATGAGCTATTGGCCCTGGTGCATTATTCACTCCAGCTTCATAAGCACTGGGGTTTTAGCTGTCCTTTCAGCTGCACATGACAGTACAGTGAAGCAAAAGGCAAGCCAGTGGTATGAGACCTCAGGAGCTAACTAGCTGCTAAATTTGTGCTAAATTATACTACTGATAAGAAAGAGGTGGCATTGTTGCCCAAAAGGAAGTGTGCCTTTCTCCATGTATCACAGGCTTGAAAAACACCCCTCCTCTAAATATCGGTTTAGTACTTTAGCCAAGGATGCTCTGTCTTATCTAATATGTTTGAGCCACAAATTCAAAGTGAATCCCAGTGCAAACTATCATGCTAGATCTTTCACTCTGAACTTGTTAAGTGGTTTATTTTATTTTAATGGACTTGCACCTTCTGTAGATCCTCACAGTGGTTATTTTCTCCTGACCAGTATCTACTAGGAATAGCTACTGTAATTTAAAGGAAAAATAAGCAGCTGAAGAAATGTCAATACTTCAGTGTGCCAGATGACCCTTTGAAATGTGCTATCATAGATTTACTGGAAGCTTCGGTTTTTTTCCCCAGCTTTTCTTTTACTCTTCTCTTCCCTGTTTGAAAGGAAAGGTCATTTTTAATGGAGCCAACGAACTGAGAATACAATACCAATACATGATCATAGTAGCATCATACAGGCTAGTAGTATATGAGGTACATTTCTTTTGAAACAAATTTGGAAGAAGAATTACTCTTCTATTACTTGGTTTTCAGCCTTATTTTCCCCTTTTTCTAATACCTACCATCTTTCCTTTTCATTCAGAAGCAACAGGCATTTGAGGTGAGCACTGAAATAGCCAGCCAGGAGGGTGGCTTGTTGAAATACTTGTTTCTGAGGCTGGCTGTGGGGATACCTTCATGCCTCCTCACATTCCATAACTTTGGCAGAAGTTTCCATACAGAAAGCAAAGTTACCTGTAGGTCATGTAGGACCTGGCCAGATCTCTGGAACACAAGGGCAGCAACATGTCTGAGGTGGCTTTCTACGATCGCCTGGTTGTCATTGTGCCAGTAGGTTGAAAGGATGGTTATGATGATTTCCCAGACACTGATGGAGTTTATCCCATCTCTTGACACTGCTTATGCAGATCTCTTTCTTATGTCCCCAAGGACAGAGATGACTTCAAAACAAGGGCATTCACATGAGTTCATTTATATTTCTTCTGCAAAACATAACCACCTCATTTCTTCCTTCCTTGAGAAAACATTGCTGTTTTACACAGGCACACAGGCTTTTTGATAACATATCTGGAGCCTGGGGCATGGTTCTTCATTGCATCTTTCATAGAATCATTAACGTTGGAAAAGACCTCTAAGATCATCAAGTCCAACCGTCAACCCAACTCTACCATGTCTCCTAAACCATGTCCCAAAGTGCCACAGCTACGTGCTTTTTGAACACCTCCAGGGATGGTGACACCACCACCTCTCTGGGCAGCCTGTTCCAATGCTTGACCACTCTTTCACAACTTAATCTTTTCCTAATATCCAGTCTAAACTTCCCCTGATGCAACTTGAGACCATTTCCTCTTGTCCTATTGCTAATTACTTGGGAGAAGAGACCAAACCCCACCTCACTATAACCTCCTTTCAGGTAGTTGTAGAGAGTGATAAGGTCTCCCCTCAGCCTCCTCTTCTCCAGGCTAAACAACCCCAGTTCCCTCAACCTCTCCTCATGAGATGTCACTCTTCTCTGCACATGCTCCAGCACCTCAATGTCCTTCTTGTCCTGGGGGGCCCAAAACTGAACCCAGCATTCGAGGTGTGGCCTCCCCAGTGCCGAGCACAGGGGCACCATCCCTGCCCTGCTCCTGCTGCCCACACTATGGCTGATACAAGCCAGGAGGCTGTTGGCCGTCTTGCCCACCCGGGCACACACTCGCTTGTGTTCAGCTGGCTGTCAGCCAGCACCCCCAGGTCCGTTGCGCTGGGCAGCTTTCCAGCCACTCTTCTCCAAGCCTATAATGTTGCATGGGTTTGTTGTGTACAAAATGCAGGACCTGGCTCTCAGCCTTGTTGAACCTCATACAATTGACCTCAGCCCATCCATCCAACCTGTCAGATCCCTCTGTAGTACCTTTCTACCCTTGAGCAGATCAACACTCCCACCCAGCTTGGTGTCATCTGCAAACTTACTGAGGGTGTACTCCATCCCCTCATCCAGATCGTTGATAAAGATATTAAATAAAACGGGCCCCAATACTGAGCCCTGGGGAACACACTTGTGACTGGCTGCCGACAGAGTTTAGCTCCATTCAACACAACTCTCTGGGCTCAGCCATCCAGCCAGTTTTCACCCAGCAAAGAGTACACCTGACTAAGCCATGAGCTGCCAAACACCTGGTGGCTTTTCACACACCTGGCTCCTTCACCCCAGCCAAAGAGGAAGAAGGAGAAGGGACTGTTACATGAAATATGTAAGAGGCTTCCGCATTGGTACTGATTCTGCCTGGGAGCTGTCCAGATTCTACACTGGTGGGCATCAGCATTAAACTCTAAAATAAATTAATCTAATTTTGTGCAGAGAAGGCTTACTGGATTTGCTTTAGGGCCAGTGGTAGGTAAGCAAGACAAAAGCTAGTGTGCTGAGTATATTTACTGACACTGGAATAAAAAAAGTAAACGACTCACTACCTTAACAGTTGCTGAGGATGTATTTTCATACCTTCATTAGAGCTGACATGAGACTATCACAGGTACTGGTGCTTACTGTAGTCACCTTGTTTACAGAACTGTTTCTGGGAGTGAGTTTTTCTGGAAAACACAGTATTGTCTATGTAGCTAGGTTTATAAGCAGGCAATTTCTGTTTTACTTGGATAGAACTTTTTGCATTCTCAGAATCCAGCCAAAGCATTTCATAACAGGATTTGACTCTCCATCAAGTTCCTGTGGCTTTTCAAGTTCCTCTGCATCTGCTGAACTGTGATGGTTATCCGCACAAACAATCATGGACTCCAACACAGCAGAAATAACTGGATTTAGCAAGGCTTGAAACAGAAAAGGGTTAATGTTAAAGGCATTCTTTTCTGTTTCCTTTGGCTATGAGGGGTGTGTGTAGACAGTTCAGCTGATAAATACTTGCTTGGTTGGGAGCTCAGGTCTTCATTCAGTAATTTTATTTCAGTGTTTTTTGTCAGGGGACTGAAAAAAAATTTTATAAACCTCACAGCAGTCACAAACTGGGGAATAAGAAACACTTTTCCTAATTGGAGCTGTAGAGAAAAATGAAGTAGGCTTAAGGGAGTACGCAGTATGGAAGCTGTGTTCATAGGTTTCTTGAATAGCTATAGCCTTAGTTTTATGTTTGCTTTTAGAGACAATACCCTCAGTGCTGTGAACTCATCAGTAAAAAGTTTATGTTGGCTTAGGGGGGAATGCAACTTTCCTTGATTCAATTAATTCTGTTAATAAGGTGCAGGAATCCAGCAGGTTCAGTTTTAAAGTACCAAAATGTTTTCTGTTTCTTAGCTTTCTTTAGTTGCTTAGGAACACTTCCCCCATCAAGCTGTCAAAAAAAAAAAAAAGTCTTTGTTCAACACTTGAGTCTGTCCTGGATATCTCCTAACCATGCACCGTTGCTTCTTTAATACATGTAAAGGTGGTTCCAAATTCTTACGTCTCTTGCCCAGTGTTGAGAACAAAGTCAGGCAAGGTGTTCAGCTCATGTAAGCCATTGTATCATTAATAGGGTAAGTCATACTTTGCTGTTTCATGTGACCTGAAAATGTGGCTTGATGATTTCTGCATGGACTGTAACTTAAGCAATTGCCTTCAATCACTTTCCACTGTGGATTTTGTTGGTTTTAAAAATGTCTTTTCAAAGATGCTAGTGGCTACAGAGGACAAAATATGTTCATCAGACGATGGCTTTCAAAAACCTGAACAGAATTCTAAAGAAATTGTGAGTGGAAACATTTCTCTGCATTTGAGATCTCTTTATCTGAAGAGTTTTTTCTGTCTTCCTCAGCAATAAAATGTCCCACATATTTGACATATGATCACTGCCACAAAGCCTGCATAAAGCACTGTGAGAATAGTACCAAACTCAGTGTCTGCAAGGATTATCCCACAGAAGGCTGCTTCTGTCCAGACGGACAGGTGATTTTTAATGACAGCTGCGTTGATGAAGAAGTCTGCACCCAATGCGTCAGTGAAGATGGCACGTACCATCAGGTAACTATACACTTGGCAGCTTACCTTTGTAAGTGATTGAGGTTTATACTTTTGCAAGTAAATCTGTCCTGTAAGTATAACTATTTTTCCCTTTGGATGCTTTATTCTCTAGCTCAGTTCCTCATAACCGGCCGGCTGTCAGCCCTGTGTAGCTCCGCTAGTGTGAAATTGGCTGGGACGGATATAAAATTCACAGCTGGGACTGTACGGACCTGGAAATGCATAACAAATTTGTGTGGAGGGAGGTCTAGAGGGAAGACAGGAGGGATGGCATAAGTCAACATTTACCAAGATAAACACCTCCATTCAGCAGGCTTTTATGAGAAGTGACAATTTAATCATAAATCCGGAACCCTTGCTTAAAACGTATTGTATTGTCTTTGCAAAGCTTACTGATATATTTTCAGTGGTTGGTGTGGAGCAGTGGGACCAAGATGACCCTATGTCAAGTTATATTAGCACACCTCCTGTTTTTTTGATGAGAATCATTCCTTTGATGAAATTCATAAATTTGGTGATACTGAAAATCCGCTTTCCTCAGCTAAGTCAGAGCTCTCTGTGGCAGAATGGGATCAGGAGGCGCTGTGGGTGTTGGATGGCAGACTGCAGTGAAAGAGACTGCTGATTCCCCTTTCAGCATCACACAGCAGGTGCACAAACTCCTCCCTACATCCCCTGTTCCAAGTAGCAGGAGTTGTTCATCTTCACCCCTAGCTACTCAACTCTGGGGGTGTTCACCTAAGTCAGCTGGTCCTCTTAAATCTGTAGTTTTGTTATGAGACTTTAAGAAGAAGTGGCTTTAATTTCAGTATTTTATGGGCTTTAGATTCTTATGGGATTTTTGGATGGTCTTATACTCACTAAACCTTCTGTCAAAGACATAACAATTTTTGTAACATAGATCTTCTGTAAGTAACAGAATTCTCCGTGTGTGCCTGTCTTTAAGTAAAAAGATAGGTTTCAAAAAGTAACTGACTGTACCCTGAATAACTTCATTTTACACACACAAATTTAGATTCATATTTAGTTCACCAAGAAATACGTTATAAACACTTACAGTTAAACTGAAAGAAAGAAAAGACTATTTGTGGCTAAACCATTTCTTTTAAATACTGTTTGCATTGATTAAGGTAATGACAAAAGCATCAAAGTGAACAGAGCAAACACCTTTCTTTAGGGGATAGGGTACCAGTGAACAATGCAACTGACTCAGTGAAGCAAGTGTTCCAGGCACTGCGTTGCCGATGCAAGAGTTGTACTGATTGCAGGTCTGCACTGGGAGCTCTGCTGGGGTCATTGCAGCCTGCCCTCGCGCAGGACAGGTCCAGGCAGGTCTGGGGATGCCGGCCCTGACATCTCACCTTGCCATGGCTTGTACCTTAGTGCTGCCTGCTGGTACTGTCAAAGCACAACGCACTGAAAAATTATTCACTGAATATGATTTTGAGGGTTTCCTGCTGCTGGGCAAGGGGATGTTAGAGCAGCCCAACAGCATTAGGCCCCTCCTTAGGTGTACATACCCTATGGATTTTGGCAGTGGGAGGGAAGACATAGGGGAAGTGTGTTCTTTCATTCCACAACTGCGTTATCCAAATGACATTTTTCAAAACAAAAAGTTAGAGTTTTCTGAAGGATTGAGCACACAGACCTTGTACAAGCTTTTATTTTAAGGTTACAGTATCTCCATACACATGGCCACGATTTTTTTCTTTGTGTTCTGTTTTGGATCTTTGTTTTACATACAGTACCATGGGATTTGTGTAGTGCTTGTAGGGTTGGTAAAATGGAAGGAAAAAAAAAACAAACAATAATTTTTGTAATAAAAGGAATAGAAAAAAATCTTATTATTTCTCTTGAAGGAAAAAATAGCTTGCAATGTATATATATGATCACTGCCCTAAACACAGATTAATTGCGCACAACTCTCAGTGAGCCTGAGAACTCTAGTTATTGTATTATGATTCTATATAAAATGGTTATTGTGAATACAGATTAAAGCCTTAAATCCCCAAATCCTGAGGCAATGCAATGCACTTTCCATTTAAATAGTTTCAAGCTCTCACGTAGAAAGGCTCAGCATACATCTTGGGAATAATGTCTGCATGATATCTACTTTTTTCTGCAGAAGTTCTGAAATTCATGAGTTGTTGCATGCCCCTTAAGGGGGTTTTAACTCTGAAAACCTCTCATCTGTACCCCAATGGCAAGGCTTAGCTGCAGCTGCTGTGTGGATGGGGAGGTGGAGGGCAGGGAAGGATCAGCTCACACAGCCGTTTTGCATCTCTACTGTTGCAGGATTAGCTGTGGAGCAATACAACAGGCAGTGCAACTGGTGCTGGGTTATGGTTTCCTTAACCCCCTTCTTTCCCTCTGGTGTTCTTTCCTCTGTTCCTTTCTACCCCAGATAGTGCTTGGGCTTACAGGATTCTCAGTATCAACACCTATACAGAGCTCTACTAGCACCTTCCTATCTCTTGTCATTTCTTCTGGTATTAGGAAGAGACCTCTACTTATGCTGAAGAAAACCTGTCCAAAAATTGAGGCTGCTGAAAATGTTAGCGCAAATGCTGTGATTCTCTTTCTGTGTCTTGAAATGTACACATGCTTTTCACGTCACCACCTGCAAACGTAGGCATTCTCTATCACCTGCCTTCTCAGGACTTCATAACCCTGAGGCTATTGAATGCTCTGGCAGGGGGTACCGAGTTGTTTTCCCAAGCCCTGAGACGACGTTCTTTACTAGCAATATATTGATGCAAGTTTTCTTTGACTAAAACATATTTTCTATACATTAACCGACCTTATATGATTTGGATCCTAAGCTTTGTTAAACCTCTGGTTGGCTTATTCTAGTGTGCTTGCTGTCTTACCCTTGCCATACTGTTAATGTTAACCTTTAGAAGTAAACTGTCTTTTCAGACTCCTGTGATGGCGCAAAATACATAGATATCTCTGGGTACAGGTGGCAGTATGCTTAGACATTTCCTTCCTTTCTTCTTATTACTAAAGATCGCAGCAGACTGTTATTTTTAAACTGCACTCCAGAGTTTTGTAGATGACACCTTTTCCCTCTGTGGCATCCCTAACCTATTCTACATGTTCTCACCCAGAACCTGAATTGATTGTGCAAATTAACTTTATTGTCCCATAGTGCATCTTTTCACTCTTACCTACCTATTGACATGGTTTTGAAATGTAGATAGTTTTTTATAGGTAACTACGTCTTTAAAAGCAGTAATTTTCCTCTCTGTCAAGAGAGAGAGCACTGGTTCAATAATGATATTCTCTACTGGCAATTTTTGAATGTGCTTATTACCTTCAGGTAATCACTGCAGTGACAGTTTCAGATTTGGGCTTGCTATAGTGCTTTTCCAGTCTGCAGTCCACTGGGAAATTAAATGATGGCACCCCACAGATTCTTAATTAAAAATATGCACTTTTTATTTCTCCATGTTTAAGTACTACTAATTTGGGAAAGCAGCCACTTCTATGTATTTCCCAAAATATCGTTGTTTCCCTTATTACCACATCCAATCATTGTATGTAGTTGCGTGAGCCCGCTGTTACTCACAATAGCCTGCAATTACATTTTTCATGCCTAAAACAATAGTAATTCCTCATCCCATTCATGCATTCTTTACATCTTTTGCTAAATTGGTACACTACAGTCATTTCAGAATTATGTGTCTCCTTAGGTTCTTACTGTTAACAGAGCAACCAACCAATCCTGCATATAGCCTCCTGGTTTTCTAAATTAGTGTCGCTCAACCTCACCCACTCCCGTTGCCACCATGCCAGTGGCCAGAATATTTGATTTCTTTCTAACAGTCTGTTGGTTTGTTTGGTTTTGTTTTTTTTTTCATGCAGCACATGGAAACATGGATTCCCACTAATGAGCCTTGCAAGACCTGCACGTGTCTTGATAACAAGAAAATAAACTGCACCGTCCGACCTTGCCCTACTGTGAAACGTAAATTCATTTAGCTCTAAGTATGATTGAACTTGATGTTTTTTATTACCTAGTTTTCTAATTCTTATCCAAACTTGTTTTATGGATGTTTTCTTCTTACTCCAGCTATTCAGTGTGGTCCCTGTGAAGTCCCTCGCCTGCGCAGGGACCCTGGCCAGTGCTGCCCCGAGTACGAGTGTGGTATGTTCTCATGAACTGCTGTAGTCTTCTTGGTACATATTTTTACAAAATGCTTCAAAGGGATACAATCTGTGTTTTTATTTAATGCAATACTTCATTTTTTTTAAACCACTGAATGACCGTACAATCATCTATGTGGAAAAATAAAAAACTCCTGAGGATGTGAGTCTCGATTAACTTCAAACCTGACTTTCTGTAAGAAGGGAACAGAGCAATTTGTTTTCATCTAAATGACATTAGAATGGTCTTTTTTTCAAGTATATATTTTTGCATGATCTATCTTTGTACATTAAATATAACATTAGAACCTTAATCCTCATAACCCAAACTTTAACTGTTCCCTAAGCTATTTTGAAAGCAAACTCTGACCTGCTGAACTCTAACTTACTTCATATTTTAGGATAGCAATTGAGTGTAGGGGAAAAAAAAGGTTAATGGGAATGTGCATGTGTATATGTGTCTTTTGTTGGGGACTAACTAGTCAGGCGTGGTCTTAAACACTTTCTCAATTTCTCCTCTTAGTCTGTGATCTGGTTTCCTGTGATTTGCCTCCTGCCCCTGCCTGTGAGCTTGGCCTGCAGCTTGCTCTGACGAACCCTGGAGAATGCAGACCAAATTACACATGTGGTAAGACCTTTTTTTGTTAGCAGGGAGCGACACTGGAGCATTACATTTGAGCAACACTGATGACTTCCTTTAGACATTATTTCTTCCCTCTGAAAGGTTTAATTTTGGAGCCAATGGAAATTTAATGATTTCACAGACTTGGAAGAAGGGTATTGTTGGCACTTTCTGAGTACACTTTTGAATTAAGGAAAAGAGAAACACTTTCTCTTGGATGTGTGTGCTCTGACCCTTATGCTTATTTTATAAATCTTTTTGATTGTATATGAGACAAGAATTTTTTGGCAGGGTAGGAACTTTTCCTGAACCTTCAGCACAATTTTTGACCTGGGTCTTTTATATCTGCATTACTTCTTAGTCTTTAAGTAGGTTTGTAACAGTTTGCAGTAGCAAATTAGTGCCTTGCTGCCAAAGAACTGTCTTGTTCTCTTGTGGCACTCTGAAATGCTGTGTGCTTGACATGGTACCTACTTTTTCTGCTAGCATGTAACAGAGAAGCATGCAGCTTAGTTCAAAGACCTTCCTGCCCACCACATCGAGAGCTGACTGTTAAGAAGACTGAGTGCTGTGATAAATATGAGTGTACCTGCAGCTGCACTAACTCAACAGTGAGCTGCCCTCTGGGATATCTATCCAGATCTCTCACCAATGACTGCGGCTGCATATCTACCACCTGTGCTCCAGGCACGGTAAGGGGAATGAAGTGCGATTTCCACAGATGAGAGTAACTTTTGTGCGTGGAGTGACAGCACCAAAGTCAGTGCATAGTTAGATATTAACAAGCACCCAAGGAGATTACTGGATAATGATGCCAGGGCACTTTAAATTTACCTGTGTCTGAAAGAAATACACTTGCAGCATGCTGTTGCTTGTTTTATTCCAGTCATTTATTCTGACATAACCAACATATTTTTTGTGACTTCGAGGTAATCAGATGATTTTATATATTCCTAATGCTTGAATGACCTTGAAGTTTCATATACACACACACACACACATATATATAAATATATTAGGAATTTCAGAGGTAAATTTGAAATTTTTAATCTGTTTCTGGATAACAGAGGTACATGCTTTTGGATCAGTACAGTTACTCTATATTCTTTTGATCCTATACTAAATTTATTGAACTATTTGGGACACCTTAGGTGTAAACTCCTTGTGCCCACTGACTACCTTTGCCTCTGCCTGAGGAGGTGTTGTCTCTTATATGAACTATACTGCCACTTTTAAATTTTTGCCAAATTAATGCCTGACTCTGTTAAAGTTTCTCCGGGATATATTTTTCCTTATTTTGCCAACCTTTTATTAAGTTGTTATGTTATATTAACCTTTAAGATAAGGTTGCTTAGAGGAGAGGTTGCAGGGCAACCTTTTCATTGAAGGCTACCTTTCCTAACCACTTAACATAGGGTTACATTGTCTTGCAGCTCAGGAGATCTAGCCTTTATTTTCTGCTCCTAAGTAGTTCATGACCTTGCATAAGTAATTTTATGTTCTTTGTGACTTTCTTGCTATATCTATAAAAATAAATGATGTTCATCTCCTTAATAACATGCTGTAAAGTTTACTAGTAGAAAGTGCAATATAAGAGATGGCACTACTTTTGTGGTAGCTATGATGGCCTAAGGATACAAGAGGATGAATGCTTGCAGCTCAGAGTAGGATCTTTTCAGATCAGCTGATTTAGCTGGAAGAAGTTTTGTGTGCACAGGTCCTTCTACAAAACTCACTGTTTATTATCTCTCAATATTGTGTCACATAATACTTCCAGTGAAAGTGAGTCAGACCCTGGGCAATTCCACCAGCAGATGCAGGTTTTTAATCTGTTCTTTATAAAACAGCAGGTTTGGTTGCACTTACTTTCCTTTCCTCAACAGAGTGGCCATAATGTTAAGACCTGTACCATTTCTACAGGGTTCAAAGTATTCCATAAAATCTATGGTAGGTTTCACATCTTAAAAAGCAGCCTTTTGGAGCCAGCAGGGTGCCCTTACAGCAGCAGTGTGCTTTTTCATGTATTAATTGTTGCATTCAACAGGTATGTGTGCACAATAACATAGTCTATCCCATTGGGACAACCTGGGAAGATGGCTGCAGGGAATGCTCTTGCACTAGTATGAAGGATGATGTTACAGGACTTCAGATGATGGAGTGTCATGACAAAGCATGTCACACATTCTGCACTCGGGTGAGTAACATTTAAACCAGTGCATTAGCCAACAGAGCCCTGAAAGGGATCTGTAATGATTACTTTTAAACCTGGGTGTTCAGAGAAACCAGAGAAAAATAGAAAATAAGTGTTGTAGCAACAAATTATCCTGGGAACAGAGACTAAGGAGGCCTGAGCATTACTGACTTTATTTAGGGTTATTGTTTTAGGATCGTATCCTGCTGCCAAGGAAATCAGTGTCAAGTTTATTTTATATTTCAATAAAAGGATAATTGCGTCCTGAAGTGTCTATCATTTACACCACTTGCACAAGAAGTATTTGTGATGTCTGAAGTTCAGTTTCAAATGACTTTGTTCTAGCTGAAGTTCACTTTCTGTAGAGAACATTTCAGATCTGTCTATGGCTCAGCACTGCCCATTTTAGCATTAATAACACCAGATGCTGTGGCATTTATTATGCTTAGACATCTGCTACGTACTATAAAATTATGTGGTCTACTTTTGGAAGCTCACAAAGGAAGTATGAGCTGCTTTGTTGTGTTGTCATAGCTGGTCAAGCAGGAAAAGACAGATAGTTGGTACAGCAAGCTGGTAGAAGAATTCTAGAAGGGTCAAAGGAATTGGTTAAAAGTCAGCAGCACTTGCCAGTGTCATAGATCAGAAGACTTTGACCATAACATGATTTGTGCAAACAGAAGTTCAAAATGGTTTTTATACTTCCTTTAACTACCCAATTTACTTCCCTACCATCCCTCAGCTTAACATAATGTGGAGAATAAGGCAGTGAAAAAACACTGTAAAATTAAATGTGATGCCCTAGAGTTGCGTTTTGCTTT
Organism: Sula dactylatra; assembly: GCA_013389905.1. Taxonomy (NCBI): domain Eukaryota; kingdom Metazoa; phylum Chordata; class Aves; order Suliformes; family Sulidae; genus Sula; species Sula dactylatra. Next base: position 495,252 of record WEKW01006416.1, read on the forward strand.
GTTATCTAGCACCTTGTACCCATAATCCCTGAGAATTCCTATGTCCTTATTTCATGAAGTTAGCATGAATGGGTCAGTCAGGGAGGACAGTGGAAATACACAGCTTGGGTCTATATGAAAAGCAGATGGCAGAAGAGGTTGCCTAGCCCAACCAAGTGCTGACAACTCACACTCCTTACCAGCTGTCATGAGGCCAGAGAAGTTGTGTTGCAAATGTCAGAGGCTACCACAAATACATTTTGCCTCTTAGTAAAGCTTTCAGGATATACATGGATTAATTGAAATTGTTCTTGATGGTATTAGCCAATTCCATTCAGGAAAAGGCACATCTGACTTAAAGCAGCTCCTCCCTAGTCCATGGTCTGGTGTGTTCACAGTAGGCTGTGCAGGGTCCATGTGGAGCAACTAGATGTGGCTGTGTGGGATCCAGAGTATTCTCTGCAGGTCTTTTGCTGATCCAGGGTTTTCCCCATGGGTTTGTTCTTCTCTGAACTGTGAAATGAAGCCCAGAAGAAGCTAATTTGGTTTTTTCCTCAGTGTGGAAGCAAAGATGAGCTAGTTAATGCTGTGCAAATCTCCAAGTTGCAGTTGAGTATAATATTAGGCTACCTATTGTATTAGCCCACACCAAAGTCGAAAAGTTGACCAAGCAGCATTTCCTAATATGTCTTGTAACATCAGGGGTTTCAGTGGTCCAGTAGCTGTTAAAATTCTGCCTGTTGGCCTGTGACTCAACAGGCTGCCCTGGTGTTATTACAGGTGACCAGCTGGAATTTGTCAGTGGGAAATGCAAAGGAGGGCATACTACAGCAATAACTGCAAAACCCTTTAACTAAGAGGGCAGGTGCTGCTGCTATGTTTGATTCACTGTGCTGACTGGGATGCTACTGTGATGTTCTGAGTTTTCTAGTGAAGGTTTTCTTGTGAGACAAGATTCTCTTGATTTTTTTCTGCTCTAGAGGTAGTGTTTTTTCTTCTTGCTGGAAATACAGCGAATCTCCAAACAAATATGTCATGCACATTCCCCACCTCTGCAAAGTCACCAAATCTTTACAGCCTATTTCCCGCTGTTTTTCCTAAACATTTTGACCATTTTTAAGAAGTCTGCCTTTTTTTTGGGAATAAGTCCCATCTGTGCAGTTTCATTCAGAACAGAAGCTAAGAAAAATCAACACACGATGTCTCTTCTTCCTCCTTGCTTTTGTTCAGTTACGTTTGTCAGAAAGCTCTTCATTAACAAACCTTGTATATACAGCTATATGAAGTTAGAGGTGTTCTTTTGCTTTTGGAAAGACATCATTAATAATGTGTCTGGGAGTGAAAGACTGACCCTGGGCATAGAGCATATATGCGCAGCACCTCACGGCTGAGTTAACAATGTTGTAGAAATCCTTCATTGACTGACTTGTTTTAAGTTCTCATTTGAATTTACACTAATATGTATTTTAAAACAGTTAATCATGCATTGAAATTTGACTATGAGTGTGTCAGTTAAGCAAGCCAATATCTGAAAAGCAATTTTCTTTTCTGAACTCTATTCAGCCAATTGTGTCTTGGTTTTCAAAGAATTTCAAATGCCTTGATATCACTGTATTTCAATATCATTTAACTTACAGCCTCCATATCAGAACAAGGCTGGAGAGTATATAGGTATGTGCACTTGGGAAAGTATGAAAAAAATATAAGCTTTATTTGAAGAATATTTTCCTCTGCTGTGCCTTAAACATTGCGTAATTCCAGAGCAAAAACCCAATCCATTAAAAAAACCCCAACAAACGAAACTAGTGCTCTTTCTGCGAGTGTAGAGTTTGGTGAGAAAGCTTGAGGATGCCCAATGCAGAGAAGTCCATGAGGGTAGATATGAGAGCTTTCAGCTTTTCAAGAGAATCCCTTCAATTTCCATTTGTAGAAGAGACTTGTTTCTAGTATGGCAATTATTATGAAATATTAGATCTCAAGTATCTGGTTGTGGTTTTGTTCATAGCCATAACTTTATCAATAATCTATTATTCTAATAAAGTATCATTAATGCAGAGCTACAGTTTCTTGAGAAATCCTCCTTAAGCATTGCAGTGTCAAAAAGCTTTTTTAAAACAAACAAAAAGCCTTGGTGGAAACCATGCCAGTACTTTTTGGGAATCTGCCATTTCTTCTGCTCCTTTAATGGTTTTCAAAGTTGTACGACCAAAACCATAGCTGTTGGAGAACCTGGATATCTCAGATTTTCTTTTTTCCTTTGCTTATTCCTGAATCAGTGGAGATACATATCAAGGACCACAGAAGTTCTGTAATCCAGTTTGAATTGGTCTTAAAGCTTATTTTTCAGTTCAGATAAGATGACATTGAAAGTTGTGTTGACATTAGAGACATACTTTAATCCTGGATCATTACTAAGCTGATGTTCAAACTCCTTGCTGCTCATGGTTTTTAATTCCATTGCCAGGTCTTAAAGTTGTGGAGTATCATTGTTGACTGCGTCATCTGACTTCTGTGAAAAAAAGTTTACACTTTTTTATCTAGCTACACAAAAAGAGAAAAAAAATGTAGTACATGTACTAGCTCCTTCACCCTGATGAATGAATGGTGCTACTGTTCTCCTGACCATGACAAAATCAAACCGAAATCCCATCTGTTGTTTTAGAATGTAAAGAAATGCTGTGGAAAAAGTGGCTGTTTCATTAAAATGAACCAATCCCACAGTTCTCTGAGGATGTTAACAGCAAATACAGACTTCTTAATTGCAAACCAGATGTGGGTTTGCTTAATTATATGTTGTAGTCCACTCACTTTTTCTGTCCTTTTCTATCTTTCTCTTACCAAAGTTTTGAGAAAGCAAGCAGATAATTGCTGTAAAATTTGCATGTGCCACAAGGAGGAGTCGTGTCTGCCTCCTGGATCTTCTTCAGAAATTCTTTGTCTGAGAGTACATCAGACTACATCCCTTTAGAGAATCATCATGATAAAATGGATAACAGCTTTCAAAACACCTTAAAATCACTAGTATACTAATGTGAAGAGAGCACTTGCTTTGCTTAATTTCTGTCAGTGTTCTTGGAGTTAGGTATTTCGTAAGTGATATAGAAGTGTGGTTTAAAGTATTGGATAATTTAAAGTATTGGATGAATATGAGAAGAATGAAGCATAATTTTCTGGGATAAGTGTTTAAGACAAAGCCATTTGGCTAAGTGTGTGTAAATTAATTAGGTTAGATTTTTCAAGTTTCTTGATGACTGTGTTAAATTAAAATAAAGAACATTTGCACCATACGTACAAAGGCATAGTGAATGATGGTTGTGATAGATGCTGACTACAAAATCTATGGCTTTAATCTCCAATATTTCAAATGGATATTTTCCTTTGAAGTAGCATGTAAAGCATGGTAGTAAATGGTTTAATAGTGTGTATTAAGGAGGTCAAAGAAATTAATGTAAAAGGAAGACTGTTGTTTGAATATTAGACGTGCAGGATCCCATTTAAAAACTGTGAAAGTCTTGGTAGGAGGTAATTTCAAACATCCTGCTTGCATTTTAAAGCATAATTTATTATGGAAATTAGGAAATGATACCTTAATGTTCTAGAGACTTGCAAATGGAGAATTAAGTCCTCACCTGGGGTAAATGAGTGCAGCTCCAGGGAAATCTCAAGAATTGTGCTGATTCATCACCACTGAAGATTTTGCTTTCAGCATTTCAAGTTGATTTATATCCACCCTACTGTGTTTTTCTCAGTCTACTGTTACCATTGTCATTCTCTTTGGTTCCTCCAACCCTCTCTAGGTACTATGATCTCAATATGTAAAAGGAAAATACTGGAGCCTTCTTAATAATACTACCTTGACGAGTAATCTCCATTCTTTCTTTCCTGCTTTGTTGGCCAAAAGACAGCTGACAGCGTTTTCTGGCCAAAACCTTAGCACCGTGAAAAGATGAACTACGTATCCTGAGCAACCCTAGAATGAAAGAGGGAGTGCAGAAACATGCCAAGCCATAGCCTGTGAGGATCCCTCTGGTAGCCTTGAGTAGGCGACGAAACCACAATGTGTGTTCTCTGAATGCTACAGAATTAATCCGCATTCCTCTTCTGTTTGTTGCAAGCCAAGCCCCGGTTCAAAAGTGGGAAAAATTTCCCCCCCATGTAGAATGTCTTAATCGGTATGCTTTCACCCTCCCTGCGGGAGATGAGCTTTATCTCAGCATTTCTGTTTGATAAAACGGCCTGATCTGGCGGCATGGCTGAGCACTAGTCGGGTTCTCCATCGCAGCTGCTGACTATTGCTCCCAAGTCAGCCACGTGCACCTGTTCAAATGTGAGGGCTGCCTCGTGTTGCCTTATCCCTTACCTCCTGGGGCACGGGGGTTTTTTTAGTCCTGTAGACTGTGATCTGCCTCTCAGTGTGACAGGCAGTCAGACACTTACCAAGGGCTGCTTCTGAGTTTTAATTCCCTGCTGGAAATTTGAACTGTGTTTAAAAAAAAAAATAAAAAAATCCCCAAGATGCAGAGGAGGAATAAGGCAGCAGATCCAGCCCAGAAAAACCAGGGGACATGCAGAATATTGGCTATAAGCAGATCCTTGAACAAACCATGGAAAACGCTGGCATCTCTATATGCTAGTGTCTATATGCTAGAAAATGAAAAGCAGTGAAGGAAGAGATGGATACGACTTACTCTGCCTAGTTTGGTCTAACATTAACCTCCGACAGCACAGTACCTGAGGCTTGTCCGATGTTCGTGTTCATAGATTGTGCAGCTTAGGAATAACCCTGGTAGCATATACTCTTTATACATGAGTTATCTAACCAGGGGAAAAAAAACAAACCCACAACAGAAACCCACTTTTTCTTAGATGTAACCTTAAACATTACCACCTTTAGAATTAAACGTGAAGTAAAGCTTGCTTTATTTCTGTGGGCCCAAATTTCCATGGCATGAGTACAAAAGGTGGGGTTTTCTGGTGGTGAAATATTTCTCATGCTGTGGAGGATCTGTGGCAGCAGGGAATCACTGTCCACCTTCTCCTCAAGTACAGATGGCTGCTTTGCTTTTTAAGGAGCTCATGAAATGCTGCAGTTTGCAGGTTTGTCTTCTGAGACAGGTTTGTAGGCTGCAGTGGTTCAGGAGCTGCCTTAGGAGGAGCTCAGCAGGTGCTAAGGTTAGGAGCGGTGACCTCCTGTGTCTTCCCCTTAGGAGTCAGAGCCTCCAGATTTTGAACACACCAAGCACCCAAAGAGCCACTCAGGCAGGTTGAACTGTTCAAACCCAGTCAGTGGCTTAGGAGTGTAAACCACACCTGGAGTCTGCTGCCTAGCACCTTTTTGTTTGCACTTCAGAGGGCTCTGTTCAAATCAACTTAGTGAAATTTGGGTCATGCAGCTGGATTTTGCTTAGTCGGGATGCTGAGTTTATTCTGGGCATGAAGAGCTCATGGATTTTTATTTCTCTGAGTTTGCCACTAAAATAAAAAGTCACATCCCATACTTCAGATGCTTCAGACATGTATTTAGTAGATAAAAGCCATGTAAAACAAAATGTCCAACAGCACAACTTTCCCCACAAAGCTAGGTCTGGTATTACATTGTATGACATTATACAAAATTCACTTCCATATGAAAGTCTGCTGATTATTCAGGTTTGCTAATGTGCTTCATATTGCAAATAAAGGACAGTTCATGAAGGGAGGGAGCAGTTGGGAATACTTCAGCAATATCAGTTCAAAGGGGTTAACCAAAATAAAATTATGCTTTGTTTCATTTGCATTTTTCACACAAACAACATTTTCTTTGACAAAACATCTTTCCTTCAACTCTGTATTAAAATCAGAGTTATGCTTTACCCTTTGGAGACTGCCTAGCTATTAAATAGAGAAAATATTATTTCTAATTAGAATAAAGCTCCTTGCTTTCTTTCACTTAGGTATTGCAGTGTTTGAATATTTGACTAGTTGCTTCAGGAGATGAAAAGATGTAATGATCAATGATCAGTCAAAACTGGTCCTTAGACTACATTTCTGACCACCCCTTTCTATCTGCTTCAGCGGTGGGCAGTCAGATGTCTGAATGTGCTCAGACTGAATCCTATCCTTAAAGTCTCAGGAATAGCAATGGGAGTTATGGGTGCTGATTAACACCCAAAATGCTGCTAGCATTATTTTTACCATTCATTTTCTTTTGTATAATAGTATTATATATTAAAAACAAAAAGGATTTTTGAAATACTTTTGCACTCCTCTGAAAGGCCATATTATTGGAAATACTTGCTCTTTACAATTTACTAATGCATAAAAGAAACTGCTCACATACAGTCATACAATAAACTAACATTTGGAAATGATTGCTGCTTAATGCTGTTGAAATAGCTCAGGGTCCTCTGAAAACGTTTTTCTTTAACCTCTTCCCTTTCCATTTCTGCTTGTTTGTATCATTGTTCTTTTCTCTCTTATGGCAAATCTTTGTGCTATTACACATTTGAGCAGATCCTGCAAAAGGAAGAGGTTTTGGGGTGATTTTTTTTTTTAAATCATAGGCACCATCAACACTTTCTGTACTCCAAGAAGGGGTGCTCCATACCAGATTAAGGAAGCTGATAGCCTCACAAGACTTCCCGATTAGTTGATTTGCATGACCTGAAGAAGGGAAGTACCTAGAGTTAATTGATGTAGCCGAAGTGAATATGTCTTCAAAACATATATTAAGCAGGAACTAATGAGGTCAGATTTTCTACTTCTAACGTGTGCAAGTTAATTTTTTTTTTGACAGATGATGTTAACCATTTAACAAGATGCTGAGCTGGGTGGGCCACTTGTTTGTTTTGTAATAGCAGTGTGTGGCCTGATAGTTCTGTTTTCAAACTTCCCTTTCCATAAAACGTTGCTAACTTTAAACATTTATCCTAGTGCTTTCTTTTAGGATTAATCTTCTCATTTGTCTTCTATTCCTGGATCAGTCAGTCCTTTTCTTTTCTCCCACAGGGATACAAGTATATCGTCGAAGAAGGGGAGTGTTGTGGGAGATGCCAGAAGACTGCCTGTGAGGAGCAGCTATTCTGGTCTTGGGGTGATGCAGTTCCTCGTTTGCATGAGGTGAGGTGGCAGTGGTGTGGACACTTCCTCTTCCAGCAGAGGTGCCTTGGAATTATTTTGGGTTCCGTGGAAGGAGATGAAGATGTGTTATTTCTCCTATACAGCAAGCAGCACTGAAAAACAATTTTTTTTTTGGNCTCTAACAAGCAAAGCCTCTCTTCCATTTTCAGGCTCTAAGGAAGCAACCTTTTTATGTAAAATCAGTAATTTCACAAATGCTAGCTCAGAAGAATATTAACAGAACATACTTCTCTGGCTGTAAGCTATTTGTTTAAATTATTCCCAATTAATTTCTATTACTCCATGGATAACAGGCAGGCGGGGTAGTGGATTGCTTGAATTTCCTGGTCCTGTTCAAATAGAACATCCTATTTGGTACACATGGAAATACCACAAAGTGATTGAGGATAGAAACGTGAGTTGTTCTCTAGTTGCTCAAGGTGATTGCTGTGCGTCGGATCAGACCACAGTGGTCCAGGCCATGCTTGTTCTCTGCTCAGAATATCAGTTTATTTTCAGCAGTGTGCCTCTTCAAAGAGCCCAACAGGAAGGGAGTGCACGCAACAGCCATTTAAAATGTGCTGCAAATACCCTGCCACTCTGGAAAGCTAGGTGTATATTTGTTTCTTTTCATGCCTACATTTTTCATTCCTTCAGGCTTTTCAGTTTGTTCTGTCCCTAACCCAACCGCCCTTGGCAAGCCTTTGCCTGCCCCAGTAGCATTAAATTGCTTAATCCTATGCAGAGCTTTGGATTCAACAAGGAACAGTAAGTTAAATATGTTTAAAATAATAGACCTTCTCCTGATCTTTTCTTCCCTACGTGTTGTTTGTTATAGCATCTCTGCATTTTCATCCACATCTCACTTCCACATGTTTGATATTAACTTTTAAATCTTTTTTTTTTTTTACAAAGGCAGTCTGCTGCTGCCTTTTTAAAAGTTAATGTAACATTTTGCAGCCTGCCTCTTCCCTCATTTTACCAAGGGCATTTCTTAATGTGGATCAATTATTCTGCTCTGCTTCATAAAAAAAAGCCTTCAGAAAGCCTATTTTAATATCCCACCATGTCTTACTGATTTCAGTTGCCCTATTGGAGTAATAGATCTTTATACTGTGCTGTCCGTTTCTTGCTGTGTCCTCTTTCAACTCTTCTGCCAGACTGTTCTATAAACTGATTGTCGTGGTAAGTATTTGTGGAGAACGATTGAGTGACAGACTGTTCCTGATGCAGTAAATGTGCTTTTTGCAAACCAGCATGCTGGCTGTGGTGGTCTTCCTGATATCCAGTGGCACAAATAGGCAGCAGCCTATATTTAATCCTTTTACGATTTCTCATCAGGTTGGCACAGAGTGGCGATCGCCCTTCAACCATTGCATTATCAATGAGTGTGTCCGGGTGAACAATGAGGTTTTTGTGCAGCAAAAGAATGTTTCTTGCTCTCACATGGATGTGCCTGACTGTCCAGAGGGAACTGAACTGCGCTGCGACCAAATAATAGACTGCTGTCCTTCTTGCAGATGCGGTAAGGTTTTGTGTATGATAAACGGAATCACTGGAGAGTGAATTATGTCATGTGTTGATCTTCTGTTTCTCAACAGCAATTTCAAAAGCACGTGTTATGCAAGTATAGTACTACTTTGAAGCTCTCCTGTATAATTTAGACATTGAGTACAATAGCACCTGCTGCTATTACTTTCTCTTTACAACTGATGTCCACTGCCTCTTTTTGAACTACTTGCCACTGAAGCTGTTTTGCATTGCTTCAGAGAGGCGTACCAGGCTATGTCTCTACAGCTCTAGCCTGAGCTGTTAAGCATTTAAAAGAAGTCTTGAGATGCTTTTGGCCTAGGAAGGTTTAACGGTCTCCCCAGAGCCTGCTATGAACAGGGAATTTGCATGCAGGCATGCTGTCTTCTCATGACTCTAAGCATTGTGGCTGTGGCCATTACCTAGCATAGGCTTGAGTCAAAAGTCCAAATCAGATGATTTGGTTGATTCGCCTCAGTCTGGGAAGACTCTCAGTCACGTTTAATTGACAAGTATATATGCAGCCACAGGGTGGAGAGCTAGCAGTGGAAGGAGGAGGAGAAATAAGCACTGTAACTTGCAGAAAGCCTGTGAGTGCATCTTCTCTGAGTACAAGGCTTGAACGGGAGGGGAACATTTACATGGTGCGATGTACTTGTTAAAAAACAGCTCAGCAAGGGATATTTAGAGGTGGAATTCAGGACAGCTCTGACAAATTATTACCTTTCAAGGTATAATGTAAGAGGGCTCAGTTATGCCTCTTTACAGTGAAACTGTATCTAAATGTCCTGAGCCGAAACATTAAGAAATCAAAAAAGCATACCTGTGGTTTATTAAATCTTGGTAATGTCATGATAATGGTAATGCTAAATGGAATATTATCTTCTTTTTCAGTACCTCTGAATGGTTGTAATGTGAATGGCACTGTTATTGCGGTAAGATATGATTTCTTTTATTTGCTGTGATTGTAAGACATTTAGATATATGAATGAGCTTTTGAAGAACACGAACTTGCCAGAATACAGATAAGTGTACAGGGCAGCTTTGTTCAGACAGAATATCTGCAGGTGGGACCTTGGAGTAACAGCAGTGGCAAGGGGCTCAGAACGTATGTGTCCAGTTCATGTCTTTGCCACAATCTTCCTATACAACAAAGAGTATCTCAGCAGAAAGGGGACATTAATGTTTCCTTATCTTGAACGGATGCTTAAGAAAAGTCCTTAGAAACTGTGGTAATCTGTGTTGTGTTATGACTTGCAGGCTACCAAACACACAGGAAACTATCTGTGAGGGATAATCTCAAAACTGTTCCTTGCCCACCCTCAAGGAAGCAAAAACTTCCCGTATTCTACCTAGAGGATAAGGCAGATTAAAAAAGGATGGAGAGTCTTGCTCCACCTGTGTGCAAGGAGGGGTATCCCTCCTTGGCTAATAGTAGGAACAGGAAAGCTGAGCTTCCTCACTGTTTGACCTCTGTCCCCTTTCAAGATCCCTGCTGATATGCCCTCAGAGGAATTTTTTTTTCAACTGCATATTTAATGGATAGATTAAGACATGTTTAACCCAGCCCAATACAGTGGGAATGATGGGAGTTAAGCATCTGATCTCATTTATGCCGAATTTATCTTTGGAGAGCTCTGTCAATTGTCCATTGTTTCCCTAAATCCATATTCTGGCAGCACCTCTGGTGTCAAAGAACTGTAAATATTCTCATCATCCCCTGGGGAGACAGGTCCTCTTTAGTCATTTAACCTAACTTTTAACCTATGTACTCCTGCATTGTCAATGTATGTCTGTCTGTCTTCATTTATTTAAAAGGTAAGTTTACTCAGATCACTTTGGACTTTTGAAATACAGCACAGAGACTCTTTCTCCATCTATTTCTTCTGGTTTTGATCTTTTTCATAGGCGACGGGCATAAGTTTATCAGTTTGTTAGAGCTAAAGTCCTGTCATCAAGCATCCATCATTCTGTGTGGGGATTACTTCCCTGTAGAGTCAAATCCAAGGAGTAACTCTGCCTTTCTTGTCAGAACACTGGGAGAAAGGTTTTAAAGTGGTAAAATCCGAAATAATCTGTTTTCTCTTTGATTCCTTTGTCTCCTCTATAGTATGTTGTCAAAACTAGTTGTGGCACTTTATAAAGACCATACTTGTAGAGAATGTCATGCAGTATAGTAATTGCTAGCTCCTGCCACCTTCTGTTACATAAGATATGCAAATATATACACACACTTGGTTGCAAAAAGAAGTTGTCTTTCCAGTTGCATGGTGTTCTTCCATGAACAACTATGTGAACAACTAATTTTTTTCTCTTCCAACAAAATGTTTACCTGATATGTCAAGTAAAGTCTTTGTTCTATTTTCGAGTGCTTTGAAATATTTTAAAATACTTCAAAATAAACCATAGGCAAGTTTTGAAACAAAACATCATGTTGAAGGCAAAACGAGAACTATATGTAATTTGAAGACTTACAAATAAAATATTTCAGCTTCTATAATATTGAAGAAAATTCCTATCTTAATAAAATTTTCCCAGTTTGGAATGAATTCGTAAAGTGCTTCAGCTGACACAAAACTACATTTTGACTCATTCTTATTTGCTCTCTGGCTGTATATAAAAGTTGTCTTTAATTTTAGGTTTTTTGGTTTCATTTTTTTAAATACAGCTTTTAAAATGTGTTATTATTCTTCCTGACAATTGGTCATTTTATCAAACAT
>WEKW01006416.1:506629-583052 GCA_013389905.1 Sula dactylatra
CCATTTTGATTTAAAAAAAAAAAAGAATTAGAGCTTATATTAGAACTTGTCTTAAATTAATGAAATTTTCTTTTCAATTAAACTAGCTTCATTTAATGACTTATTGTAAGCTAATTAGCTACACATCTGAAAGCTTTTGAGCAGCTGGCATTACTACAGCTTTGTCTTATACTATTCTCTACTTCACTGACTGTTCCAGAGTTCTGGTCAGGAAGGAAGATGGGGTGTCCACAGAAGTTTATACTTCCTGGATTTCAAAACCTTTATTCTGGGTCCTTTAAGAATAGGTTTCAAATTTCATTTTATATCAAGGGAAAACCTTGCTCCATTAACTCATTCACTGAATAGTTCCAAGTTTTCAGTCTTTTACTGCAGTTCTGTTAACTGACTGTGTCCTTAATCCCTTTACATTTTTGTCTTGTATCTGGTTACCAATATTATATTCCAGTAATTTGGTGTATTGCATTCACCCCGCTGTTCTTAACAATGCTGTAGGCTTTAACTGCAGACTTCCAAGCAGGTGGCTGTGTGTACCAAAAGGATTAACTGTATCACTCATCTGTTTTCCCAGGCTTTTACTGAGTGCCATTTTTGAAGGAGGTCTACATAGATTTGGGCTTCATGCAGGTTGTTTTGGTTGCACTGACTAACACTGGCTTAGTAGATGTTGACATTTCATTCTAAGTTAGGCAAGAAAACATGATAGGTGTTTTATATAAAGGGAAAAAGATGTATCAATCCATGATTTCACTCATTTCTGTCATGCTAAGCTATGCTTGTTCACAGAAAGCCATTGTTAAAGACATTTGCATGCTTATCCCTAAATACATTAAATAAATATCACAGAACTAAGCTGTGATGCAAACTTTGGATCAAGGTAGGACCTTCCCCCAAAAGTTCAAGGTACTTGTGTGTGAGGGCTTCATTTCAACGTCTTGAGTAAGCCCTACGTTCCTCCCCGTAACAGCGATTTTAGTATAAACTCAATTTTACCTATCTCTTTTGTATTTAATTGGAATGTTAGCATTATTGGAAGATCCAATGAGGATATCGTCATATCAGTTGTGGTCTTATAGATGCTTTCCTCCTGATGTGAAAGCCTAGAGCTACTGAGGGGTTCTGTGATAAGCATTTACTTTTAGAAGGCCTGAATTAAGTACAATTATGATAGTAAACAAAACAAAATCAAATATATATGATGAAATAGGTCACCGTGATGAGGACATCTCCCAGATTTGCAAGGCTTTTGTGTGTACTTGCACATGCATGTGTGTGGAGCTACTAACCAGTAGAGCTATACTAGTGTCAGTGGATTGAATGCCCTTGTGAGGCCATGTAGTCTGTACTAGAACTGGTGTCCAGATGCTTTCCAGTGTTGAGAGTAAACCAGAAGTCTAGTGTTTCATATGACATTTGCTATCCATCGCTCTCCCGTACGAAAGTGTTATGAGTGTCCTCATGCCTGTATCCATTGAGGTCTTTTAACCCTCCAGATTAATGACCTGATGTTCTCTATAAAATCTTAAACCAGGAAAGCTGAAGGGTTCTGTGTCAAGGTCTCAAGCTGAGTTGTTAAAAGACAGGGAGCTCCCCATTGGTGTTACCGCCCCATCATGTTCTTTGTGGAGGATCTTTTTTATAGACCTCCACAAAACATGAAAAAAATCATTGCTGGTGCTTTACAGAAAGCCACTAACCCCTCAGGACCTCTGTTGTTCTGGGGTGCAGATTAGAACATAATTAAAATTCTTTAATCAGAACATTTGTCCTTCAGTGTGTATGTGAGAGTATTGGCTCTGAACTACCCACAAACCTATTACCTTTACAAGGCTACTCTGGCCAGCTTCTTGGTTTTGCTCCATTTGTTCCATGAGTGTTTACGAGTGTGGAACAAGAAAAAAAGGAATTTGAAGATATGTATAGTATGTAGCATGGGAAATTCCTGTTCCGAATGAAGTCAACAGTGAAATTCCATTGACATTTGAAGCACTACTCAAAGCTTTTATACTCTAGTGATATTCAGTGTCTGTTTATTAGGTTTTAGAAATTCTTTGTGAAAATCTTCAAAAAGGTCCTCCCATTTTGTCCGTTCAGCCATAGCAGTTTAATATTTTGAGGTTGAAATGAAAGGCTGTGCACTTGGAAAGCAGGAAGACTTTGTATTTAGAATTCCTTTCAGTGCTAGGAATCCAAGTACTAACTCCACATCCTTTTGTTTCCCATTTAATAGTTTGGCATTTTCCTCTGTACATTTTAAATGCTCTTTTTGCTTGCTTTCAAAAGGTGATGGGATCCAGCAAACCAAGTTACTGGGGAAGAGCTCAGGGAATTTGAATTGTGTGCCAGCTCAGCCACTGATTTGCTTGTACCTATAGACAAGTCCAGTCCTTCACTCAGTAATAATTCTGTTTCTGTATTTTTTGGAGGGTGGTTTTTTTTTTTTTCTTTCTCCTTTCTCAATTCTAAACTTTTAGGCCTCTAGAGATTCTAAGCAGTGCTATTACAAGAACAATAACAGGTAATTTCTGCTCATGATCTGTGAGTTGCAATGGCTCAACAATAAAAACTTGTTGGCAAACCAATTCACTAGACTTGGGAAAAAATGAACTGGTAGCAACCACCTAACACGTAGTCAGGATAACTCATGGCAAAATCTTACCCATCACTTTCAAAGATTCCTTTCTTGCTTGCTAGCTTTGTAAGCAATGAAGTAAGAAATGCCATTGCCATTTTGTAGATCAAGGTTTTCTAAAGGGCTTACTTGAAAAATAGGTTCATGCTATGGTGCTTGTTGTGGAATTACAGATGCAAAAATTTGGGTCTTTGGAAAGTGGGGTCATTGGTTTTCTGTTTTCTTTTGCAAAGAATTGCAATGCAAGATTTAATGAAAGAGATTTAACCTAGATAAAATTGCCCATTTATTTGAGTTTTGCTGAATAGACAGTCACTGACTTACAAACTGGTTCTAATGTTTCAGCCATGGAGACAGCTGATGATGGATCAATGCACAACATGTCTCTGCTCCCTCCAGTCAACGTCTTCTCGGAGATATACTCTGACATGTACAAAATTAAGCTGTGAACCATGCCCAATAGTAAGTGCGAGTGGTCTGGATGTTCTGGTTAAGAATGTGTCTGATGAGAAGGTGATGTTCTTCATTGTAAACACCAATTTATGTTCTGTACAACTCTGGGACCTGTTGCCTTTCTCCAAGTTTTTCTGAGAAGTTGTGGCCCTGTGTTCTTTCCCGGAATTAGATCAAATATACCAAATGTGATCTACATCCACAGTGTAGGAAAAGGTAACTTTTCATAGCACTCAGGTCCACAGGCACATTTTTGTGAGTGTATTTCAGACTACTTACCTTCAGGGCAAAATAAGGTTTGGCGTGTTATTGGGAACTAAATAAACTAAATGGAGCAAGGCTGTGGGCTCAAATTATGTCCTGCAACCGCTTATCTTGACAAGTTGTCAGCAGTGTCCCAGCTGACCTGTTCTGACTAGCAAACTTCCAAATAATGCCGTGGCACAGGTCAGTGGTTAGGACAACCCAAGGCCAACTTGTTTTGGGGGGAGAATGCAGTTTAGACATACAAACGTATTCAACTTGTCTGCAGGCCCAGAACACTGGCCTTTGACCCCCTATATTTGCTGGTAAGGATGTAGCCTGTGACAAAAAGGAGAGTCTGGAATACTTTGTGTGGTTCTGGACACTAATATCACCCCTCCTGTGAGGTATAATTATAGACACAAGCTTCTGAAAGGAAAATAAATAAATGGCCAAGCTCAGTGCTGGGCATATCCCTCACTTCCACAAAATATAACCTGGCAGATCAATGCAAAAAACCCCAACAGATACACTAGAATGAATCCATGGCCAGACACACATGTGCATATATATGTTCCCACACAAAAATACTGAAACATCAATTCTTGCTTTTCAATGCAAGAAGCCAGCTGTAGAAATTAAAGGTAGAGGAATCAACAAAATACATGGTAAAAAAAATGGGAAAACATTTCTCTCCTGCTTCTTTCACCACCCACACAATTCCCAAACAGCTCCTTTCCCCCACCTGACCCAAAAGCCCAGACTAAACAAAAAACCCTGAAGAAAGGGCAATTTCCAGTTGGGCTTATTAAGCACTGTGAACTCGTGTTTAGGAGATGTGCAGCTACCCAAGGGAGGCTGCAGATCTAGGTGTATGTATCCCTTTGTAGCCATTGTAATGAATCTGTGGAGCTTGAGGGGAAAAGAATATCAAATAAGATACAGATTGTCTTCGGCCCCCTAAGGCCAGTGGGATTCGCACACATACTTGGGTCTTTCCTGTCTCAGAGTCATTGATTTCCTGGTATACCCAGATTAAAAGCAATTCCTTCATAATGGACAGAATCATGGGTTAAGAGTATATACTTTCTCAGAAGCACCTGCTTTCTACTGGATGCTGAAGCTGTGAAAGTAAATGCAATGGTAACTGAAGTGCAGCCAACTGCAGCATATTCTGCTCATCAGGGTAATTTTTTTTGGTCATTTTATGACCTACTTTAGGTGCTTACATTTTTGCTAGTAGAGCAAATTCACCTAAATAACAATGAACTGTTTCCCTCCGATGATTTAATAGTAACCCCCCACCCTCCCCAAATTCTTTTTCTATAAAAAACATATGGATAACATGCATGCCTTCACTCAACCAGAAAGTGTTTGTTGTCTTAAAAATGTTCAGCTCATCACAAGCAGCTGTTGGTTATGTGTAGCAGCTGGAGACATTACTGTGGGACGCTTCATGTGTTAACTCAGTTCCTTTCTGTTTTTTTTTTTTTTTTCCCTTTCCATTATCTACTCTATACCTTTCTTCCTCTCCATCTAGTGCTGCTCATTCCCCCATGCTCCTTTCCCTGCCACTGTTTTTTCTTTCCTGTGCCATTTGTGGGGCTCTATTTTTCCTCTTTTCTTTTTTTCTTTCCTTTTTTTATTTTATTATATCATACCCTCTCTGATGCTCTTTTTACTTTAGTGTTTTATCAGGCCGTTCTCTTTTTCTTTCCATAGTCCATATTTTCCACCTTAACCTTATTCTCCCCTTTCCCTGCCCACTGCTTACTGGTTATCTTGCCCTTTTCTCCTAGTTTAAGCACTTCAAACTACTTTTCCAAGTTGCACTGTGTAGTATTCATTAGCTTTACAGAGAAGTTCCTGCACACCACAAATACCAACTCTGTATCACACAAAACATTTTAATACGTTTCTTACCCTGTCCTACTGTCATGTGTTGTTTAGTGGATATGACATTGCAACTGTTACAGTCAAAGAATATTGAATTTAGTGGACACAGGAGGCTTTGTACTTGGAAATAAACTTCTCTCCCTATTGTATAATTAATCAGTACAAGGATCTATGCCAGCCTTTATAAAACAGAAAACAAAAGTATGCAACTAATTAGATTAAGCTAGTCTAGTACTACTGTTTAGAAAAGCATTTTTCTGGCTATCATTTTGTCCACTGATTTTTATTAAAAAAAAAAAAAAACCACAAACAAAAAAAACCAACACCAAACCCCTCTGCAAATAAGAGTAGGAAGCATGTTTAAAACAAAATAAACTGAGAAAAATGTCCTTTATCTTCTAGAATACCAAAAGGCAGGAAATCCCTGGCTCTTGCTGTGGAAAATGTGTGCAAACTTCATGTGCCATCAGGCTGAGAGATGGAAGACTTAAATACCTTCAGGTACGTTCTAAGCACTCTTTTTTTTTATTTATGAGTAAATGTAGCACAGACTTCTGGTGAACCCAAGGAAAGTGCATTTTTTTAGGTCATGTATTAGGAAAGATTTCTTCAGTGAAAGGGTTGTCAAGCATTGGAACAGGCTACCCAGGGAAGTGGTTGAGTCACCGTCCCTGGGGGTATTTAAAAGATGTGTAGCTGTGGGGCTTAGGGACATGGTTTAGTGGTGGACTTGGCAGTGTTGGCTTAACGGTTGGACTTGATGATCTTAAAGGTCTTTTCCAACCTAAATGATTTTAGGATTCTGTGTGTGTTTGTGGTTTTATGTATTTTTTTAAAGAAGCTCCCAACTCAGCCAGAAGTTAAATATTTATATATATGTCTCTTTAAAAGACAATTCATAGGCCAAACTCCTAAGTTTCTCACTTAGACAAGTTTCTGTTTTAGGTTAATGGAAATTTCTTCCCTGTTAAGAGCTGAAAAAGGTCAGGTTTTGGCAGTCTTGGCTGAGCTGTAGTCAACATGGCTATGGAAGTAAATAGAATATAGTGACTTTGTTGATAAACAATGCTGTTTACTAAATATTCCCATGTTTTATATACTCCACCACATTGGTACATTAATTGAAATATCAGTAAAGGAATAGTCAGGCTGTATACTATCCTGAAAACTTACTGTCCCACGTCATTTCTGTGTAAAGCTAACAGCCCTTAAATCTTTACAGCCAAATGAATCACTTCAGGATGGCTGTGATAGTCACTCCTGTAACATAAATGAGAAAGGGGAATTTATCTGGGAAAGGAGAATCACTATCTGTCCTCCATTTGATTCCAGAAGATGTTTGGCTGAAGGAGTAAGTAGCGCAATGGGTCCTGTTTCCACATTTCCTAATAGACTCTGTCATGTTTATGGTTCTGTATATAGGTACCTTATGTGTATTAGGGTGTGAAACCCCAACTCTCTTCCAGCACCTTGGCTAAACTGAATTTGAACTTTCTTTGAAATTCAGAAAAATGTAAGTTTTCTTTATTTTAAAATATATGCTGGTTTTATGTGGGGCTATACTGCAGGGGAGATACTGAGCTTGCATTAATTCTGTTCCATATGGAGCAGCAAACATAAGAAAATGGTTGTTTTAACAATGTTTTCAGTTTGGTATCCAGAGCAAAACTGTGTGGATAATTAAGCAAACTGATGAAACAGTTAGATCACCCCCTTTTTTCCTATGAATATGCATGTGAAACACTGAAACATTTTTTCTCTACCCTTGAATGAGATCAGGGAAAGGAATTTTCACAATGCTTTAGGAAGAGCTCAAAATTCCACATTTGCAGATGTTTGGTGTAACGGTATAATAAAAACCCCTCCCAACATGTCCACCCATCTTTCCTGTGATTTGAGGTTAGCCATAGATTGAGGAACAGAGTGCAGGTTGGGGTGTAGCACATGGGGTCCTGCTTTTGCTCGTCTAGCATCACACAGGTGTTTATATCCACCTGTCCCTGTTTTCTTGGGCACAACAGGAAGCGCGAAACCCCTTAAAAAAAAGCTTGTGCCCAAATCTCTCTCTACATACACATCAAGCAAATGGAGGATTTGATATATAAAATGCAGGAGGAATAAAGCTTCTATAGTGCATTTCTCACTTTGTGAAATCACTATAGCACACACAGTTTTGTTATACAAACAAGGATTTAGAAAAATGCTGGATTATGTTACAGGCTTGGGTTTATTATCATATTCTAAAGGTCTTAATTGAAAATCAATGAAGAAAAATTTACGTTTTAACCAGTACTTCCCAAACTACATTTATTCTCCTCTCATCCAAAAAAATGAACTATTTCAGTGATACAATTGTGGGTTTCATCTAGTTACAGATGGAAAGTTTAGGGTTTTTATTAAAAAAGCCTCCAAACTTTTGCATGTAAGTTCAGGTGTTTAGTGCAACAATGGCATCACCCTGCAGTATAAATATTTCTCCATTTTTCCTTTCACTATGAGTTCTCAGTAATTTCCCACCCTACATATGCTTCTGAGAATTATTTTCTACGTGGTTGGAATGAAACAAGAAAAATAAAATTTTTGGCTGTTAAAACTTACTTAATTGACAGATGTGATATTTTATGATGATTTGCCTGTATGTTGTCAGCTGTTTTGGAATAGGAATGCTTTCCTCTATATTGCTAAAAAAATTAAAAAAGAGGCTGCTTAACTTCCTTTCTTAAACAGATATAAGACTTGAATGCTATTGGGTTTATCACTCTGGTTCCCAGAAATCTATTTGTATTCAATGTCTTTACTTTAGGAAGCTCCTAATATAACATCAAAGCAATATTTTCAGGTGTTGAACTTGCTAATGTAGTAAATTATTTCCAATCAGCTATCAACAAATACAGTCACAAGTTCAAAACCTTAAAATGGATAAAGAGATGATTAATAATGTCGATTTATATTTTTTACAATACAGGAATACAATTTTCTTGCCTAATACCCTATTTTAAACACCCCTTTGTATTCTTCTAGCAGAACCAATTTGTATTACTTGTGCTAAAATAGAAGTTTTCTTTTTTTTTTTATTATTTTAGGGAAGAATTTCAAAAGTTGGCAATACCTGCTGTGACACATGTAAGTAAATAAGCCAAAAGTCTTGTATGGAAATTGCAGAGAGTGTAAGGTACTGTGTAAGGAGCTATGTTTTGCATAAGATGCAGTTTAATGAAACAGAGCTAAGCAATGTGCTTAAAATAAACCATTGAACAAGTCTGCCCTCTGACTGGGAAAGTGCTGTCATGTTTTGTCCACTAGAACACATGTTTTGACAGTATTCACAAGTGCTTAGAAAGAAATAGATACTCTCCACATTTTATGAAGATGTTAACTATGAATGTTTTACTTTATTGTTCATCTAAAGATAATGGGAACAGTATTGCACCCGCAGGTTGGCAAGTCACATAATCTGATGCTGAATAAATGAGGCAACCACTTCATGAATAATCAATCAACTTAAAATGAATTTAACAAAAAGCAACTGGTGGCAGTAATGTAATTTTGACTGGTTTTCAATAATGTAATACCCAAAAAATGGTAGGGGAAATGCTTGTCAAATGTGTGTTCTTATTGAACACCATGATTGCACCTTAAATTCAGCAGTTTAGGAGTCAGTCCTGCAACTCTTAATTTCATGCGTCATTGTGTAGATAATCCAAATGTCAGTCAGGCTGTGAGTGTAGGAAGGGTTTGCTTACATGAGGAAGGATTGCAGGGTTGGGTTCTCATTTCCAAAATGAATCTCTGATGCTTTTGTGAACAGACAACCTCTCAGTTTTCTCCTCTGTAAGTAAAAATTAATAATATTGTAGCTCATTTAAAATAAAAAACAAACTAACAAAGGATTGATATTCTATTTTAAGATCAGAATATCAACATCTTGCCTGCGTTCTGTTATCCTTTTTTTTTTTTTTTTTAATCTATGCATGTGCTAATAAATAAAAGATGGCCAGCATAGCAGCCCATCACCACACTGGCACAGTAACTGCTATAATAATACCCCTGATGAAGGATCTTAACCCCTAGAGAGTTTGCAGCCATTGCCTGTCTGTGTAATCACCGAGTTCCATCTTGAGAAACAGAAGTCAGAAAGGTACTGAGATAGACTGTCATCAAATGCCTCAAACAGGTAATTCAGTTAGAGCGTTAATCTACCAGGCTTCAAGTAAGGAATACTTAAAATTGTTTATTAACAAAAACAGATTTTAAAATTTAAAAGACAGGGTGGTGGGCCAGCTTCACTAATCAAGAATGCCTATCACTGCAATTGAGGAGATGAGAAACCCAGTTGCAAATGAGCACAGCTCCATACATATATTTATTTAACCGTTATAGTCATTTAAAAGGATACCTCCTTGCAGCAGCAAAAGCAAACTGATCTAAGTAAAATATTGCGTGCCTAAAAACACCTGAAAATGTTTTATGGGCCTTCAAATCCTTATTCCCATTGCTGTTTGCTTGGATTTAGCTCAAAACTGAAAGTCCTGGGTTACAGCACAGTCCTATTCCTGGTCGCTTCTCTATTCAGGGCCCTTCATAAGGAAAAGTCAACATTCTGCATCCAGCCAACTAACCACAGGTTATCAACTGAAGGACAGTGACTAACACGTAGCTTTCAATCAAACAGTTACTTCTAGATGCCAAACTCTCTTTCTCTCTCCTCTGTATTTATATCTTTCCACCAGGGCACTCAGTAGCAACATGCAGTCTCTTAAATACTCTACAGGTAACACCAAGGCTTGGCAAAGCTACTGTAAAACCAGAATAATTTAATTATTCTTAAAAGTCGGATAAGAGAATAATCAGTTTCTCATGGACGCAGAGACCTAGATATAGGTTACATTGCCTTCCCAGGTCTTGAGAGAGTTTGTCTTTCAGACACCTCAGTACCATAAAGAATTGGGCAAAGAACTTGATTTCTCAAGTTCAAAGCACACTTCAGGGTGATGCCTTTGGTTCAGTGGAGTCCTCTGTGGCTTTGAGCAAAGGTTGTTTAAGAAGCCAGTTTCCTTTCTGATGTTATACCTTGGCAATTGAAGTTTGTTAGTGTGTCTGAGTGCATTGTTCCAGGTTTTAAGCATGTAAGAGCACGTACGTGGACAGGCTTATTTTCTCATTAGAGTTTTGTGGTACTAACAAAGGACTTGATTATTTGCAAAGGACATTCCTTATTTTCCCACTTAACAAAGAAGTTGCATTTTGGCTTCTTACCTCTTTTCCCTGTTGATCTCAATTGTATATATCTTGTTAAGTTACAAGCACTTGCCTTTGCAAAAGAGGGTAGTAAAATAACTCGGGAACAAGTCAGTAAGTCAGGATCAAAAGGGTGATGAAGCTGTGTTGAGTCTGATGACAATTACTTTGTCTGGGCTTTTCAGATGTGCAGATACAATTGTGTATTCCTTCCAGGTGGACAAGTTTTACCAAATGGAGTGATGAAATCGTTAAAAGAGAACTGGCAGTTCCAGCCCTGGAGTCAGAAACACTTTTCTTTTTTTCTGCCCCGCCTTTTTTTTTTTTTAAAATGAAATGTAAAGCTTTAGGAAGGGACAGAGCCAATTTGATACTAACATTCCCATGGAAAAGGTACCGAAAACTATGTTTGCTGCTAGGAAGAAGGATACATTTCTCTTCAATTTTATGTATCTACTTAGTTGTGCAGTTGGCCACCTGAGTTCCTTCAGCTCTCTGAAATGCTGTTGTGTAGTATGTAAAAAAATAGTCCAGTGTTCTGGTAAATACAGAAATTCTATTGGTTAGCTAGAAATGAATAAAAGTAGGAGCCTGTCTTTACACAGAAGCATAGCACTATATTAACACTACAAAGATCTACTCTTTGAAGTGCATAACAGATCCACTTAAAAAAGCATTAGCTCCTTCAGAAGTCTTTAGATGTGGGGCAAACCAGACAAGAGTGTTCAGAACAAAATATTCTAGATTAGTCTGTATCTGAGCATGTCATTGGTGAGGTTCCCTTCAAAAATGGAGGAGCAGAGTCCCCGTCAACTACTGCAGTTAACAGATCATAGCAAACCAAACTCATTTTACAAAGAGGGATCAGCAGATTCCTTGAGCTTGCACCCTCCACACATAACAAATCCAGACCTACTGCCTCTTGTGTGGATTTCTTGTTAGATGGAAAAAAACCAGGGAGAATATAGCCAACACTAAGAGCAAACAGTATTGGAAAACAAGTATCAGAGTACTTAATGACTTACTGAAGACAGTGGAAAAGTTCCCATTGACCCAAAGTTAGATTTTTGCAGAATTCATTTTCTAATTTCATTTTTTTCCCCCTTAGATTTTCTTTTTACCATGTTAGTTAGTTTTCTGCAAAATCCACTGCACATGGAAGGACTGTTAGGAGTTGTCAAATCTAGGAGCCTGACAGAGGCAAGGCTGCCACAGATGATGTCCCCAGGTCCAGGCAACAGAGAGGCTGAGCATGTAGCCCTATAGGCACACATGCAAACACATGTATACAGCATGCACACACACATTCTTTATGTACGCACAGAGAAGCACCCACTACTCTGGCAAACACAAACATCACCTACATTCTCATCCTGATCTCCCCGCTGGCTGATCAGGATGAAGGTCCTTAGTGGTCTTAGGCACTCACTCTGTCCAGTAATCCCTGCTAACCTAGACTCATGGGCTATACGACCTGTGGTCTAATTCCAGTTGCTGGCACTTACACCTCCATACACACACATCCACACAGAGAGTCCATCACCCAGGAAAGCAGCTAGAAATGGAGTTTAATAAGAAGACAGGACAGGCTGCAGTGATCAAATGTAGGGCAAGATCAGATGAAACTATGGTCCAGCAGCTGTGTAACATGCAACCAGCCCCCTTTATGCCTTTATCGATCCATTTTCCCATGCTTGTTCCTCACCAAACTACCTTAATCCTTCTCTTCCCCCACCTTTGGTTCCTCCCCTAAGAATCCCATGATAAGTCAGTCTTGTGGAATCCCAAAATCTTCTTCCCTAGCGTTGCATAAGGAGTCCCACGCAGTCCTGAAAGCAGTGACCCACCTCATGATGTCATCATGATGTCGTGATCGGGAGAGCTGCTCCTGCTGACTCATCTTGAAGGACATCATCCCAAGACAATGGGATCTCTCTCTTGTGACTGCCCTTGGAATAGCCAGGTCAGGGTGTTTGGTTTCTCTGATTAGGTTATTTGGGTTTCCATGTGTGTCATCTTTCTCCTGTGCTCCTGCTTGCCCAATGTACCACTGAACTATCTTTAAAAGGAGTTATCTAACATGGAAGCCAACAGGTAAAAGGCAGACGTTAGGTGGCAAGGTGACTTTAAAACAAAGCAGTCAATTGAAAAGAAACATGAGGGAAACCCTGCTCTCCAGTGGAATTTTAGGGCTGTAGTGTGATATAGTCACATCTCTACGTTAATTACTCTAAGGAGACACACCTAATTCTCTTGCCAGGCATCTTACCAGTAATGACATCTTGCTAACAGCAATTTCAGTAATAAGGGGGAGTTAAAAAAAAGCAATTGTGAGCACTGTCAAATGCTTTTTCTTTCTTTTTTTTTTTTTTTTTTTTTTTTATAACTTGGTAGGTGTGAAATTGGAATGTCGACCAGTAAGTACCAGGCTGCAGTATTCAAATAACAACGGATGTGTGGCTGAAAAGGAAGTCCCTATTTCTCATTGTGAGGTAAATAACAAAAACAACCCCCCTGCCCCAAGACCTGCCTTTGCTCCCTTTCTGTCTTCTGCAAGGGAAACCTTTGCCTCCGCTATGGCTTCACTTCATTAAGTGGAACATCAGTTCCTGTCCTTCTCATCAATTCACTCAAACAGTGTAAACCTCATGGGCACTTATGTCCTAAAGTAATTTGGTGATGCTGAATTTTCCATATTCAAGCCAGCATGAAAAAAGACACTTTAGACACAAAGGCTTTGTTTGTACCACTCCGCTTCCATCGGAAATTAATGACTCTGAAGTGGCTTTGTTAGGGCTTTCTACGTAAAAAAAAAATTTCATCTCAGTATTAGTGAAACTTATTTTCAGACTGAGTCTACAGTTAAGCACACATATCCCTCTTCAGGCCCTGAAGTTGACTTATGAGAGTGTAAACAGGTATTTAGATGCACGATACTTTAAAAGACATTTAAACTTAAGCGCTGTGATTTGACTTCTGTGCTCTACAAGCTCTATGACTCCTCTCAGCCTGAGCACTAAGCTGTTGTGTTCTGCATGTATTGTGCATTTCTGCCATAGTCAGACTAAAGGTTTAATTTCCTGCCCATCACTGCTTACACCTTATAGGCCAACTTCCATTTGAAACATGAGCATGGCTTCCCTTCTGGATGTTCCCATCTCTCCGGAGACTGGGAACCAAAGACTACGTTCTCTTCCCAGGCTGGGTTGTGGCAGGACAGCTGCTCAATCTGAGATAACCAAGCTTCATACAAGTATTGTATA
Source organism: Sula dactylatra (assembly GCA_013389905.1). Classification (NCBI taxonomy): domain Eukaryota; kingdom Metazoa; phylum Chordata; class Aves; order Suliformes; family Sulidae; genus Sula; species Sula dactylatra. Next base: position 520,355 of record WEKW01006416.1, read on the forward strand.
CAACCCTTGTATACAATTCAAGCTATGATGTACCAGAGTGACAGTCAAGAAGATGGCTTGCACCCAGCCCCTTGAGTATTCTCTTTAGTTAAGGCAGTAGGCAAAATGAGTCTCTCTCTTTCCCATGACTACGGGGAAAAGAATGGGAACATAGAGAACTACTAAGGGCATACATGCCCAGACTTTTCAGAAAGCTCCCTGGTGAAGGGTCTTCGTTGCTACACAAGTCTTAATAAGAGTGGAACCTTTATTACCTATCATCATCATCATCATCAGAAGAAAAAAGTCTGTTTCAATTACTTCACAATTCACACAACAGTCTCTTGTCCTGTTCACAAAGTCAATGACAATCAGGTTCTTAGCCATAAAATCATATGTGTTGAAGCTTCCCCTGCAGAAGTACAGATTTTATATTGTGAATCTGGCCATATATTGAGCAAAATAAGTACCCCTACTACAGCTGGTATTAAGTACAGTTTTCCTAAAGTCCTCTCTGATAATCTATGCAATTTCTTTGTATTAATCTCAGGAATAAGAATGCAGAGCCACCAAAAGAAATAGACTCTGCCAGAGTTTGATGTGGGGCCATTTGTTTTTACATCATGAAATCTTATAGCTACAGGCATTGACAGCTTGGTCTAAATTAGTAAAATGGCCAGACAAGTAGAACAAGGGAAAACAGCAATCAGCAGGACAACAATGGATGTGTGGCTTGCAACGTTTGGGCTAAAGAACTTTCTGAATGCATGATCTCATACTGCTGAGACAATAACCATATGTGCTTAAAAACCAACAATAGCCCTGGACATCACCTATGATATTTTAAATTACAGGCTTTTTTTGTGTGACCAGTTTCTTCAACTCTCCTTTGCTATGCTTATGCTCATAAGACATTACTCTTTGATCAGCACGCCACATTCTGGAATCAGATACCTGTTTCTGAGTTCATGTTTCACAGCACAGTACTGAATGCCAGGCGAATTTATCCATGGATGTTTTGAAGGGAAGAACCTGGATTCTGATTGCACTGAGGTCTGGCACTGTTCAAACCTGGCATATCTTTTTTCCATTTAGGGGAAGTGCAGAAGCAATACCAGATACTCTGTTCAGACAGGGAAATGGGAAGACCTGTGCAGCTGCTGTACAGCCACTCAAACAACGATAGTCACAATCCCTCTCCGGTGTGCCAATGGGACGGTGGTGCAGCATTACATCCCTTCTGCCTCGCAGTGTGAATGCTATTCTCGGAAGTGTACAGACTGAATATTTCCAAGAAACCCAGTTGTGTAATCTCAAGTTTTGTGATGAGGGAGCCAGCCTCATTTTCTCTCTGTAGACCGTTTTATCCAGTAGAATCCTGACTAACTAATTGTATCAACATAGCAAACAGTAAAATGTACTAGCACAATGGAGCATTTTCTGATTATTCTTGGGATTGTTTATAGATAAGATATTGCGGATTGTATTGTTCTCCATCTTCTCCATGGAAAGTAATCCACATTATTAAAAAAAAAAAATCAACAAAAAAAGCAAGACCACACCTCAATAACAGAAACAGTTGCTTCTACTTGGAGAACATATCCCAAAGCATTTAGCATTGGCTTCAGAGACTTTGCACTTGTACTCCCCGCTTCAGACCTTAGTGACACAGCATATGCTTTTAGGTTTTTGGTCTTTTTTTCCTCCTCCAGTCAGGAAGTACAGTAATTACCGAGTAAGACTTCATAGTAAGAGAGTGATGTTCTTGGTACACAAACAATACTGGTTATGGCTCAAGCAACCAAATATCTTCATGCAGTGCACATACGTGTTCATCCTGAAGCTGAACGCAAAGCAATTGTGTGCTGAGGACAGGCTGTATAATTTCTATAAGTCCTCAGTACTTGTGAATGGGCTGAGGGACAGCTCTTACTATTTACTTCAGCACTTCCACAGACCAACTTGAAGAGAAAGTTCATCAGTAATCTCCCTTATTTCCAGGTACCAGAACTTCATCTATTGCATTAGCTACAAAAGTTAGAATTCTTTCACATGCAGAATTGCCAGTGGCAGGTTTAATTTAGTTACTGCTGCCAGGGATAAATTTATCAGGATTTAAATTCCACTTGGTCTGGTCAGGCCATGGAAGACAAAAGATTTTCCAGAGGGTTGCTGGTCATGGTGGAATCTAGTGCCAGTTAAGGAGTTTCACTGGGAAGTAATAATTCCTCAAGAAATATGAGGGAGGGAAAACTGTTCATTCCATTTGAATTTTTGAAAGACAAGAAATATTTAAACTTCTTTTGAATTGGGTTAAACTTTTTTTTTGTATAGTATTTATAATTCAGGTATAGGAGGTGAATTAAAAATAAATAAAAACACAACCCCAAACTTTTCATGTTTGTGATTAAATCAGTAAGGCTTAAGAATAGGTTATGGGTAAAAAAAAAAAAAAAAAAAATCATAGTTTCTCCAGCTCTAGCAGAAGTGTCCTTGAACTACTGAAAAGCATATGTATAAGTCCTGAAGGGTAAGAGTGCTCCTGAGAAGCCTAGAAAAGGTCAGGAAATCAGGTTATTCTTGTGCAGTTTTTAGGTTGGCATCCGTAGAAATGGAAGGCATTTCAGAGGACATTGTCACCATTGCCCCTAGGTCACAGAGAGGAAAGTTTTGAGATGAAGAGCTAGTGCTCCTCACATGAATGCCATGTTGCATAATTAAATGGTTCAAAACACCTCCCCATCTGCATGAATGGCTCCCTTTGGGAGCAAACAGAAACTGTGCCTTCAACTAAAAAGGCAAGTTGTATTCCTTTTTGAGAGGAACCAGGCAGATCCCTGCTGCTTCTTTTTTGCCGTTCAGTTGTGAATTCAACACATATTGAATTGCAGGCCCTTTTTCCCTTATTATTCATTCAAGACAACCTCTACTGCTGGACAGTGCTAGAAGCACAGGCCTTCTACGCATCTCTGTTTCCTCTGCTATAGCACCACAATAACCCCAGGGAGAGAAACCGAGTTTTAATTGGCACCAGTACCACTTACTGCAGTAGATCTGTCACCAGTTTTCCTCCATCCGTGCACTAGCTCCTTGTTGTAGTTGCCTCCGGTTATTAAGCTTCCCAACAGATGGATTTGGGTCACCCAGGTAATCAGCTGCACAGCAGCTCATCTGAAGCTGCAAATAAGCAGCTCCTGGTGCAGCAGCCTGCAACATCAGAGAGGACCAGAGAAAAGGAGTAGATAGGTGGTAAAAGGCAATGTCTTTCTCTGCCCCATACCATTTCTGGACTGCCCCTTTGTTTCTGTTGGTGCCTTCACCCAGACTGACCTCTCTTAGCTCATGAAAGCTGATGGGATTGTAGCCTAAGGCTTCGTGGCTGAAGACGTCTTCTAATCAGATCACTGCATGAGTCAGGCACCAGCTTATCAGTATGGGGAGGGCACACAGCAGCATCCATAGTGCAGAGATGGAGGCACAGTTTTCTGAACTTCTGAAAAGCAGACACACACAGCTAGTATTTTCTACCAGCAACAAAGTGGATGGACAGATCTGACCAACAGAGGGGCAAACATTCCTGCTTTCATCACTGCTACCTCAATTAACAAGCAAAATCTTGTGGTTCTAAGTGTCTTGAGAGAAACAAACTAAAATAAAGATATTGGCTTTCCGACTGCAGCAATTAGTATTTTTCCTAAGGAACTCTATTTATTGGAAAACTGCTTGGTTACCGGATCACATTCATAGCAGATGTAGCTCACTGTAATTGGATAAGCAGAACTGTATTAAGACTTCACACCGGTTCAAGAATATGTCTCATACTACATGGCTTTTCTTTACCTTCCTTGGTTGCATTTTTGCTTTCAGGCAACTACACCACTGTACGGACTAAAGTGGGCACACAATACATGCTATGAGAACGTATTGGGTTTTCTTACAGAATAGAGTTCTGTATGGTCTATAGGTTTAATAATCTACAGGTCTATAGTCTATAGGCCTAGCTAGTACCTATATACTCCAAGCAAAGACAAGTCCCTGTTGTGCTCAAGGCCAGGAGGAGTTTCTTACTTGAAAATCCTGTCATAGAAACAGACAAGTGGGAAAGAGCAAGAGGAAGGGAATAGTATAACATCTCCCTTAACAGACTGAGAAGGTACATTACTTTTTGGCCTTGACCTGCTGGCATGAAAACCAAGCTTTTTAAGGCAGCCTGCTCCAAAAGAGCTGTCTTTTGCCTAAGGCTCTGGTGGTGCCAGTAAGGCAATTGGCTCTGACTTCCTCCATGCAGGTTTCAACTGCCTTTCACATGGCCCAGTTTCACCTAGTGAAACTCCACTATTTTCAGAAGCATTCTTGCCTGGCAGACCTGAAGAACAAAATCAGGCCCGTAATCAAGTACCTGCTTAGTAGAGAGCTATGCCCACAAACAGCGGTAGTGTGCCCATACATCAGACCCATCCATTAACATTCCCCAGCAGAATCCAGGCTTTGAGGAACATTGGTTTTCAACTTGTACATACTGCTTGTGAGTTTTGATGGTTTTGAACTACCTTAGTCTTTGCCTTTCCACCAATACTTGGAACGTGTCCCACCACTTCAGGAGACCAGCTGGATCATTCAGCATAGTATCATAGAATCATTAAGGTTGGAAAAGACCTCTAAGATCATCAAGTCCAACCGTCAACCCAACACCACCATGCCTCCTAAGCCATGTCCCAAAGTACCACGTCTGCATGTTTTTTTGAACACCTCCAGGGATGGTGACACCACCACCTCCCTGGGCAGCATGTTCCAATGCCTGAACACTCTTTCATTAAAGGATCTTTTCCTAATATCCAATCTAAAGCTCCCCTGGCACAGCTTGAGGCCATTTCCTCTTGTCCTATTGCTAATTACTTGGAAGAAGAGACCAATACCCACCTCACTACAGCCTCCTTTCAGGTAGTTGTAGAGAGCGATAAGGTCTCCCCTCAGCCTCCTTTTCTCCAGGCTAAACAACCCCAGTTCCCTCAACCTCTCCTTTTAAGACCTGCTCTCCAGACCCTCCACGAGCTTCGTTGCCCTTCTCTGAACATGCTCCGGCAACTCAATGTCCCTCTTGTAGTGAGGGGCTCAAAACTGAACACAGGATTTGAGGTGGGGCCTCACCAGTGCCAAGCACAGGGGCACGATCACTTCCCTGCTCCTGCTGCCAACACTGTTCCCAACACAAGCCAGGATGCTGTTGGCCGCCTTGCCCACCTGGGCACACGCTGGCTCATGGTTAGCCAGCATGCTACAGGATATGTTTACAGGAATGTTAAATGGATTTGGGGAGGAGTCATATAACTTCTTAATTATTAAAAGCATCTAATCTCTCTGCTAACTTTTATAGACTTCCAAGCACCACTCCTCTACAGCAAGTGAAACACAATCCGGTATATTGCCATTATTTGTCGCAGCTCTGCATTATCAACTAACACCATACCCAGGTAACTCACAAAACAGTGATGCCCAGATATGATTTTCTCTATTGGAAACCATCCTTAAAAACAGACTACAAACCCAGCTCCATTTTGACCAGCTGGATATTGCTTCCTCCTCATATTGCCTCCTGTGTATATTATTTATTACCTGAGCTAACTGTATTACCTGTAATGGACCCATCCTTATGGCTTATAGGAGCTAGTAATTCAAACCTGTGCAGTTCTTTGTGTCCGCAGGGATCCTGGCAGGCCCTGGCTCTACATTCCTATAAGATTCCAAAATTAGTGGCTATGCCTTTCTGTTTTAGCATATAATTGGTGCAGCAAATAACATGGATATAAAATAGCATAGTTTTCAGCAAGTTTTCATTCCCCTTTCCCAGAGATAACTGTATACAAAGCAATAGGTTTGCTATCTAGCCAGGGAGCAGATTAATTGGTTATAAAACATCAAAGCAAAAAGCAGTTCAACAGTTGCTTCCCTTGGAGTAGTCTCTGATCCCACTTTATTAGCAAAAAGTTACCAGAAGCTCTATGTGATTGCACTATTGTCCTGTGGCAAGTAAACATGAACTACATTGAGATCTGCACAGCTGTGGACATCGGAGCAAAGTGCCCAAGCAAAGAGCAATTTGTTTCTTCAGATAGATGGGGTGGTTATGCAATCAGGAAAAATTACAGGCACACCACCTCAAAACTTGTATGCATGGGCTAGTGTGCAAACAAAAGCCTGTATGAAGTGGCATCCCCCCCGCTAGAGAGCTTACACACAGCAACCGAGAATATATTTTTTATTTTTTTTATTTATTTTTTTTTTAATTTCTGTGATCTAATAGTTTTTAGATTAGTCAGTCTAGAAGCTATGGCATCCAGGTTGTTCCCTGTTTTGTAACTGACGGCAGTTTCTAAATGAAGTTCTGAGATTAACATAAGATACTAGAAGGGTAAGGACGACAAGTATTTGATACCTATTGATACAGTACTTAGAAATTAGGAAATGCCATTCCAAAGAAGGAACTAAGAAGAGTGGGGTGATTTAACTTTTTCTATCTGAACACATTATTCTACGTGAATGCTAAAGCAAATGCTAAAAAAGTGTTCTGTAACATTTAATGTGCTCGTCTTCCCTGTATGCACAAAGAAAGACCTTATCATTACTTTTCCCATTTTGTCAGGTAAAACGTAGTGCAGAAAAGTTTGACTGACCTGTATAAAGCTGTTCAAGATGGAGTCAGGGCTCCTGATCCCTCTCCCTTTTAAGTAAAATCAGGCATGTAACACGCAGGTTACAAATAAAATTCCTTGTGTGGCACTTCAGTTGAGCCAAAGTAAACAGACGAACACATTCTAATTCGATCTCATTCTGTTTCATTAAAAGGACAACTCTCAGTGAAAATTTGTCCAGAGTTTAAACCAGTACTTGTATTTCTCAGCCTTGCTGGGAAAGTTTTATAGCACCCAGTCCAAGTTTTGGGACACAACAGCCCCACTGCTCCCTGTATACACTCAGTATCTATGATAGCTAAGCCACAGTGCATCAGTACATCTCTCTGTGATACAGACAACTGCTATTCTTGCCAGTCATGACACGCTACATGATCCTAATTCACAGTAGAATCACAGTACTTTATTCAGTCATCAAATAAATCCATTTCCCCCTCTGACATGAGACGAACTGTTGCAGTGTCATAAATATGCTCAAAGAAGAAAAAGATTTGAACTCCAAAATAATTACACTTCCCTCTAACATCAGCAACTAAAAGTCTTGCTTCAGGTGGCATTAGTCATCAACAACTTCTCTTCCTGATACTTTGCTTAAATTGTAAGGTTGAAGGCTAAGCAGGATCCATCACCTGTTCTGATTAGACAGTTGATTACAAGATAATCCCCTGAATATTTCATGCAGTAATGACAGTGCAGCATCCAGGCAGTAAGGTAACTTGAGCAGTTGACATAGAGCCTTATAAAAAGGGTTCTGCACTTACCTCTACCTGGAAGCACTGTAAAGCTTTGCAGATATAAAGACACTCTTCCCCACAGAGACCACCTCCAAGATAGTCTAATCCTTGAACAACAGTATTTTGGACAGAGCTGGCTCTGTTGTAGAGCCCTGGTTTTGCATTATCTTTTTCAATTCCTCTCCTCCACTCCCTCTCCACTGCCTTCGGAGGAGTTAGGACAACACATGCCTGTTGTTATGTTACTTGTTGAGGCATCATGGAGCATGAAGACAAGATGCTGAAGTTCCAGCAGAGAATTGCCATGGCCTCTCAGGTCGTGGGAGTTTTGCCTTTTTCCCCTCTCTTTCCTCTGTGATGGTAATCACCAAAACAGGAGGTCTTGCTAATTAGCTTCAGTTTGTGGTTTGCTTAAAGCAGGATCAAGCCAGGATGGAAATAGCTGCTAGTGCCGTTCACTACTTAAGCCAGTGCAGAAGCAGACTGTGCACACGAACAGCATAGCCACATCCTATTAGCACTGACGCAACTTCCAGCCAAACCTCCAGGCAACATGGAAACACACACACCCGGTAAGTTTATTCTCTGCTTCATTGTTAATTGCTGCCTATGAAGTTGAATGGGGGGAAAAGGGGTGGGGAACAGAGAAAGGAATACTTTGAAAGGACTTCTGTGTCTTCTTCCAGGACATTTAAAAAAACAGAAAAAAAAAAAAAGATATTTCTGTGGCCCAGGTTACGTACAGACAGTTCAGATATAAAACACACAGAATTCATTTCTTCTGAAGCCTCAGGAGTGCAGCTGTGGGTCAGTGTTGTGATCCATGTGGAAAAGACAATCACTAGGCAAATGCCTCATGCTAGACTTCTGCTGTTTCCATCTGCATTTGCCTTACTGCAATGCAACTCGGGGAATGACCAATATCCTTTTTCAGAAGACAATGCGCAGCAGTGAGCTTTCAGTTCCCATAAGCAAGGAACAAATCTGCTCAGTGCATAAAACCTTCTGTGTTTGAGTTCCCAGTATACAAGTTTAGAATAATGTTCAGTGCTAATACTGTGTCTCACCACTACTTTACTGCTACGGTCAAAAGTTCTGTGGTTGTTTCCATGTTATCTCATTGTTTCTAGGGCTGTAGCTCTGCTGTGAGCTCTAAACTATCATGCAGCTTACTGAACCCTGCTATTTCTGTGCTCTCCCATCCAGTCCCCATCCTAAAATTATTTGCATAGCAGACCACAGTGTGCAAAGAACCATTAGAGTTAATGCATACTGCTGATCTTTGTCAAGTTATTCCAGTGTTCTTTTTTTATCCCTGATCCTTCACTGCTGGAGTTAGTCCTGATATATACTTTATGTCAGAAAAATCAGATACTTTCTGTAATCTTTACGTTTAGACTAGGATTAAAAAAAAAAAAAAAAAGAGGAGAGTCTGAAGTTATACACACAGTTGTGTTGTATAGATACAGCTCCATTAATTCTTCAGTTAATGAAACCATTCATAAGGTGGCTCAGGTTTTTGTTTTATACCATGTGGTTCCCACATCTATCTCCACAGCCCTACTCTCTTTCCCTCATTCTTGACCATTCAAGTTCATAATCGTCCACCATTTATGAGACTCTCTGGCTCATGGTGTGTGCCAGAGGTGGGTGAGCATCTCTTAAATCAGGGACATTCTTCTTGCTCCTAATGCCAGAGGTGAGGACTCCTGTGTACGAGGGTCTGCCAAAGGAGCACAACCGTGGGTTTTTACACTTGTGTCTGTGACCATAGTTACTCAGGCCAGTCAAAGCCAGCAAGGAGCTGTACTCCCCCTTGCCTGCCCCTGTCTGTTTGAGGTGCTGCCTTGCTGTTGTTCCTGGCAGCAGTTCAGGGACAGGCTCTAAGGGCCTAGAGGGCATCACCCCATCTAGGTGTTCAGTTGGTCATGTTAAAGAGTTTAGCTGTCTGAGTCCAAGGCCAGCTCCTTCGCAGACTAGAGCTCTTGTGAAGAAAGCTGGAAGTGAGCTTCCCTCCCTTCCCTTGGTAACTGCTTTTAAGCTGAGGCTTTACTGCTTGCCCCCACCTGCACAACATCGCAGCTGAGCAGCAGCTACCTCTGCGCCTGGTCTCAGACCATTGCCAGTTTGGCCCTGACCCAGACCCACAGGCTCTGCTTCCCAGCTTGACCTCAGACCTACCTTGTCACTGCTGTCTTGCTGGGGGATCACTGACTTGCTGCTCTGCTTGTGGGCTCCCTGTCAGCAGGATCACTCACTGCTCCGCTCCATCATGCTCCGCTCCATCATGCTCCGCTCCATCATGCTCCGCTCCATCATGCTCCGCTCCAGGCTCACCTTCTCCCAGGGAGCAGATGACTATAGGTCTTCTTTTCCCTAAAATAACTGTTTGAGGATTGTTATTATCCTTTGTGCCAGTAACTCTTTAGAGAATCAGTGAATATGCATTCATACAAAGGGCCAGAAGGTTATGGAAAAGCCGCTCTGTTGACTACATATTAACAGCTTCCTAAATCATTACAGTCTCAAGGTATATGGTGATATGGGAAGAAGTTTATCTTGTGCCAGAATTACTTCTTGTGCACACCTCCACCAAAAACAGAGCTACAGCAGAGGGTGACTTCCTCCACTGTGTCTTCAGGGCTACCATCAGTTAGCCTTTTAACAATCATAAGAATTAAAGACAGATAAGGCTTTTTGGATTGTCTTTAATGCTCTCTAATGCAGCATGGTACAAATTAAAGCAAATTTCAGGTTAGAGGGTATGAAGCCTGCCATGGAGAGGAGGAACTTAGAGAAAGCTTCTGGGAAATGGAAGTACAGGTGTGGCTTGGAGGAAGTAACAACGTTTAAGACAAGGTAGGCAGCACAGCCCCACACTATTTTCTCTGCTTTTCATCTTCATCACATTGTCCCAGCCATATGCCCTGGGCTAGAAGACCTCCTGGGGAATGAAACTGGGGATGCAACCAAAGGGAGGAAGAAGTGGAGCTAGAAGCAGTGAACATCAGTTTTCAGGTTTGCACCTTCCTACCTGTTCGCCCACAGCTGAGTTTCCCCTGAGACACAACATCCAAATTTGCAGCCTGTGATTTGAGTGCTCATACGGTACCTCTCAGACTGCAGATGGGAAGGGCTAAACCACCTATGAGAAATCCTAGCTAATGCCTCTGACAGTCTGGACCCTGCTCCTACATTCAGTTTGAAATGCCACAACCTGATCCTCCAGGACACTCAGCAAGGAGAATCTTGGGTAGGAATCTGTATCTCAGTTGTGTTCCTTTACGTGTGACTGTCCAAAACACTGTTTCCCCTTTCCTTCCCAGCCTCTCAAATATGATCAGAGAAGAAATACTCTTTACAGAGAGAACTGTCTAATTCCAAGTTTGGTTATGGGACTGATTTTAGCAGAAGCAGTTATGTAGTAGGGGTCTAAACATTTAGATAGTTCTTAAAGCATCCTGAAGAAAGAAATACTAGATATAGGAGATTTAATGTTCAAACTCTATCCTTCTTTTATTCAAATAAGGAGTTTGAGAACACTGTACTGATCTAAGTTGTATTAGATAACCTACTGGACCTTTTCCTTTAAGTAATACTGATTAAAGAATGGATTCGCTATGTAAAAATTTATTCCTAGACATTTCCTCTTGTGGCCTGTTCCCTTTAAGCATTCCTTTGTGTGTGAAACTCTTTTAATTGAAATATTAAATAATAAGCGGTATTTTGAAGAGACAAGGGGTGGCAGCTTAAAAAAAAACCTGCAGTGCGATGAAAACACTTGCGTACTTATACCGGTGTGACTGGCTGTATTGAAATCAGCAACTCTAGATGTGCACGTTCAGACCTGAGAAGTCATTAGCTTAGTGGGGACATAAAGAACACATGTGTAACCAAGGTACATCTTTGTATTTTTATATACATATATCCTTTAAAGAAGATATGTATAAGTCAAGCTACATAAAAACAGTAAATTCTAGTAGTTCTTTTTCATACCTACTTGGAGGGTGGAAGGAATAACAAGTTTGCCAAACAATGCTCCTAAATTGCAGATGTTTTGAACAGCCCTGCAGAGGAGTACAGGTATACTTCTGACTGTGATGTCTTTCAGACATGCAGCCCATTTCTGATACATAACTGGAAAGAGAGGAAGATAAATGAAAGCAGGCCAGTGTCTGTGCCCTGGGTGGCCAAACCATTTACAATGTGTTCTGCAAGTGGTTGTGCTGTGATAATCCGACCATCTGGACCACTCAGATTGGATAATTGGCTGTTACTCAGGATTTCATACAGAGCTCCTAATTAGGTAGACTCTCTTAATGACTACTTCACAAGCAGTGTGGTCCTTTAATACACCCTCTCAGTCCTTCCACTTTTGGCAGTATGTGCAGCTCCTTCGTCACTGAACTTCAGACAAGAAATTGGAAACTCAAATGTTGAGGTCAATTGGTGCACATGCAGCCAACCCTTAAGTTTACAAAAAGCCAAAGCAAAGGAGTGCAGAGAGGCTGAGCAAGCAAGTAGATGGTTACTGGCTGTGAATTGGTGCTGGAACTAGGGCTGGTCCCTGATCTCTGTCCTGGAGGTAGCTTGTCCTTGGAAGCCACTTACAACTTAAAGACATTTCACTGGAGGGATGGCTCCCAGGCTATTTTTCTAGAAAGAGTGTAGTTCTTGAACATTTGCTTTCCAGCTTGAATTCAGGATTCACTCTACTGCTGTTCTCTGGGGATATATATATATATATATATATATGTACCAAAGCTATGCATCTGTGCATGTATAAAAATTTATATATATATGCACACACACACAGCTTGCTTCTATTGATATTAATTCCTCTAGAATATTTACAGAATGAGAACATGTAAGGCCAGATGTCATAAAGGCTTACAGGGTAGAATGAGGTCAGGCAACATCTGAAGCAGAAGCCCCTGAGGCGCTGCAGTACCACAGGCAAGCACTGTCAGATGTGGAACTCATTCAGAACAAAACGTTTTGGTTGTCCGTTTGATTTGGGAACATGAAAAGCTTCTGGGAGAACAGGAGTCTTCCAAATTCAGACATGGAAATTCCATTTCCATCAAAAAACCTATTCTGACTGGAAGTCCCTAACTGCTTCACCTGCTTACCAGTGTTAACCTAAGGTTCGTGACACAGTTTCTGAAGGTTGGGAAGCATAATGGAAATGAAAAAATTTTATTATAAATGAACTGCAGATTTTTTTTCCTAGGCTCAGTTAAAAGGGCTGGGAAGAGAAAAAACAAGGTCTTTAATTGACGTGCAAAGGTCTTGTGAGATATCCCAGGCTTAATCTCAAAATACTGGAGAAACACTGTGTATAGCCTTTGGGAATGAAACCTTCACTTATTAATTATTTTCCTTTGAGTTTCCCTTGTGGCATCATTATGAGCTTCATTAAAGTAAACCAAGGTCAAAACTCCTTGAGAGATCAGAAAAGGAAGGCTGGTGAGTCAATCTACTCTACTGTTCAAGTGCTACAGGACCCTAATTTATTATTGATAGGAAACATAAGAATAATCATAACGTTTAGGGGTAATGTCTGTGCATTTCCTTCTTTAGCATTTTACTGGCTCCTCTCTTAGCACATGACTGTTGGTAAGTAGATTCAGCCTGTGTAGAGGACACAGAAGATTAGCAGTAGGAGGCAGACATTGCCTTAGACTCTTGGGGGGCGGGGGGGAGGGGGGAAGAAGGGATTCAATTAAATAAGGGGGAAATATGACTTCCAGATTTCAGCAACACACCTCTCCAAAAAAAAAAAAAAAAGAAAAAGAGACAAAGTTTTGCTATCACCATCTGTAAGAACGGATTCTTTTAGATTTTCCTTAAATTATTTGTTGATGATCACTGCACAATGCTATAGGCTTCTGCATACAGCCACCGCCTTCAATGGTCTGTCTTTTGAGATGCAATGCAAGGTATTTTTGCCACCAGTTGTCTGTTTCAGCAATGTGGGAGAAACACTCCAGTTACATGAACACTAAGCAAAAGACACAGCTGTTCCTGCCTTCCCTCTTCCCCCATCTCCATCACCATGAGGAAGGTGTGGAGGAAACTGCTCAAATTTTCCAGCTCTTTCCTATGACAGAGAAGGTGAAATTGCTTTTTCATAATATAGTGCAGCAAATCTCGTAGGGCAGCGTCTCCCAGACTGGAAAGTAACTATACGATGTTGTTGAAGCTTTTTGTTTCCTTAGACAGAAGGTGAAGGTGGAAGAAAAGAACGGCAGCATTACTAGGATTGCCACGTAAGAAGGCAAGAAGACATACTATGGATGTAGTGTGTCCCTGGATATACGGGACCTGATGAATGTTCCAGCTATTTCTTCTTCCTGGGGAAGACAAAAGTCCTGACAGGAGAGGCATGGTGCTTTGCCTCTTTAGTGGTAGTGGCGCTAACTTTGTGGGCAGATGGGTCTCCCATACTTATGTCCTCTCTGGTAGAAAACACTAATTCTTGAAGTACCAAGCCGTAGTTTTTCATCCCAATAAGCTTCCCAAAGAAACTATGAGTAAAGATCAACCAACCCCATTTCAGTTATGGCACCACTAGAGGGGGGAAGAGTATGAAACATTTGTGTGTCAAAAGAGTTTCTGTACCTATTACTTTTTATCATCATCTTTTGCACTGTGCTACTGCCTATATGGGATTGACTTTCTGTATTTCCTATCTGTGACCAAGCATTCTTCTCATATTCTGCTGTTACTGTACACTGCTTTATGGCAGGTATATAGCTAACCAATGGTGGTGGTGGTGCCCCTCATCCCCTCCATTATTCTGCATTCTGATCATGTAATATGTCAATACAAGAGATGGGGAACACATCTAAAACTAAAGGGTTGAAGACATTAGTCCCTCAAACCAAAACCCGTATGTATAAACTTAGATGTACTTTATGAGAATTTCACACCATTACATTTCCAAAAGTTAAGAGTTCTTAGTGGAGACTGACCGTTAGCCAGAAGATTCCATCTGTACCTGATCCCACTAGATTTGGTCACATCACACTAGAATTGAAATACAGTCCATTGCAGGCCTAGCTGTAAGCCGTAAGCAAATGTGACTCAGTTTGTTTGTGGTGATCTGGCTTCCATCTGGCATGAATGCTACACCCAGGGAACCACCACACAGTCACTTAAGACACACAGTGTCCTGGGGGGTGCTTAGGTTGCTGCAAAGCACAGACCTCCCAGCTCCTAACCTCACGACTGAAGCGCAGCAGTACAAATGCTATTGACCAGCCAGGGTAGTGCTGAGCTACGTGCAGTGTTGGATCTTTGTTCCCCCTTCCCCAGCAGTTCACACAGGAAAGTACCTGCTATTCCTCTGCAGTTGTATGCACCCCTCTCCATTTACTGAAGTGAAGCATCTGAAGTTAAATAGTGCCTATTAACTACAGTATTTCCCATTCTTATAGGAAATTATCTGCACAAAGCCTGCTTTATATCACAAAAATTATCTTTCATTCTCAGACTTTCCTCTAGCCTCCTCACACCCAACTCTGAACAGACAGAAGGCAGCAAAATCAGCAAGGGGCTCTTTTTCAGCATACAACAGCAAATACCTCACAGTTCCTCAAAACCGGGCTTCCTTGCACAGCAGTAGGATCAACGGAGCCTTTGAAGCACTGAGCTGTATGGAGTCCTTCAGCAGTTCTGTAAGTAGGATTTGATGTTCATTGACTTACCTCTAATGCCTTTGAGATGAGGAAGAGGCTTGAAGCAGGGTGAGTAGAGCATGGTGCGCTCCTCCTGTGTGTCAGGCAAATCCACGCTGTACTGGGAAAAGTGACGATGCAAGTAAGCTGGTACTATAGCCTTAGGTAGTTCAGTAGGCTCTCCTAGTGTACATCAAGAACCAATTGCTACTCTAGTAGCCTTACCAAGCTTTTCTTAATTATTTACTTTAGCCAAAATCCTTCCAAGCAGGAATGGGGTGTTGCTATTACCCTTAGTGTAGGAAAAGATCTGCAGGTTGATGGCTAAATTGGCTACCCCTGTGTAAACCCTGGACCCAGGTGTTAGTGTGGGCTGGATTAGAGAGTGGAAGCGCAGTGTGGCTGTGGTCTTCAGAGCTAGAGCTGTTGTTAGAAGAGAGAGCTCTTAGGATATGTTTGTAGTGATATGTTGGCTATTAGAGGGCTAGAATAAAATTTTTATGATATGCAGATCCTACTTTCCCTTTTTCATATTGCTTGGTACACTGGCTACTTGTCTTGGAAATGTGAGGAAGCAATGAATGTGGGACTGAAGATGGTAATTTAAATCACTGATTCTGACTTTTACAATCGTTGTGAGAGGGGAGGAGAGAAAAATATTGATAATTCAGTCGGTGATGTTTTGCAAATTGCAACTTATTTGTGTTCCTCCCTAATAAGGTCTTCTTGTGCCAGAATGTCACATGGTGAGGAAAGTAGTGCAAACTTAGGGCCAGAAAATGTCCTTGCTGAAATCTGTGGGAATTTTGATTTGTTTTCTGTGCAATAGACACCCATAGTAATGGGGATGTCACTTTGCTGCCAGGAGTGAGTAAAAGAGTCAAGGGAGAGAGAGGCATTGTTTTGTCTCCTCATCCTTTTGTTTCATTTAACTCCAGCAACATCAAATGTTGCTATGGTGCTCTCTCAAGTGGCTGGGATGTGGCAGCTGGCTACACACAGGTAATAAACAGGAAAACCTCTCAGTGACTTTTTATGCTCTCCAACCTCCTTGTTCCCTCTCCCGCATTTTGTTTGTGCTTCTCATTTCTGCCCACACTTGCCAGTAAGGGAGGAGAGGATGCTTAGAGCTCATCTTTTCTAGAGTCAGCTAATGCATTGTGTCGTGCCAGTGACCTGGTGGTGGTGACATCATTACTTCTATGCTGTATAGTTTGAAACTCTCGGGAAGGGAGACTAGAAATCTGCAACGGGGTTTTCTTCACTGTGGCAGAGATGGATCCAGGAGTTTTGCATGGACTGCCTGTGAGTACTAGCTGAAAATGTATCTAACTAGGAAATGGGGAATTGCAATAAAACGCTATCTCCCAAGCAGTTTTATGTTCTGCCAGAATGTAGTGCTGAGTGTAAGTTTAGATATGCCTAAAGGGACTATATATACACTTTACACATAAAGTGTGTGATGAGTGAAATGTGCAGAACAGATTATTTGGTGATAATTTCGTGAAAGAATGAAGGATGCATTATGCATGTAAAACCAAAATTTATTTAGTGATATGGTGACTGAAAGCTACTTTGTGGGAAACTAAGTGAAGCAAAGCAATGGAAAACAAGAATTTTGGAGACGTTGGGGTATATAATAAAATGCACATTTGTATAATATCTTCAAAAAATTGTGTTGTGATAACAAACAAGAAAACTGCCATACAGTATGCTTGGTTAACTTTGCATTCAGGACTACCAGTGCATGTAATGGAAGGTAGGGAGAGAAAGAAATCTGTAACAGGTACCTGTCAAGATTTTACTTATGTAGCCACCTATGGGAACCATAAATGTCTGGAATTAGGTTGCAGGCTGATTGCTTTGGATCAGGTTGACCGTATTTGCTTGTATGTCATTCCCCAGTCACTGGAGGGCTGGTGTCACTCTAATGACTCACACTGTAGAGAGCTCTGTAAAGGTTTTAAGCTATAGCATTGAGCTGGAAATGGTGGTTGGTAACAGTTTTGGAAAATATATGGGCTACCTTAGTGAACAAGAAATGAAAGTGAATGCCTTACATTTGGTTTCTGAGTTCAACACAGGTGCCGCAGAATTTCTGCCCAGGGTGGGGCATGATCACAGGGGTTAGTACCGCAGCAGCTTCACCCCAGAAGGGCTCAGAGAGTGGAGATGAGGAGGCAGGGATAGTCCGAGGGGTCAACTGAATGCAACATAGGCAATCTGAATAATTTTAGTAATTGATTTCCTTTTGCAGCGTTACTGGTCCATCACATAATATTTTCATAATATGTTAAAATACAGGTCAGCTAGCATTGTTAGCCATCCATTGGGCATATCCTCTCTAATCCCTGGTATTTTCCAAAGCATTTCTGTCCAGCCCTACCCTTCTTGCCCTTGTACTACACTGAGGATCCTTCTCCTGTTCTGGCTCAGATCAGTTTCTTCCCTTTCTTCCTATATGTAGTTTTTTGCTTCCCTCCCCTGCCCAGCTTTCCTCCACAGTACATTGTTTCTGATATCCCAGTCTATAATGTGATCCTTATTCCCACTCCTCAATCCCTTTTTAAACTGTGGGTGTCTTCTCCTGTATGGTATGTGTATGTGCAGGACAGAGACAGCACCGGTGTGTGTCTCTGTACCTGCCTGTCAAGCAGGTATCCCTAGCACTGGGATAAGACCACTGTCTTTAGCCGCTCACATTTGTTTACATTTGGAGGAGGTCAGCATGACTTAATGACTTGTAGGTCATACCTATCCCCAGATCCAATTTTGACTCTGCGCAGTTACGTGCTTCTATGGAGATAGACCTCAGGCCTGGCTGCTTCTTGGGCTTTTTGACTTTCTTGTCTGTGAGACTTGTGTGTTTCTCTCCCAGATTATAAACAACTATCTGGACGGGCCTCAAGGAGGGGCCGTGGGCAAGGCATCCCCAAGTGGCATGCGTTTCAGGGACAGCAAGAGAAAGGTCGACTACGTGTTAGCCTACCACTACCGAAAACGCCTCGCTCGGCACCTGCCTGGTGTGGGCTCACTGGAGCCAACTCGCGGATCTGCTTCCTTGGCCCTGGTTTTGAACGGAGGGACCAGGAAGGGCCGTGCTGAGCCGCAGCAGCAGGATGGTGCCCAGCATGTCCCCAAGGAGCAGCTGGGGCCGCCGGCAGTGGAGGTGATTGAGCTCAGCCCGCTGGACACCCTGGAAGAGGAGAAGCGGCTGCAGCGGGAAGAGTATGAACACAACCTGGTAGAAGCAGGGCTGGAGATAGAGAAAGACCCTGAGGTAAGAGGGGGAGTTGCTCCTCACGCATGTTCGGAGGTGGCTACGTGCAGGACGCAGCCATGGCTGGCGGTGCTGGCGGGGCAGCTGGGTGCCCAGAGCATTGCTGTCCATTGCCCTGCATTAATGTTAACTGAAGGGTAAATCACACCTGTGCCAACTCTTAAAAATAAGAATATATGCCCCTTTCCTTCTAACACAACACCTCTGACTCCTGCACTGTTGCTTCTGCAGCCGCAGCAAGCGTAGGATGTCCTGGAGGTCATGGCCAGGTTGACGAACTAATCCTGAAGACAGCTTGTGACTGCTGAACAGTAGTTCAGTACTGAACATCCCTGGGTCAAATGCTGCCACCGTAGCAAATATGTTATATAAGCTATTTTCATACATGCCTAAAATAGAAGAAGATGGTTGGGGTGTTTCTATATTGCTTGGTTCTTACTGCCTGGGAAATATGTGGTTGTTACTATTGTTTAATGCAGTATTGAATAGCGATTTCAATCTTGCTTGTCTCTTTATCTAAATGTTCTTATGGCTTGCAGTGAACACACTTTTCTTACAAAACACTGTGTTCGCATTTTAATATGAAAATGAGAAAGGCTCTCAAGTAATATGCTGGAATACAAAGTGCTTTTAAGACATTTTATATTTCCTCGGAATAACTCAGCAATTTTCAGTGTGACTCTTAGCTTTCTTCTGAGCCACAAGTTAACTTTGTGTTGTTTTCTTCATTTCACTTACAAAATGAACAGCTCCTACACTGCAACAGGAAAACCTCTCAGGCTTTAATGTATTTATTGTCACCACATGTGCGTGATGTTAGAAAGCACTATGGCTGTGTCAGGTGGGAGCTGTGGTTAGGTTACTTGACTGCAACCCGTTGGTCAATTGAGCATGGATCTTCCAAATCCCATGCTGATGCACTGAGTGCTGTGCTATCCCTTTGGACCTCTTTGAAAGCAATGGATATTTATATGCATTGAAGGGAAGTCCCCGCTGGGTTCTAGTTTTAGGTGCTCTATTGTTTTTGACACCAAATTTAAGAAACTTAGGGCTTCCTTTCAGAGGTGCTGAGAACTTACAGCTCATATTGCTTTCAGTGCAACCAGTCAACACTTTCAAAATGTGGACCAAATTGCAGATTACATCTGAAAATTTGAGTCTAGCTGACTTGGCATAGAATATGCACGTTAAATCACTGGAAGGAATAGAAAGAAATAGAAAGGCCTTTCGACTCAACATTTTCCTTGCTCAGTTTGCTGAGTTGCAGGTGGCTATGGGTTGTATTTCACTGCACAGCCTGGCTGAGCCATCCTTGCACTGAACAGAAAAAAGTGATCTCAGATCCTGATTCTTTTATGCTAAGCATTGGGGTTAAGGTTCAATACTGCTAACACATGACTATCTTACTGCTATGATTTTTATAACAAAATTTCATAAACCCCATGAGAACAGCTGTTTTTTGGAGGCTTCTTTCAGTTCTGAATTTCATCAGAACCTGAAAAGCCTAGCAGGAGATTTGGATTTGATTATTTGACTCATTACTTACCCGAAGTCCAGCTGGATTCAAGTTCTGGTTCAGACCCCTTCCAAGTGATGACGTGTGCTCTTAAATAATATACAAAGTAATAAATGATGTCATAGAGAGCTGATCAAAAAAAAGCTTTTTGTCACAATTTTTCTTCTGAAGAGGAAAAGGCTTTCTGTAAATGAGCTGGAAAGTTCTGAGGAAATTATTTGGTGACCAGTTCTTTTAGGGGAAAAATTAATTGATTTTGAAAATTACAAAAAAATGCAATCTTGTCAATTCTTTATCCGTGTACGTGTATGTGCATAGTCACTCTCGCCCTCAACCCCCGCCCAACACACAAGCTGTCTAATCAAAAGGAGAAAGTGTTTTTCCCTCCAGAATTTCCTGAGAAACAGGAAGGGACTATGCACTATCCTTTGGCTTCCCTGCCCTAGATATGTGGTTTTTACTTTTCTTTTTCTCACTTGGCTGGTTTTTTCCTCCTGTTAGGTAACTCCAGTTAGAACACGCTGAAGCTGCTGTCTTTGTTATCTTGCTGTGAATTTCATAAAATTTTCTGATCAGGGACATGTGAAGGGTACAGGCAGCCTTATATGTTGATTAAAATTGTGTGTTGAGCTGATATGAGAACAACTTCTGATTTGAGTCCTAGGAAGAATATGTATCTATAGGTTCGTTATACTCAGAACAGTCTTAATCGCAGCATGCTGTATTTTTGGTGTATAACAGTGGACTTTTCAACTAGTACATTTCTAGTGGTTTATGCTGAACATGCATGTTTGGTTTGGGTTTTTTTTTTTTTTTGTTTCAGTGCTAGTATAACAAGTAGATTTTTTTCATATAGTATTATTGGAAGTTGAGACATCTTCTCTAATGCATATCTCACTCTTGCCATATGTTCTGAACCAGGTGCTAAGATGAGTCTGATCTCCTGCTTAGAGGGCTGGCTGCAAAGGTAACTCAAAACAGTCCTTTGTGCTGCAGCTCCTGTATGAGGGGTTCTGCTTTTGGACCCTTGGGTTAGAGCAGGCCTTGGTTTCTCTACCTTATGTCACCTGCATATGGTCTTGCAAAGAAAAAATTCATTTAAGAACAATAGGGTATCCTGAACACAATCTCTTTCCTGAAACAGCATCAGTTTTTACTTGAAACAGTAGCAATAGAAAGGAAGAGGGCAAAAGTCAGTGGTCTTCAGTGAACATCTCTGTGCTGTCCTTTCTAGGTGGCCTATAGTAGCTATACAGCTAAAAAAATTATCTTTGATAGGGCCTATGTAGTTCTGGTTCTTGTTAACCTCATTGAACAAAAAAACCCCACACCCCAAACAACAAAAGAAAAAGAGAAGAAGCCATTGTTCTTTTTTTACTGATATTGTGGGAGTCATGAAGGACATATTCACTGGGGAATATAGCTGGTTCAGCATTTAATGACTTCTAAGGGCATCTGTCCTCTTGTGGCTGGGAAGTTGCTTAGTATATGATTTCAGTTAACCCTACTTTGCAAAGACTGTAAGCTTTATTAACATAAATGAACTAAGCACAGCATCTTTTGCATAGGGCTTCTCAGTCTACTAACCTCACACGATATTGGAGTTCCTCTAGAAGCTACTTCTGTAGGCTAAAACTATTTAGATGTTAGGAAGTTCTTCTCTAGGAACACAGGATAGCATTATGACAATTTAAAAATCTTTATTTCTACAACTATCTTTTTGAAAAAGTGGGATTTTCCATTATGGTAATGTTTTTGTTAACATATGATATTAACGTGGTTGTCAATTGCTGAATAACTAGGGGCGAACACCTTTCTCATTTGTATTGCCAATTCACTGTATAAAAGAATAAAGACAAGAAAATAAATGAAGATGTCTAATTTGTATGTGGAGAGGGCAGTATTACTCTTTTTAGACTATGTGGCAAATAGACAAGATTATGGTCTGTCTCCATATCCACCCATTTATTATTTGTCAATTAAGGATTTTTTTGACTAGTTTTCGACTTCCTTATAACTTTCTATCATTTGTTATTGCTGTCCTCCAGAGAAACTTTGTTCTCTCTTAATATAACCTTGGGTTTTTTTGTTTTCCTGTTTTTAAACTGAGGTATTATTTTGCATGTCCAAGACAAAGTGCACAATGAAGGCAACGGGCATGAAATCGAATGTTACAAATTTTTCCTCTCTAATGTGACATTGGGTACCCATAGTGATAGGTGGTTGTAATGAGATTTGACAGCCTTCTTCCCATGCCCACTGGTAAGTTCATACCTGATCCATAGCATGTATTCATGTGTTATAAAAATAATGCCACCATCAACTTTCAATCTTGATGTTCCGTGGCAGATCAGGTTTAAGGAGCTCTTTGGCTGGTTATCTTCTCTTCAAATCAAAACATTTGGGTGGTCCAATGTAGCTTGTGCCCATGAAAACAACTGAATTAGCATAATTTGGGGTTATGTGGAAGTGGTATTTGGTGGAAAGAATAAGACAGAAGAGGAAACTGCCTGTTCACATCTGATAACAGCAGCATAGCAACACAGAACTACTGTTTAGCATAGTTTGCTGTAAGTAAAAATAATGTTTGCATCTGTGACTGCTCTATTTGACCAGTCTATGAACTTAGATAAAGTAAGCCTGGTGTTGACTCTTGCATGTGTGTGTAGAATTAACTACCTTGTATTTTACAATATTACATAGTGACTAATAAAGGCCCCACTGATACAGATCCTGTGAACATGCTAATCTGCATAGTGCTAAGCATTTGCAATATTTGCTTCCTCTGCTTCAAAGCAACACAGTTAAAAGTACAGTGAAACCCTTTTTCCAAGATGTTTACGCCAGAACCCAGATTCTTTGGCATGTCTTTGTAAACCGTGAAGTAATGCCAGCAAGTCACATTTACCCTTGTAAGCTAGCTGCCAAAGCCATGACAGTCATCTCCAAATAAACCCTATCTAACACCAGTGCCTCAAGTCAAATTTTGCATCGGATACACAAAGAATAGACTGAGATAGGGCGACCTTAAGGGTACGCTCAGATATTCCACCTTGATTCTCAGGAAGGGTAATAAACACCACTGACACTGCAGGCAGGTCTTGGGCTTGATTTTTTTTTTTTTTTTTTTCCTGGGGGAAGCTTTTGTGTTTCACCTAATGTGGATCATCGGTAGTTCACTTAAATTTGAATTGTACTGCTGCTTTAATGACTACAAATGCAACATGTACTGTATTCAGTCAGTATTATGTATGGCAAAGCATAATAGGAATAGAAAAAGAGGACACTGGAGATGTACCTTGGCATTCTGACAAAGTAGGATCATTTTTGAGCACATTGGAAATTAAAAGTACTTTGCTAAATAGCATTTAGGAGATGAAAATATCTTTTAACGGGAAGATGAAGACAATTTTAAAACCAAGTTTAAATTACCCTCCAAAAAGCTCTTCTAACTTGAATTTTAGGGTTAGCATAGTTTTAAGGATGCCTCATTAAACTCTGTTGGCTACATTACACTTTGAGGCAAGAAAGTCCTTAAGGTACTCAATGTATCAGTTTACACAGTGCTGTTGACAACAACACTACTGATGATGGTGGTTGTGACTGCAATTTCTGCTTGATATTCCAAGACATGCTTTTGAATTTTTGTGTAAAAAAAANTCCACCTTGAACCAAAGAAATCTTATAGTGCTGCAGCTAGATTTTATCTATGGGATTAAACTGCACTGTTTTGTCACACTGAAGTGCTCCTCATTTGCCAGTGGGAGAAGGCTTTATCTTTTATCTTCTGTCAGCTGGGAAGGACAAGAGTAGCCAGAATAATATCATGGTAAGTTATTCAATGCAGAGTGTTCTCCTATCCCCATCTCTAGGTGAGGATGTTTCTGTTGAGCAGTGCCATCAATGTTCTTGCCATATGAGTTGTTTTCTTGGGTCTGCTGTATTTCCTAACATCACATTTATGTCATACAGAGCTTATTTTAATGTTAATACTTTTCAGTGTGAAAAAGTGGAATTCCAATGGTCAAGAGTTTAATTTGTCTGGATAGACTTTTCTTCCTTGACAAAATACTTTTTTGGTATAAAATATTTCAACTTTTAATTAAAAAGTTATGGATATTGCTTAATTTAGTACTAATTAAGAGCCTGGAAAAATTATGCCTTTTTCCAAAATCTGTCAATGCAATTTGTGGATAATTCCAAGAAGAGCATCTCATGCCCTTAGTACATGTGAGTCATCTTGCAGGTGCTCAGTGTGAATGTTAGAGTTGTCTCAAAATGTTCGTTCATCTAAAGTGCACAGGAAAGCTTAATAATAGCTAACATTAATTTTAAAAGGAAAAAGAAATTTGAGTCCAAGACCTTTATCCATGTTAATGAACACCTCCTGAAGCCAATGAGAATGCATGCAGAGTAATGTAGTATCAGAAGCAGCTTGGGGTCTTTTGTGCTCTAGGTCTTTGGACTTTGTATTTCACTCTTAGTACAGCACTTGGAATAAAGCAATACTTCTTTGGGAGCCTCTTAGTGTACCCATTATATAAATATTTGATGGTTATTTTTCAACGACTCTAGTTACAGAAGCATTAATTAGCTAAAACATGTTTTGCTCCTGTATGTTACTTATATGGGGCTGAAATGTAATACACAGCTCTTACAAAATTGAAGTTGAACAAGCAAGGCAAGGTTTTCAGTGATAGTGAAGTGGACATGTTGAAAATATTGGCAAGATGATTAACTATTTAAGAGGAAATTATGTCTGCTTTTTAGAGAGGATTTTGGAGTAGCCCCATAGGAGTTAGGTGTGGTTCAATCAGTATTAAAATAATGATCAATAATACAGGTGGCTACGTAGAATGGCTGTGTTGTCAAAGCTGAAAAGTCTGTACTATGAACCCTGTTTTTTAATGATTGTGTTGTGACTTGAAAAGGTGAATGGGCAGACAGACTCACTCTGTGTAATTTAATTAACATCCAGGCACTTAATACTCAGTGATTAGGTATCTTAGTCAAAATGGATTCCAAGGGATTTAGAGAAAATCGAGGAGTTGTATGAAAATGGGGCTGTATGTTATCAATAACATTTACAGAGCTCTTGGACCAGCAATGATAAGTTCCATCAACCATCTGCAGGTAGGGAAATGGAGTCAGCAATATCTTGAATTTCAGAAGGTGGGAGATTTGGGGTGTGTGTTCTGGTGATATTTGCAATGGGAGCTGGGCAAGCAGCATCCTATTTTTACATACACTGTTTTTACACAATGCTGTTTGTATCAGACTTGCCTGGTAGAAATGGCAAGTAGCCTCCTGAATTTTGTGTCCCCTTTTCACTGTGTCCTGTGTTGGGTTCTGTCACGTGCCGGAGGAGCTACTTCCATTTCTGCAAACTGCTAGATAGATAGAAGCCCAAAGAAATGGCTTAGACATCTCTGGTAGGGCATAGCAGGGAGACAACTGGACACCTGTAGGATAGGGGATGAAAATCAACAAAATTAGCTGCTTGGCTTATTCACAGATGAATCCATGAAAACATTTTTTAATTGTCAGTGGTCTTGTTTACAGCAGAAATTTCAATCTGCAAATTAAATCCATGGAGACAATTTGAAGAGCAATACAGGAAGCCCTGAGGGATGCTGAACTGCACTGATGGTGCTGCAGTAGGTAGAGTGCCAGCACAGGAGAGAGCTGGAGGCTGAAGTAGTCACAGTTTCTGCAACCTGTTTACACCAGTGCAGCTTGAATAGTAGTTTCATGAAAATAAAGTAGTAAAATATGAGATAGTTTGGGGATTTTGGTCCTGGGGTTTGTTGCTTTTCTGACCTTGTAAAGGACAGAAAACATGCTGCTGTTGATTGGGGTGAGGCAACAGCTTCTACAGGTGTTGGGTGAGGACTACCCCAACTGCTGTAGCTGCTGCCCAATGCATCTCAACCCATTCTTTGGCACAAAAAGAAATGTTGAACTTTAGAGATTCTGTGCTAGTGGAAACAGGACTTTCTTTGCTTTTCTGTCCCCAGGTAATTGCCTGCTTTGTCTACAGCAGCAAACAGCCCTACAGGTATCTCTGATCAGAAGAAACAGGGCCTGATCACTTCTGCATTCCTGCTGACTGAATAGCTGCTGTATGATTTGTTATTTTTGGGAGGAATTGCTTCTTAGTCATTATTTCACACTTCATGTAAAGGAAAGCAGGGAGGTCTGTCTGAAACTCCTTTCCGTGAGAGACTTTCAGAATTCTACCTGGGAGCAGATGCAACACTGTAGATAAATGCTCCCTGTTTTTAATATATTGCTTTTATAAACTTAAGCGTTCATTTATATACTGTTTTATGTTATAAAAAACCCAAGCTAAGATGGTGCCTCACTGTTCTTCCCTTGTGCTTTTTGACCTGTATGAAAGCAGATTAAAAAGCATTTTCTGTCTGAAAACTCTGGGTCTGACATAAAGGGAGAAACAAGGACAAAAATGAGAAACAAATTCATAGTGCTTTTGTTGGTGGAAAAAAATAGGGAATAGGATTTGTTCTTGAGTCACTTCTTTCTCTATGGAAGACGAGAGTGGGACACATCTTCCAATGAGCAGAGCTAGCATTCTCCTCCAGAGCCAGGGAGAGCAAACAGAGGTGCCATGCCTTCTCGTCGCAGGGCAAAAAAGCCAGTTTCAAGTGAAGCTAGTGGTTTCTTAGAAAGAGATCTTCCACCTCTGCTACGTCTGTTTTGGCCTCTGATGCAACTGGCTAGGGAAAAGCC
The DNA here is from genome assembly GCA_013389905.1 of Sula dactylatra. NCBI lineage: Eukaryota > Metazoa > Chordata > Aves > Suliformes > Sulidae > Sula > Sula dactylatra. The sequence continues at coordinate 546,985 of WEKW01006416.1, forward strand.
TTGACTGTCCAGAGCTGCTGGATTGTCATAGTAAACATTAGTCCAGTGTTATTTTTTTTCTCAGCTCACAAATCAGAGCAAAATCCAGTCCATTTTTACAAAAGTGACAATGAATACTCTTGGCTTAGCTGGGGGAGAGGATAGAGGAGTTAGAAATTAAAACTGGAGGGTCAGAGAAAGAGAAGAAGAAGAAAAAAACCCTAGAAGAACACAAAAAGAAGAGAAAAATCTCTCAACCAACCAATGGTACAGTGCCACCCGTGCCAAGGGAATGCCATAAAGTGGCATTCAGCAGCTTCTGCCGTCTCAGATCTGGAAATGGATTCCAGCAGAGAAAAGACTGAGGGGTATCTGACTGTGGAAATTAGTCTTTGAAGAAGGATAGGACTGTCTTATGGGGAAACCCAACTGTTTGTGTATGTGCAGAGTGAGGGGGTGGAATTTTCTATCCTTTAGCAGTTCCAGGGAAAGGTAACATAAATAACGACTCAGGCTTGTGGGATTCTTTTTATATGTTTTGGACTCTTTTAAGGTGGTTTTGCTTTACTGATGGGTCTAATGCTTGTGTTTGTCGTTCTGCCCAAAGTTAAGTTATTAAAAGGTCTGTTGTTAGTGACGTTATGACTAGACAGGCAAGCATATTTCTCCAGGAAAAGAGCCACTATAGGGAAAGAATTATTCCCTTCCAGATGCATAACTAAACCTTTTAACGGTGTGTACATTATAAATTGTTATATTGTATATGAAAGAGAGGCATTTTAGAATGAAAACTGGATTCATGTTCAAGCTGTTAAGTATGGATAGTGAAAATGTCTTTTAAAGGAAAAAAAAGTAATTTTCCCACAGAAATCAGAGTGTCCTCTTCAACACAAACTGTTTCTTAAATCTTTTCTAGACCTAAGTTCTAGGTAGGTGCTAAGTTCCACCATCTCAGTAGTAGTTTGTGCAGAGGAGCACAGATTTAGTGGTGGGAAGCTGTCACAGACAGAAAGATTAGTTAACTGTCCCACTTCTACTGCAAGACAACACGAATCTGAAGATATATACATACATATATACATAAATAAAAGTGGAGGGAGAAGTGAAGAGCGTGGTTCACTGCTCTGTGTGCTGGGTCTGTATGGGAGCAGTTAATGAATCCAGTTTTTGTTCAAATTTGGACTGTGCTGATGGTGACTAGGGTCATCTATAGCTTCTCTAGCTTGGGGATGCTCTGTTATTTTCCAGCTGTCAAAGGATATGTTTTGGCCACTGGAAAAATCAGAAATGCAACTTTTCTGCAGTCAAACTCTACTCCAGTTTTCCTGTCTATTTCGAGTATGGCACAAAGCATGCAAATTCCATGCTACCTGAGGACTCCATCTATTCGTATCACCAGAGGTAGCACTATGGAACCAAATGCTATCTTATTTCTTAACTTTTTCAGTGAAAAGGAGTGAGGGTTGATCTGCATGATCCGATTTTAATGAATGCATTTGCAGATAATGTCATTCCAAGGGAAACAGGAGAAAACTGAAACCATGCAAGGTTTTTGTAGGCCTGACATATTTTAATTTAGTGTAAGGATGAGTATGTTTGATGACACCTAAATGGCAGCTTCTGAATATTGTTCCTAATTTCAAAAATGTTGAGCATCTAGTTGCTCTTAGCAGTGGGAACTGTTGGCTATAGAGTAGTTGGGAACACTGCAGCACTTAATGTTTTTTAAAATAGTTTCAAGAGGCTGCCTTTTCAATCTGGTAGGAGTTGTATTTATATTCCATATTTAAGAACAAATAGTAAAAGACCAAAATACTGTCATAATTCATAGCTACCATGATAGCATCTGCATTGTTACAATGTTATGATGCATTCAGGGAACAGCTCACAGAAATTCCTCTCTCCCTTCCGCAGTGACCCGGCAGGTCTCTGTAGGTGAATGTAGGGTCCATGTGGTTCTGCAAGAACCAAGGTCACTTCCCTCTCTCCAGTGTGGTCTGGGTTCCAAGGCTGCATACTGCAGCAGACTGTCCCTCAAAGCGGCTTAGCATGATAAGCATTTAACATACCACAGGTTGGGACTTCTGGAGAAGAAAAGATATTCAGCTACAGCTCAGTGAAACTGAGATTGGTTCTGTGTATTAACCACAGTTCTGCCCATGCCTACCTCCTGAAAAAAAGGAAACTGTCATACATAAGTCATACAGAAGGCTGTAATCAGATTAGTTTCCACTAGAAGTTGTTCTGCCATTCATTGTAAGGTCTTTCAGATTGTAGGACAAGGCAAATCATTCCAAACTGTATCATATCTTTGTTTCTGTTGTTGCAGATGAGCAATTCTTTTTGCCTGAATAGAGCAACTAAGAAAAAAAAAATTAGCAGAGTGATATCAGGCTGCACAATTCCCGTTAACATTAATGGGAGTTAGGTGACTAAATCCCCAGGCACAGCATGGAAAATTTACCCTTTGGGGTGAATTCTCTTCTTGATACACAGGGCTGTTAACTGTGGGCACACTAGTAAGTCTCACTTATGTTTACAGGTGGTTGGCCAAAGAAATATTTATGTAAGAGCTAGATTTTGATTTCTGTGTGGTTATTCAAGGTTAGCATTAATGTAACAAGGATTTAATGACCAGAAGTGAAGTAGTTGGACAAAACATTTTTAACAGGTGTACGGTCTTTTATTTGTTGTTTTTGTAGGGCTGCTTTTCTATTTTTTTTTTTTAATAGAAACGGAAGATATGTTTGCTTTAGCTCTATACTTATCTCTATCATCTAGGAATTAATTAATCAGTCACTGCTGGCTTCTGTCTTCAATCCTTGATTTCTGTAATCATTTTAGAGCATTACTGAATACACCAAAAGGATTGAGACCTGTATTTTAAGGAAATTCTTCAGGTGGATTTAGGCAGATGACCTTGGCGTTTCACAAGAGGTGTAGTGGTAAAGCAAAAGAACAAAGTGTATTTGAGAGAGAATGAGATACTGTTAGGGGAAAAAAATTAAGATATGTAGACTGATCGTCCTTCTTATCTTTAGAAACAGCAGTCTTTCTAGGGGGAACACAGAGACACCACTTAGAATCATAGAATTATAGAATCATAGAATCATTAAGGTTGGAAAAGACCTCTAAGATCATCAAGTTCAACCGTCAACCCAACACTACCATGCTTCCTAAACCATGTCCCAAAGTGCCACGTCCACAGATTTTTTGAATATCTCCAGGGATGGTGACTCCACCACCTCTCTGGGCAGCCTGTTCCAGTGCCTGAACACTCTTCCACTAAAGAATTTTTTTCCAAATATCCAATCTAAACTTACCCTGACGCAACTTGAGGCCATTTCCTCTCATCCTATCACTAGTGACTTGGGAGAAGAGACCAACACCCACCTCACCATAACCTCCTCTCAGGTAGCTGTAGAGAGCGATAAGGTCTCCCCTCAGCCTCCTCTTCTCCAGGCTAAACAACCCCAGTTCTCTCAGCTGCTCCTCACAAGACCTGCTCTCCAGACCCTTTGCCAGCTCCGTTGCCCTTCTCTGGACACGCTCCAGCACCTCAATGTCCCTCTTGTAGTGAGGGGCCCAAAACCGAACCCAGCATTTGAGGTGCAGCCTCCCCAAGGCCGAGCACAGGGGCACCATCCCTGCCCTGCTCCTGCTGCCCACACTGTTCCCAACACAAGCCAGGATGCTGTTGGCTGCCTTGGCCACCTGGGCACACGCTGGCTCATGGTCAGCTGGCTGTCAAACAGCACCCCCAGGTCCTTTTCCACCAAGCAGCTTTCCAGCCACTCTGCCCCAAGCCTGTAGCATTGCATGGGGTTGTTGTGACTGAGATGCAGGACCCAGCACTTGGCCTTGCTGAACCTCGTACTGTTGATGTCGACCCATCGATCCAGCCTGTCCAGATTCCTCTGCAGAACCTTCCTACCCTCGAGCAGATTGACATTCCTGCCCAGCTTGGTGTCATCTGCAACTTACTGAGAGTGCACTCCATCCCCTCAGCCAGATCATTGGTAAAGATATTAAACAGAACTGGCCCAAATACTGAGCCCTGGGGAACACCACCTGTGACTGGCCGCCAACTGGATTTAGCTCCATTCACCACAACTCTCTGGGCTTGGCCATCCAGCCATTTTACCCAGCGAAGAGCACACCTGTCTAAGCCATGAGCCGCCAGCTTCTCTAGGAGGATGCTGTGGGAGACAGTGTTAAGGGCTTTGCTAAAGTCCAGGTAGACAACATCCACAGCCTTTCCCTCATCCACTAGGTGGGTCACCTGGTCATAGGAGATCAGGTTGGTCAGGCAGGACCTGCCTTTCATGAAGCCATGCTGACTGGGCCTGACCCCCTGGTTGTCCTGCACATGCCTGGTGAGCTTACGCAGGATGAGCCACTCCATAATCTTCCCCAATAGCGAGGTCAAGCTGACTGGCCTGTAGTTCCCCGGGTCCTCCTGGCCCTTCTTGTAAATGGGTATCATGTTGGCAAGCCTCCAGTCATCTGGGACCTCCCCTGTTAACCAGAACTGCTGATAAATGATAGAGAGTGGCTTGGCGAGCTCCTCCTTCATCTCCCTCAGTACTCTTGGGTGGATCCTGTCAGGCCCCATAGACTTGTGAGTGTCCAGGTAGTGCAGCAGGTCATAAACTTCTTCCTCCTGGATTATGGGGGATTTATTCTGCTCCCTGTCCCTGCCTTCCAGCTCAGGGGGCTGAATACCCCAGGGATAAATGGTCTGACTATTAAAGACTGAGCAAAGAAGGCATTAAGTACCTCAGCCTTCTCCTCATCCTTGCTGGTAACATTCGCCTCCGTGTCCAATAGAGGATAGAGATTCTCCTTGGCTCTCTTTCTGTTGTTAATGTATTTGTAAAAACATTTTTTGTTATCCCTTACCACAGTGGCCAGATTGAATTTTAGCTGGGCCTTTGCTTTTCTAATTTTCTCTCTGCAATTTCACTTAGAAGCATTCTCTTGAAAATGTGGAAGTGGCCATTACTGGAAGAATACCAACATCTTTCTCTTCCAGAGAAAGATTGTCTCTTAAACATTTACACGTGTTCAGCTGCCACTGGACTCTGTTAGGTGATCAAGACAAAGTAGCATCCTATAGATTGTGTACCTATGGAAGGTCATTGGAAGGCTACTGCACCATTTCCTTGTCCACACTCTGGATAGTGGGACCTAGGAAATTTCATATGGTATTCTTTGTTATGTAGGTGTACTTTCAGGGTTTTGCAGTAGAGGTCAATACGCTGTGGTACTCTGTACCTCTGGAAATCCTGCTTGTTTCTCACAGGTCTCTCTGAGTTCATTGGATAATGTTTGCTCTCTACCTCCAATGGCACTGCTCAGCTTTCACAGGTCAATGCACGGTAACTGCTTCACCTCACCAGTGCTTGACCTGGTCACCGATCCCTGGCCTCTGTGCATTCACCACTGTACTTTCACACCACGCTTCAGCAGGACTGCTCTCCTATGCACCACAGGCCACTGCCCTGTGCAGGATTCTCCATTTCTGTCCATGATGCTCTTTCATCTTCATATCCTATACCTGTAGCAATTCTGCCGCTCCTCAGTATGTGTCTTTCTTTGTTCTATGTGAAGTCAGTCCCTCACCCTTCCCTGCTGTCCATCAGTTATGATCTGTTGAAGGCCTACATGAATTCATAATGTCCAAGACATCTGCTTGTACACCAGGACTTTATAATTCACAACTGCTTGTCTCTCAAAGATTTCTGTGAAAAGTTTTGTTTCTCCCTTATTCTCTCCTGTTTTAAAGTGACACTATCCTTAAAAAACTGCACACCCAAAGCTGGCAAAGCTTGGCTTCAGTTAGGCACCAAAGTTTGCTCATTAGATGACTTGCGTTACTTTTAAATCCATCTGTTGCAGGAGGCATTTGGGAGCACCATGGTAACAGCATAAGTCACAGCTTGCACCACAAGGGATCCCAGTTTGTTTTTCACCTGTGAGCCACGGTTCACAAGTGACTGTCCTGGAAAGTATTTGTTGGTTTAGGGGCACTGTGTCACATCTGGCCACCAGCTGGCAAGTCACTTCACAGAAAAGTCAGCACAAAGAATATTTTTAAATGCTCCAAGACCCAGCTGTAAATTGTTGTTAGTTTCCAGATCTTCATAATGCTCTACTAGCATTTTCAGACTTATTCCATCGCAGGACAAAACCCACATACCAGGAGACCTGCTAGATTATGTTATTAAAGACAGCTCATCTCAGTATTAAAAAGTAGGTGTAGTTTATAATATAGTGATTGGTAACCTCCCAATATCAGTATAGCTATTCTGTAGTAATATACTGTGCTCCTTGTAATTAATTCTCAATTTCCATTATTTCATAAAAGATATAGATGTAATTATACTGTAAAACCAATTTTGTTAATGTTGTAGAATTTTAAGTATCACAAAAGACTAATACATAGCTCTAAAATATATTCCTTCTCTTGCATGTGTCAGTGGTAATTATCAAAGAAAATAATGGGCATATAATTATGGAGCATTCCAATGTAATTAAAAATTAGAATAAGAAGCAGAGCCAAGGAACTGTACATCAAAAGCTCTAAGCCAAATCCAGGAGGTGAGGTAGTGGACATCTTCTTGCTACCTGGACCCTTGAAAACAAATGTGAATGTGGAAGAAATGCGAGAGCGAGAAGGCCATTTACTTAGTACAAATCTAAGTGCTCTTTCAAGTAGAAACAGGACAGGGTGAATTCATATTGACTAATACTCTCCATATCTGAGGATATGCGCATATGCGCATATGCGCTCGTATAAATGGGAAGGCACCTTTGAAGAACAAAGCTCCTCCTGGCTCTCTGCCCCCTGCCCAGCCCCATCACCTTATGTGAACGAATGGCAGAGTCCTGAGGAGTTGCTGTTACCTCCTGTGTGTGAACCGCTCCTGCAGCTTCCCTCCTTTTGGTTCCCTAAAGTAGCAGAGCTTGTCTTCTCACACTCACTCCCACCGAGTGGATGGCTTGTGGGGACATGGAAGCTGACTGCTAGGCTGAAAATCTCCATGTCAATGCCAAAATTGCTGTCAAATGTCAGACTTTTAGAAGAAGTAGAACTTAAAGTAAATACGACTCCCATGTTGTTAAACACATGAGGATAGAGACAGGAATAAAACATAACTAGGCAAAGGCTATGATGGGTCTGACGCACTGGTGGGGACAAGGTCTCCTGTCCGTCTTCCCTGGCATACTGAGCTCCTTATAGTTCTGGTTTCCAGTTTTCATACCCTTTATTATTGAAATGTATTCTTCAAAACAACAGAAAAGTGGAAGTGAGAATTAGGTGATGCTAAGTCTTTTCACTGGCAAACGGGTTTTCAAACATACAAATGCATCCATGTGAAGGGGAATAAGAATGAAAAACGGGAAGTTGTCCCTTAGCAGCATATCTGTATTAATCTTTGCAGTTAATTCTCACACCTGAAAACCCTTTGTGCAGGTGTGCTTCCTACAGCTTCTGTTCTTCACATGATATTATTTTACATGCACACACCCTCTGTACTACTTCAGCTTTTCTTCCTCTCAAGAAATTTGTGTCTTTATTCTGCCACTTGCCTGTAACAGCAACAGCTGTATTTATTATAGACTGCTTTCTATAAATTGTAAGACTTCTGTTGTTAATCGTAAGTACCAATTAAATGATTTATAATTTTATAGTTATTAAATGTTGCTTACCGATCTGTTCTGTTTCATCGATGGCAAAAGGTGCACTAATTCTGTAAATTTAATATTACTTTTCTCTAAAAAACTGGGTTTGGCAAATATATTATGATTAGACATCAATGCATGCCTGTTAATTACAGGCAGGCAAAGTGTACTGGAGTGAGATTTTAATGGAAAATACAGTTACGACTGATCAAAGCTATTTGGAGATTTATACCAATTCAATGATTAATTTGAGGGAGAAACACCTAAAGTTTTGGAAAAACACACAGTTTGCTTTATCCTTTTTTATGGACTGTATTTCTGGTCTGTTTCAAAATGCTGTTTCAAGAGGAGATTTGCCTAAACATTATTCAGAAACAGATATTTAAAAAATTAAAAGACAAAAGCAAAAAAAAAATTATTGGACATTAAATTTGAGTCAAACAAAAATTTTTCTTCTTGCTGTTGTTTTCATTTTTGCAAGCATCCTGAAGGCACAGGGCAGGCTGATCTGAGGGATTCTGTGAATCTGTCCTCTTCTTTCCTGCCCTGAGCAATGGGCCTTGCACATTCTCTGTCTTGCAGTTGCTAGGAGTTGCAGTTGCTGTCTTGCTGCTAGGAGTTGATCACTCAAGGTGTGGATCCAGTTGAAAATTAATCGCTTTTCAGAACTAGGATTTAGTTTTCAGGGAACTGACCTGGCTAAAGAAACTCACTATTCAGTCACATAAATGTGACTACTGGCTCAAGGGGGTGGAGGGGTGGGTGTGCGGCTAGGGGCAGGGAGGGATTTGGGATCACAACCTCCGTAACTTACACCAGCCTGAATTAATGTGAAATTGCAACCTACTAACTGCCTGCATGAGTTGTGAGCCTGCAAGGTGAGGTGCTCACATGGATGAGAGAGAGGGGACCAGTGATGTTTCAGGCAGTTAAATTCCCTGGAGGCTGCCTTCGAGAACAACAAAGCATGATCTGGGGATGCTCCTGCTCAGGACTCACTCTCCATGCTGCTCTGTGTTCGCATACTGGGAAGCCCAAATCCTGCTTTTGCTTTGGTGGGGGCAGGTGGAGAAGTTTTGAATGCCAAGGCAGTCTCCCTGGAGGGTCTAAGTTCAAGCAGAGTTTTCTAATTTGTGTATATATTTATAAAACTGTGTGTGCCTACACTGTGCATGTATGTGTATATATATCTATACGAACGAGTGGACTCAAGGGGAATTAAGGCACATTTTAGATGTTCAGAGTTATGTAAACTTGTATATGTGTGTTTGTGCTTTTACTCAAAAGGAAGCATTGCAATTAGTTGGTTTTTGGTTGGTTTTTTTTTTTTTTTTTTTTTTTTTTTTGTAAACCGTCTCTGTAAATATTTGAAAAGAGCTAACACATGTTGCAAATATTTAGTTAATGGTCTTTGTTGAAAGGAAATCTAAGAAAGCCCTAAAATCATAATATCCTACCAGTATCAAGAAGTCATTCTGTATATGTGTGAATGTTCCAGTCGAAGCCTGTTTCAGCCAAAACATCTGTTCAGTTATCTGTGACTGATGTGTGAATTTTTTGGCAAAAGCCTCCCTCAATATTTTTAATAGTGAATGATAAAGTTATATTTTTAATGTTTTAACATCATCTGCAAAAGTTATATAACCAGATCTGGGTCTGTGTGGTTACTGCTATTTATACTACTGTTGGGGCGTATGACAGATGAGAATCCAGTGTGTTCTGAATAAAGACAGAAGAAAAAGATGCATCCCATATTACCAAGATTATCTTTCGAGTGTAAGGAAATAGAACAGAGTAGCCAAGATAAATTGCAGTGGGAGTACAGAGAATCAATAATATGTGCTATCCTCTCAAACTTGTGTAAATGAGATCTTGATTTGACCAAAGAATTTTATGGCTAAAGACATTACAATGCATTTAAATTATCCTTGACCACAAATGCAATATTTGTGTAATATAAATGCCAGTAAGGATATGTAATAATGGAAGGCAAAGACACAATTTTCCGTATTGTTTCCTGAATAAGCCAAAATATGCAGTTAATTTATTGCCATGCCTTAGTCTGCTCATTTCTTACTCTTTGCCAATTACTGCTTAAATCTCCTAATATTTTTTTGCTTGTTTGTTTTTCTTGGTCCCAGTTTTGCAGAATAACTCTGAATCTCTCATCTCAGAATATTCTCCCTACTGCATGCTAAGAACAAAGAGCATCTTGTGATCGGTATTAAACAGATAGATTCGGTGATGCCCCCTCAAACAGACCAGAGTTTTGCTTGAGATAACTATATTTACTGAAGACTGCCAAAACAAGTAAAAAAAAAAAAGGGAAAACAACACCCCCCCACACTTTTTCCTTTTCATCTGAATCCTGATATATCCTTTCTGATAAACTTAGAGTTAATGATACCACTTGACATGTGATAACCTCTGAACTGTTCATGTACGTTAACACTTCTCCAGCCATGCCAGACATGTGAGGACAGTGAATGCTGTAGCAATTTCTGTTATGAGACCGTGTCCTGAAGTTCTTTCTCAAGAAAGCAGTCAGTGAAGTCCTTAGGAGCACACCCTACTGGGGCACTCAAAACTTAGCGTAACATGAGTTTTTGCTGCAGGAATGACTACCTGTATGTTCAGCTTGTGAATGCTCTCAAAGTACCCACTTAAGATGCAAGCTTAAGTGTGTGACTCTATCAGGGCTTTAAAAATGATGGCTAGGTTCTGCAGACTTTAATAACACCAGTGTAAAGAGATTTTTTTCCCCATTGACTTCAGGAAGCTTTGACTTAGTGCTCATAAGTAGCTATCATGATGTATGCAAGGAAATACATTGGAGAGTAAACACATTACAGGACATGTCTGAGGACTGCAGTGCCTAACCTACAGGAAAGATTTGGCTTGAGCTTCCTTAGCCTCTGAGCATCAGGCAGACCTTGCAGAACTCTCCTGAGAGTACCTGGCTTTTGCTGTGCGAGATTTGGGTATTCTGCCACTGAACGTATCTTCCCGTTATTAAGTCACAGCCTAGCACGGTGTGTATGTGTCTTCGTTACATAGCCTCCCTTTTCTGAACTTTTAATGTTTATCGGGAAGTAATAGTACTTGCTAATATTATTCAGTATGGCAGAAGTATATGAAAAATGTGGCACAAACATGCCAAAGCAAAGGTACAAAAATATTCAATGTGATGCAATATATATATATCTATATATTTTAAAAAGGCTGTCTAGACAGAGGAACTACATAATTTTCTTTGAGTGTGCTGATGTAAAACAAGCAAAAAGATTTATGAAAATGACAAAATTAGAGGAGTAATTCTAATGAGGCATAAAATGGATTTTAAGATGTGAATGAAGGCACTTACCGCTATCAGTGTATAGCACCATATTTATTACAAAAATCTGGTAGTGATTTCCTGTAAATTTCAATTTGTGTGATACCACCAGGTTTGGAATAACAAATCTTACATTTTTGCTTTGCTAATTCATTTCCCTCAAGGCACAAAAAACTTTGGCACTGTATCAGGTTAATATTCTATATTCTATCTGCTAAGTATCTTTTTCTTAATTGAAAGTTAATGGCCCACCTTACCCTTACATCTCCAGAAGTGATTTGTTCAGCTTTCTACATAAATCTTCATATTTCAATGTCAACCCAAAAATAAAATCTTACTGAAATATATATTTGTTGAATGCTGTTGTGAAATGTATTGGAGAAGCTGCAACTTTATAATGAGCCAAGCTTTACCAAACATTGTTACAGTAACAACATTTGCTGACAGTTTATTCTTAGAATTTTAATAGAAACTGAAACTCACATTTCAGTTACAATGATTTGGCAACAGATTTTTTTTTTTTCCACCTGACAGATGGCTGGTCAAATAAGCAGTATAGCTGATGGCTAAGACCTCTTTAACTTTTGTTACAAAGGAGCAAATTGGCACTTGTAAATCCTGACTGGCTACCTTTTTCTTTTTTTCTGCAGAGTGACTCCAAACTTATGGTGATGGAGATGGGAGCTATTCTGGCCAACATAGGCTATGGCATGTACAAAGCAGTACTGCTAGGATGAATGAATGCAATATGTGTTGTAATAGGTGTTCTACTGATATCTGCTGAGTGTTTGCCTTTTGGTTGATCATTTTTGCGGAGCTGAGACTAACAGTGTAGATGGGAGAGATACCTGATGTGGTGATAGAGTGTATTGAGGGCTGATTTTCAAAACTGTTGATAATTCAGCACATTCTACAGAGATCACTAGAAAGTGCTGGCTAATTAACATTTCTGAAAATCTAATATTGTCCATTTACTGGCTGATTTCAGTAGTGATCATCATGCCCCTGTGGGAAGATATTATTTCCAGCCTAGGAACCTCATTAGCTGAGAGAGCTGGGTCTTTTAGAGTTCCAGAAATAGTGTAATATTGCATTTTCCATCTATGAACAAGGTATTTCTTGGACACTGATTCCTAGACTGTTTGCTAAGCTTCTCATGTTAGGCTCAGCCACAATGTTTCAAGCAATTATTTTTCTTTGATTGATGATTTACTCAAATTGCCAGGCTGCTACTGCTGTTGCTGCCTTCTGATCATCTGCAGAGCCTGCAAGCATCCAGCAGAGCTTATCAGCTTGTCCTCCACACTTCATCTGAAGCATACTTGTGCCTCACTGGCTAGGAACTGCTTCTCTAGGAAGTCCTTGGATACAAGGAACTAGTCCCAGAGTCAGTGTGGCTCTTTTACATCCCTGATGACACTGGGCAGTTGGAAATGCAGTCTGGTTCCTTGCATTATGTGTGTTTAGTAGAAGAAAAAGAGATGTTCCTACCTGAATTTAGTTGTCTTGTTTGCTGAAGAAGTACAAGAAATGCCATTGTACTCTTTTGCAATCTGTCTTTGCTCTTCTTCTCCACATCTGGCTATACAACCTAAAACGAACAGCACCAGGACTGTAAATACAGCCTAACAATAACCAAAAGCTTATCACCGTTGCAACTAACCACAGTCAAGTACTATAGTCTGGAGATGGGATGAAATCCCTTAAATAACACATGCCTTGAAGAAGTTTACATTGTAACATGGTCAACATAGGGAAGGTTACTTTTTATACTGAGCGTAGTGATTTTTTAGTGTCAAAATGTAGGAAAGGGAGATATAGTGATAGTGACCTTTTCCAGCACCCCATCTGTCCTGGTTTTGGCTGGGATAAAGTTAATTTTCTTCCTAGTAGCTGGTATAGTGCTATGTTTGGATTTAGGATGAGAATAATGTTGATAACAGGCTGATGTTTTCATTATTGCTGAGCAGTGCTCACTCAGAGTCAAAGCCTTTTCCTGCTGCCTCTCACATCGCCCGACCAGTGAGTAGGCTGGGATTGCACAAGTAGTTTGGAGGGGACACAGCTGGGACAGCTGAGCCCAACTGGCCAAGGAGATATTCCTTACCATATGACAATGCCATGCTCAGTATATAAACTAGGGGAAAATTCAGCCAGGGGTCTGCTGCTTGGGAACTGGCTGGGCATCAGTCAGCGGGTGGTGAGCAGTTGCATTGTGCATCGTTTTGTATATTATTTTATCATTATTGTTATTTTCCCTTTCTTTTCTGTCCTGTTAAATTGTTTTTATCTCAACCCATGGGTTATTTTCAATTCTCTCCCCCACCCCACTGCAGGGGAATGAGTGAATGGCTGTGTGGTGTTTAGCTGCCCGTCAGGTTAAACCACAACCCCATCTAAGGTTAAATCCCATGTTTTCTAATCCCACCTAGTAGACAATAACTCACTGGTCTTTGTAGCCTTCAAATCAGTTTTTGATCACTGATGTGTCTTGACTCACCCAGACTGAGACCTTTTAGTTCAAGAGAGAAATGTCTTTCTGAAGCAGGCATGGAGTATGCTGTACTTCAGTCTTGCTCCTGCTTATTCCTGTTGACAGCTACTGAGGACAGAACAATTTCCTTTCTACTATGCAAGAAGAAAAGTGGTTTTTTTCCGCAAGTAACCAGAATATTGGGACACAACAAAACAGCATCATTAGCTTTCCATTGGTGAAGATGAAAGTATTTCTGGCCCTTAAGTCTCAACAATAAAATAAATTTAAATTCTTTTCCTTGTGTTAAGTTTTGTCTGGATTTGTTCCTCCTTCAGTCAGTGCTTGCAGATTCCAAAATAACTTTGATCTTTTCCCCTTGGTGATAAACCTGCATGAGTTCAGACTTAAGTGTGTTCAATTTTCAGGTCATAACCTTTAATGATGCCCATCTAAATAGCTCAGTTCACTTGGTGTAGCTGTGCCAAATTACATCATCTGACAGCCTAGCCTGATAGTCTCATTAAAACATCAGAAGGAAATTGTATCATAATCTGTATTATTTATTATAAACTAATCAACAGATTGTAGCATAATCTGAAGATAGAGGAACTACTCCGTGGTGAGATTATGAACTAATGACAGCTCTTGAGTCGCCATTACTCTCTAGATTCGGGGCGTTGCAGGGTGCGATATGGTAGGGCTCCCAGGGACGGTGTGAGCACCTATCAAGACACCTTCATCAGACAGGTTCCGCTCCACCACTGAACAGAGAGCTGTTAACCAGCCCCTTTTTTAACTGGCATGGAGGTGACCCCCGTGGCAATAGTGAGTCATAGCAGCCTATAATCTGTCCAAAGGTGAGGCAATTAGGTTGCTTACTGTGTATTTTTTGGCTATGCAGTTAATTGAAGAAGAGATGAGAGTAGAAAGTAGGAGGTGAAATACTGGGGAGAAAGAAAGGCCTAAAGTCCCACCTAGTAGATTTGGCATAATTACCATAAAATGATCCTATCGTTTGAGACAGTCCATCAATGCATCACTGTGTATCTAAGAGTTGCAATGGTGAAATATTTAGGAAAAAATAGGAATGTTATCAACTTTTATGACACTTTTAATCTAATGTTCTCCTGGTAACAGCTACTTTCAGTTAATTTAATTTCCCCCACCCAATGTAGTTTATCTATCTAGTAACCTTCTGTGGATCTCTATTCCAAAGTCTGGTGTAGTTTGTTTTTGAAACGTCATACAGTTTTTGCACCCACAAGGTCTTTTGGCAAGACAGAGGTACTACCCACTGCATTAATATCTGTGCTCTTTTGTCTATTTTGAGTCTAGCTCCCAATAGCTTAGTGTGGCTTTTCTGTGGCCCTTTAGTTCATGCCCAGAAAGAGACAGTAGGCAGTCCCTCCGCACTGCCTCTCCTTATCACGCATGATTTTGTAGACTTCTACAGTATCTTCCTTAAGATTGCTCTTTTCTAGAATGAAGGGTCTCTGTCTACTCAATGATTTCTATATAGCTGTCATAGCAAGGCTTTATGGTGGTTGTTTCACTTCCCTGAACCCATTTGTGGTCTAATTTATCCCTTTGGAAGTGAGGAGGCAGGGACTGCATATTGAGTTCAAGATGTGGATACAGCATGGATTACTATGTTTAAATAATTTTTTTTTTCTTAGTGTCTATTCCTTTCCTAATGGAAGGTAATGTTTGCTTTACTTCTTGGCTCTTACGAAATACTGAGCTGACATTTTCAAGGAACTTTCTGCTGCATCCTCAAGGTGTCCTTACTGACTTGTATAGATCAATTCAGAGCCCAGCATGTTATATGTGAAACTGGTTTTAACCCACGGATATTATTTAATATTTATTTACATTGAAAGCCATTTGCCATTGTTCAGGCTTTTACTCTTATAAAGCTTTTCTACAGTTTTTCACAGTCTGCCCTTATCCTTGCTACCCTGAAACACTTCATCAGCGCAATTTGTCTTCTCACGAATTATCTCTTTTTCCAGGCCACTTATGACGATGCTGTACAGTGCTGACTCTGCGAAACCCCTTTGGTGACTTTATTTTCAGCAGTGCAGAATCTCCTCCTACTCAGTTTCCTGTTGTTTAACCAATTATTTATCCACCCCAGGACCTGTTTCCTTATCCAAACTGTGTCACATGATGCTACTGTGCGACTGCCAGTGCTTCTTCCCCTTCTCTCCCTGTTTACAAGGAGGTTGTAACTGCTCAGGGAGGTTTTGAATTCCCCACCTGCAAACAAACCAACAAGAACACTTTGTTTATCTTCATCTTAATCCCCTCCCAATCAAGGCTCTGCAAATACAGCCAACCTTTCTTTTACTGCTACTGATCTTTGGTGAGAGACCTCAAAGGGAGACACCACCCTGAAAAGGCTTGTAGCATATGATTAGAACATACTTAGTAAACGAAATACATTTGCACCATCTGTTAACACTTTTAAATTAAAGTAAACCCTCCAAAATATTTTTCCTAAGAATGAATTGAAATTTAAAATCTTTCGACACAAAATTGAATCATCCCTTTATACACTTGTTTATTAGTATGCCAGATCAAATATTGAGTGATGAAGCAATATTTTAAGGTGCCATTCCTCTGGTTTTCAGTTTGACATCCTACCCACTCTTTTTTTTTTTTTTTTTTTCCACTCCAAATATTTTTTTGAGATTGAGACTGCTAGAGTAGGGGTTCAGTCTCTATGCCATTAATCCCCCTACTGGTAACATGTCTCTTATCTGGTCTAAAGATAGGCTTCCATGATCTTGCTGCTTTATCTGGAAAATTGTTTAGGGTGTAAATCTCTGCGCAAATTAGTGTGTCTCCTTCCCTCAAGAGGAATTACATTTTGCCCTTTTTAATGTTAACTCTTTGGCCTCAAGAAGTTTGTTGATTTTATTATTGATATCAAGTTTGATATGATGTATTTTACAGAATATTGGCTTATTTGCTAGGTAATTTGGCACTGAATGTAGCCAGGCTAGCTGATTACATGTTTTTCCATCGACACTGCCAAAATACAGGAGGTGGTAGAGTAGACACACTTCCCCCTCCCTCTTTGAAGAAGTCTGATTTGGGTGGGGTTTTTTTCAGTTTTGCATTTTATTATTATTTCTGGTATTCTTCAATCTCAGAATATGTACTGAAATTGTGATATACTTTTCTATGTCATTGAGATAGGAGAAATTTGCTGATAAAGTTATTCTAAACAAATAGGGAAGATTTTGCTTTACATTTGAAAGTCACATTCTTCATGCTGTAGTAATTAGTGGCCATAGATAAATATTTGGGAAGTAACCAGAAAAATGCACTAATTTTTAAATCCAAAATGCGCATTCAGAAAGAATTAAAAATGAATGACAATCCTGACATATTTTTTACTCACCTCCATATAGGTTCTGCATTGAGTACTGCAGTAATGCAGAGCACTGCCTTTTTTGTATCTGGCAGACTTAACAATCTATTCTACATTTGTGCTTGAGTTTCTAACAGCTCATTTTCATTCTGTTGTGTGCCATTAAATATTTCCATCCTCTTCAGGGGAAGCATGCCTTTGTTTTTAGGCTTCCTGTATCATCTTCCATTCAGAGACACTTTCTGTCTACAGATGAGTGGGAAGATTTTGATTGGAAAGGTAGCAATGCCATGAAGAAACATTGCAAAGGATGTGCAAAGCCAGCTGTTTCATTCCACAGTGCTTTATCTAAGGAATTAAGGTTATATAATTTCTTTTAAAGTGTTTTGGCCAGATCTTTCATTCCAAGGTGTTCTGTTCTTTGCTTATACACACCAGTATATTCTTTAACTGTTTGTGTTCAGAGATGGGAGTAAGAGAGTAAAATAAACAGGACATTAACACCGTCACTGTTGGTAGAAATGAAGAAAGAGAAAGGCAAACTGTCAAAATATTTAAATTATTGCAGCTTTGCATTAAGGTCTGAAATTTGGACTTGAGCATGTCTGCTTTGTATATTGTTGAGCAGCTAAAAATAAACCTAACTGTGAACTAGAGGGAGTTCGCCTTTGCCATCAGTGAGCAAGCCTGTGCTTTGCATCTTTACACTTGTGCTATGTGTGACTGGTTGTCTGTCAGGAGTGGGACAACTTCTTGGAGCCGTCGGGGATTGCTGTTAACTATTTGTAATACTGTTGCAAGAGAATCTGCAGTCATTAATGAGGAGCTCATTATGCTAGGCACTATGCAGCCATACAGTAAGGTAAATCTGTACCCCAGAGAAATAATGAAAATAGAAAAGGGGAAGTTTGGCAAAAGGCAAAATGGACTACGGTTTTTTTGAAGGAAAATGTGAAAATTATGTGTAGTGCGACAACTGCCTGTAGCCATACACTCTTCCTTGTTTACTGTATCATTTGAGCACCTTCATAGACATCTTTTGATAGAGGCAAGATCCATTATCTTCATTAAATCAGTGACAAAAAGGATAAAATTACTTGCCTACAATCACATAGATAACATGAGTAGAGAATTGCTCTGGACTGACATCTCCATGTCAAGACATTCTGGGTCTTGAAATCTCACCTGGACTAGTGCACTGCTCTTACTTTTTATAATGTAACTGACATACTCTTTGCTATGAACGCTTTGCGATAAACTGATTTTGTATCTTGGATACAAAATATTAATAACAGCAAAACACCAATCCTTGTACAGATAGAGATTCAATACATTTGGCACAAAACATAGATGCTTTCACAGTCCCTGTCCGGATCTGGCAATGCCATGTAATTCCATCACGTGCTACCCGTGCGGGGGGCCAGCAGCTCAGTGTTTGGCTCAGCTTTCGTGAAATGTATGTGACCAGAGTTCTGTGACAGTAACAAGAAATTGCATTTTATTTGCACTATCACATCACATTGTTTTTTGCCTCAATTTCCAGGGCTGCTATCAGGAGAGTACACATTAATTTTGAACAATTGCATTTGCAGACGTGACTGATCCATTTGGTGATGGAATAAATGGGAAGATGATTACTTTTGCTGAGCTGTTAGGACATGTCTTTTTTTTTTCCTCTCTACAAACAGTCTCACTGTTCCTTTTCTAGTGTGGCTGGTATTACCAATGTCAGCAAAAGATGCCTGATTATCTTAACTGAAGCCATTACAAACGTGCTGTCTGTATGCATCTGGTATTTTTCTGTCCATTTAATAATCAAAGAACGATAAAATGTTTAAGGCCCAGATAGTTTGTCACTTTAAGAAGGAAGTTTACATGTTTCAGGTTTTGTAATTTATGCCTTTCCATTTCCTATGTATATTTTTTTTTAAATCATAAGGAGGATTAGTAGTTCCCTTGGTCTCCCTCACACAGTAGTTAATCTCTTCTGTTCAGCTTCTTTCTACCCTTTAGTGTTTTTCTTTTCTTCCTATTAAGATACACAGGAGAAAACTATTTCTTTGGACAAGTATTTTAAAATAACTTATTTCCTTTAATACATGGTTATATATAACTGTATTCCTTTAATATAGGATGAGTGATGAGTGATTTCATGATGAGGAAATAATAAGAAAGACTTACTAAAATGTAGCATTCAGCAATGAATTCTGTATTTGCAGAGTTGCTAGGAGCAATATGCTAACCACAAAAAAGTCTGAGGCTCTCCCAGAGTGTAATTATTGGTTTTGCCCTTTTTGTTGTCTTAAATGTGACTGACAAATATGATTTAGCATCATATGCTATAGCTCATATTAGAGGTGTCTAAATAAACTGTTGAGAAGATTTCATCTTGAGGTGACATGGCTGACACATGACAAATGGGTTGTCTGAATGAGGTAAGGTGGGAGTCAAATTGGCCTGGCAAAATAATGGCACTATGAGAAATCTTTGAGTTAGACATGCAGTACTCCACCTTTTACATGCCATGCTCTTATGGAGCAACAGGACTTCTCCACAAACTCCTGTTGCAATAGAGAATGCTTCACAGTGCATCTCCTAAATCTGTGGACTGTCCCTGCAAAGGCTGGAATTGAGAAACTATGAACAGGAAGAGATTAATAAAAGTATGGCAATTGTGTTACAGTGATTCAAAAATATTCCATGTTATGGTTGCACAACTGTAATTGTCAAAGTGGGTGAGAAATACGGATATGCCACCAACTTTAGAATGATAAAATTCTCACTGCATAACTGACTTTTGCAGAAACCTAAGTTCAATGCCAAATGTAAATTTTTGGTCAGAGAGAGCTTTTCTACTTAGTCTAGCTATTATGCTTGTCTAGCCGTGTTTCAGAACATTCAGCTTTTGGTTAAAAAGAATAATCACTTTTTGAGTTTTCACTATCAAATTATAAGCAATAAGAGTACATTTTTTATACAGCTATATGAGAGCTTTTGTAGTTATACATTTTCTTCTGCTATAGCCATGATGATAAGTTTGCAATAAATCTTAGACATGATGCAGTTGCTAATGTATTTTACTGTTAAGGCATGAAAGATAGAAAAAGTCTCCTTGGAGAAATTTGAATTTTTTTCGGCCTATACATTTCTACTATAAGACAGAAAAAAATGCAATATAAACTGCTGTTAAAGTCCTGCTTTAAACTACTAGGAATACATGATAGACTGAAAGAAATATCTGATATATTTTTCTTCATGTGCTGATTGAAAAGCAAACCAGACTTTCCAGATTTTCTTCCATTCGACTTTAATGCTGAGTTTTCCTGTTGAAATGGGAAGGCCCAATTCAACTTTACAAAATAGAAAAGAAGCCAAGGTATAAATATATTTTGAATAATTTTAAACCAGCTTTTTGGAAAATCTTCCACTCTTGAAACTTATTGGAAGTACTCTGTAATATGGAATATAGATTTGATGAAAAAATGATCATGAGAGCAACAAATCTGTTTGTCATCTGCATAGCAATACTTAGTCATTTGAGTAATATAATCAGGGAGTGCAGTGATATAGACATAGAACAATGCAGGGCCAAGAATAAAGTCCTGTGGGACATCAGCTGTAAGTGAAAAAGGACTTGCTTAAGGATGGCTGTACTAAATAACAAGTGAATGGTCAGACAAAAGTAGTGTTAGCCAGCACAACATGTTAGCTGTAGTGATACATCTGGAGTACAATGAATAAGCGATGGTGACTGTGAGTAGTCAAAATAGAAGACTGACAGCATTTCATTAGAGTAAATATTGAATCGTGTTCACGTACGTATGTACCTTGATCATTTCAGGTGATTAACCAAATGACACCATTTAATGGATGTCTCCAGCAGACGGTTATAAATCCACTCTGGCAATGAGAAAAACAAGTTCTAACTTTTGGTAATGTTTGCAATGCAATAAGCACTCTGGGAGTAAGTTAGCTGAACAGATCTTCACCAGTTTTCATAAGGATAATGACAAAAAGGGTATGCAAACAGACAACTGGAGCTACTGCAGGTGAAGGCTTGAAAAGTGGGGAAAGGAGCCTTACCAGAGTAGTAGCTGATACAGGTTTTTATTTTGGTGGCTCAACAGTAAACTAGGTAGATCATTTATCTCTTGAGATTGATGTTTTAAAATTTATTTTAAATTTCTGTGATTAATTTTAATGTTAGGAAAATATAAGAAGATGCGGGAAACATGGTTCTGGTAAACCCAAGCTAAATATTCAGCAGTCTATTGTTTGCACTTTTTCTTTACCATGCAACAGGAATCACCTGGTCCTGTTTTCCCTGCTTTATTTACTTTGCATTAGTCTTTATTAAAATGATCTCAACTTCCTATTGTGGGGTGATTTTTAAGGCTTTTAAAGATTTTTAAGGCTCTGATTACTCAGCATCGGATATCACTTCATGAACAGCATAACTTTCCAACATATTTTTGTTCAAATATACAAAGGTCATATTCTTCATCTGGTCTTTTCTTTCAAATTATGTGACTGATTTTATTTGCAATCTGTGTAGTCATATGATCCTGAGCGGGAAACAACCAATTAGATCAGACTGTCCCTGCTCTTGCCATTGTAGAATATAGTCCCCCAGACAGAGGACACATGCTTGATTTTAGCCAAAAGCTGAGAAGAAGCCTCCTGATCTTCACCCTCTGAAATTTAAACTCTCATCTGTTATTAATATATTTTCAGCAAATGATTACCAGAACATCTGCTTATGCCCAGTAAATTTTTACTTCCTTCTCTTAAAGCTGACTTCCCCAGTGGACTGATGAAAGAGACATTCTGCAGCTCATTCTGCTCTTTAAAACAACATTGGTTCACTGAAGAAACATTAGCTGAAAGTGGTGTAGTGATCTTTGTAGTTCATGTTGCAGCTATAAGGGAAATAAGAGCAAAATGATTGCAATAAGAATACTAGGATTTCCATCTAACTCTTTTTTTTTTTTTTTAATCAGGAAGCATTATGAAACATTCTGCAAATGCATGTTTGGCGTTTACCAAAGTTGTAAGCATTTACACACTTTGAAAAGATTGAATACTGTTTCTAAAATGCTGATTTCAATGTGATATGGTACAGTTTAATTTGGAAATTGATATAAATTGTATGCAAAACAAAAAAAAATCATTTTAGCTAAGAGGAGAGACTTTTCTGAGGTAAATGTGCTACAATAGTCTTTTAGATTTAGACATACGTTTAGACTGTGACTCATATTTCTGTTTAAAACTTTTCTTAACTCAAAGCTTTTGAGAAAGAACTTTCTTGGAGCCAATTTCCAACAGAAGACGCTAAGCTTCCATGGATATGGCCTACGTTCCCAGCTTTGTAGAGTTATGCTGCTCGTTGATTATAGTGACGTTAGGCTATGTCTGTTAACATTCTTTCTCTAGACATATGTAACTTTGTATACATAACAGGCAGCTACTTATAGGTGGGGCACAGAAGTTTTACATTTAAGCCCAACATATAACCCAGCAATGCTTCTCCTAAGTTGGACACCCTGCTTCAGTTTTCTTGTCTCACTTCTAAGTTTTGGGATGTATGAGGGAATGCTGTCGCATTGAGTGTAAGTCTAGCTGCGTTCGACAAGCTTCCACGGTCGAAATACTGGTCGCATTCAAATGAACTATCATGACGGGACCAATTCACACCACAATTTATTTGAGCAACAGATACACAGGTTCTTTGGATTGCCGGTGATAGTGATTGTCTGCAAAAGTATATATACAAATATATAATATAGCAAATATTAATAGCAGATATTAATAGCAGCGCTGCTTATAAATAGTCTAAAGTGACTCTATATAGAGATTTCTAACCAAGTCTTTGAATCTTACCCAAAGGCGTCCCAATGGAGGAGAAGAGAGACTCAGCCTGTCAACTGGTCCCAGTAGTCAGAGTGGTACGATGGTATCTTCCCTAACATCCTCTCTCCCTTAAGCTGTATTTATATTAGTTTTTTACCTTTCAGGTGGAGCTTGAGTGGCTCTAGTCATACATACCTTTGTTATGTTTGGTGCAAAACTTTCTCACTTTGCTTTTAAAGTTATATACTAGAAAAATTCAATGTTCAAGCTCAGTGAGGGGCGGTCGCACCTTGGAGGCGGGTAGCTTTTGGGATGGAGGTGTGTTTTGGTATTATAATGAGGTTATAATGAACAAAGTTCATGCACAGGACACGATCTTGCAGTTATATGGTACTGGCCAGGGCATGGTTCCATGGTTCCATCTCGTTCCTAGACCTGCAGTGATTTATGGAGGAATTGGGCCATGGAGCCTTCGTTCCACTCCCTTCTCCAATTGTCTCTCTTAGAGCTAGTACACTGAGCTCCCCCAGTGTTACCACATCTAAGATTGCAGGTGGTGTTGCTTAGGGAACAATCACTGAACCGATATTCAGCATGTCAACCATATTCCACCCTGGAAGTTAACGTTTATGAAGTATGGATATAACTTTAGCCTTGATAAATTCAACCTCAATAATCTTACCCCCAGTAATCACTCCACAAGTGCAAATACAGGTTCATGCTCCCCTGAAGGGAGGGGACTGTCCTTATACACATATGCAAATGCAAAGTAAACAGTATGCCCCAGCACCAAAGTCCCAGCATGCACACAGCTACACAAAGATCATTGATCTTAGCATTTAATCAAGCCTTTAAAGTCTTGCCCTGTCCACTTTCATGTCCTTCCCAAAGTATGTCCTCATATCCTCCCTCCCAACCTTTACTCCCTTCATTTCCACTGTAAACATTCATCTGTATAATTTACTGATATAATTTATTTGTGTGCATTGAGGAAAAGTCTGAATCAACATGGCTACCTTTCATTTTCATGCTTTTGCCAGTGGTGCTGCTTTCTGATCTTTGTATGTGTGCCTTTGTATGGCTCAGAGGTGCTACCAGGACAGCACCCTCTCAATAGATCACAGCAAACTGGCTGTGCAAAGGCCCTCTTGTGTAGTCTTCTGCCTCTGCACAGCATGACCAGTTATTTCAATAACATTAGGCTCATGTGTCTCTTCAGAAATTTGAATGTTTTGTTTAGGGTTGCTAGTCCAACAGCAGATATTTACGGTAGTAAATGTTGGGCCTGATCCCCTGTAAGGAAATACTAATCTGATGAAGTGTCCAGGAAATAGTTGGGCAAAACTGAAAACGGGAATCTAAAGCCAAGCCCACCCAGAGCAGAAGAAATGGTTTTTTCTTTGTTGGTTCAGATGGGCACAAAAGCCCACTGATGAAGTCAGATGATTTACAAAATATCTGAGTATCGAAGCTGTAGCTTGGGGGTTTCTGGTTCACAGGATTCCAACATCTGGAACTGTAGATTTCTGTCTTCATGCTGCACACACAGCTACACTGTGGGCAGTAGATTAATGGATTTTAGAACATTAGAAGGTTCAACTTTTAAAGAAAAGCTCACTGTTAAGCCTAGTTGTAACAGAAGCTGGTTATTCACTGTGATTGCCTACTGTTGCATGATTTAGTTACAGCTGACACCTAATTACTGTATTCTGTTCAATAAAATTGAAATACATTGTTTATGTTTCAGAATAAGAGCCAAGGATTGAGTTTTGTCCGTATACATGCACCTTGGCAAGTACTTAGTAGAGAAGCGGAACTCCTTAAAATAAAAATGCCCACTAAAAAGGTAAGTATTTTCCATCTTCTATCAACTAGTTGTTAGACTGGAGAAGGCTGAATCAGAATGGCAGTTAAATGTATAGAAGCCCATAGAGTTACTTTATTTCAAAATCAGAGCAAATGAATTGCCAGGCTTATTCTTTCACATTACTAATTATTTTGAGATTCTTTAGTATTCAGAGTCAGATTTAAGGTGGGATTTTCAAAGGAGATTTCAAAGGCCACAGAGACAGATGGCTGACAGTCTGAGTTCAGAAGAGTGGTGACAGAGGTGAATTTTAAGGAGGGCTTTGAAAACCTAGAAGGCAGTAGCTATTTGGATTTCTGTCAAGGAACTTTCCTCAAAGGTGAGGTGCAGTATGGGAGATAGTAAAATAGCTGATCATTGCCTTAAGAATTCTCTAAATCTGGGGATGCTGAGAAAGTCTGTTTTGGTGGTAGCAAAGACTTAGTGCATTCATACTTGTCCATTGTCATTAAAACTTTGGCTCACCATCTTCTTTACATTCATAGTAGCTGAGAATATCCAGAGCTTTCAGCAGAGCTGCTGGCAAACATTGTACATTCTGAGGAGGAGATCCCAAAATCTGTGGTCCTGCAATAATTTGACATGCTGGTTAACAACTCCACTGAAGTTAGTGGAACTGCCTTGTGCTTTCAGTTAGTGATACTCATCAGTTGTACTACTGAACACTTATTTAATTGCATTGCCATTAGAATTAAATGACGGACTGACTTGATTTTCTTCCACAGGGTTATTTTGGGGGTTTTTGGGGGGTTGGTTTTTTTTTTTTTCATATTGATTGTTTCCACCCAGCAAAAGCTTCAGTGTTGTTCATGTCTCATGATGTTATAATCTGTCACTGTCAGGGGCTTGGCCAAGCCAATTTTGTATACTGTTACTGTATTCTGTTTGCATCCCAGGAAAAAAAAAAAAAGGTCTGGTTACTTGACATCAGTCTTTGAAAAAGGACAGCTATAGTACCTCTGTCCTTCCTGGCATGTTGATGAATGTGTAGGCCCTTTCTAGAAATGGACCCACCTATTCAACTCCTCTCTTTGATCCCTTCCCAGCTTTGTTCCTTTTGTGCATTTTTAGTGCCTGCTCATTTCTCCCTCCTTCTTCTTCTCTGATGGGAATTTTCCCCTCCCAGCTTTTTACAGATACACTGAAGCCAGTTTTACACTGTTTTAACTGAGGAATGTTGACATTATACCGTTCTGAGTTAAGGTCTCCAGGAGCTGATAGTCTCCAGTGGTTGCCCTAGTCACTTACAGACTTCTGCATCCCCTTCACTCTTCTGAACAGGAGAAAAAAAGCACAGTAAATCATAAAGCTCTAAAGACACAGAATCATTGGGGGTAAAGATATCTAAAAATATTGACAAATTACTTCATTTAACAGCTGTATATTATACATTATTTATAGCATCCTTTCCTTTAAAGCAACACATTTCAATGAACCAATTTGGTCTGTGCACACTTCATGTTGAAGGAGATTGCCATATAACCGACATTTATTGAATAGTATGACAAATATTCAAAGAGCAAATGGACATGCAGTCATCGATTAGGCAGTTATGAAAACACTATTCAGGTTTGTACCTGTAGTTTGTTTTGGTGTGTAGAAGAAGATGGAATGAAATATGTCTACCAACAAGGAAACCAGATCTCAATTTTCCTGAAAATTCACCCTAGGGTAATAAGTTGTTTTGTATAACTTAAAAGTGATAAGACAAGGAGAAGATTGCTGACAACTCTTGTTGACTACATTCTTTTTCTATTACCTCAACAGTAGAAATGGAGCACTATCAGTGTACTACCAGAAAGCAAGCATGACAAGAAAACTATGTTCATGTCTTAAGTTTTTTGCAATTAAAGACAGTTGGAAGAGGAATTTCCTGTGAAGAAAACAAAAATCCACTTTGAAAAACTGAAATCTTGTGTTTTAGGGATTTGGCAATACAAACTGAAAAATTCAGCCAGTAACCACTAAAAAGAAAATTCTATTTTTGTTCAGAGAGACAAAAGGTTGTTTTCAAGGCACATTAGGTATTTTCTGTGATGCTATTTTTATTTATTCAAACATCCAATAAAACCATAAACAAAACATTTTCAGTGGGAACTATTTATCCACCTCTAGATATGATGAATTGGTTGCAAAAAATTTTTTTTCAAATGTTTAGTCTTAAATCATTTTTCAGGACAAATGATGGGCTGGGAAAAGGTAGTTTTTGAGCAATTTTAACTGTATGTATACCTCTGCATATGACAATACAGTTATTTCTGTATTCAGTGAGCCACCTAGGAAAGATGCACTCCTAGACTTGCTATTTGTGAGTAGAGAAGGACTCACAGGAGATGTGATGGTAGGTGGCTGTCTTGGCCATAGTGATCACAAAATCACTTGAGTTTAAAATTTTCAATGTAATGAGAAAAAAGGTCAGCAGAGTTGTTACTCTAGATTTCAAGAGAGCAAACTTCAAGCTACTCAGGGAGCTAGTCAGCAGTGTCCCCTGGGAATCTGCTTTTGAGGGCTTAGCGGTCCATGAGTGGTGGTCAGTTTTTAAGAGCCACCTTTTAAAAGCACAGGAGCAGGCAATTCCAGTGTCTCATAAGTCAAGGAAGTGGCACAGAAGACCAGTTGGTTGAACAGGGAACTCCTCATGGAGCTCAAGATGAAAAAGAAATTGTACGACATCTGGAAGCAAGGTCAGGCTTTGCAGGAAGATTACAGAGTTGTTGTTCGCATATTCGGGGCAAAAACATGAAAGGCCAAAGATCACCTAGATCGAAACTAGCCAGTGTTGTGTCAGAAAACAAAAAAGCTTTTTTAAGTATGTTAATAGCAAGGGGAAGTCTAAGGAAATTATTGAAGCAATGCTTGTTGAAGATGGTCACCTGACAAATAGGGATGAAGAAAAAGTGTAGGCCTTCAACGATTTTTTTACCTCAGTCTTTAATATTAGTGATAGACCTTGGGCTGCCTGATCCTCTGAGTCAGAGGACCACAACTGCAGGAAGAGTGACCTTCCGTTTGTGGACACTTAATTTGTAAGGGACTATCTGTATCAGCCGAATGTTCATAAGTCAACGGGGCCTGATGGGACTCATCCCAGAGTACTGAAGAAGTTAGCGGATGTTACAGCAGGACCCCTTTCAATCACCTACCAAAGGTCTTGGGAGTCTGCAGCGGTCCCTGCTGACTAGAAGCTAGCCAGTGTTATTACCATTTACAAGAAGGGTGAGAGGGAAGACCCAGAAAACTACAGACCTGTTAGTCTAACCTCAGTACCTGGAAAAATTATGGAGAAGATCATACCAGGTGCTATTTACAGGCATTTAAAGGACAATGCAATCATCAGGCATAGTCAATGTGGTTTCATGAAGGGAAAGTCCTGTCTAACTAATTTTATATCCTTCTACAATAAGGTTACCCTCCTAGTGGATGATGGGAAGGTGGTGGATGTAATTTTTTCTGTATTTCAGTAAAGCTTTTGATAGTGTCCGTCACAGTATCCTCCTGGACAAGTAGTCTAACTATGAGATGAGCAGGTACACGGTGTGCTGGGTGAAGAACTGGTTGAATGGCAGGGCTCAAAGGGTTGTAGAGAATGGGGCTACATCTGGCGGGTGACCAGTCACCAGCACTGCTCCTCAGGGCTAAATTCTATGGCCAGTTCTGTTCAATACATTTAGCAATGATCTGGATGCAGGAGTTGAATGCACCATTAACAAGTCTGCTGATGATACCAAANCACCTGGGATGGAATAACGCTAGGCACAAGTATAAATTGGGAGAGGAGGGGCTGGAGAGCAGCCCTGCAGAGAGGGACCTGGGGGTGCTGGTCAGCAACGAGTTCAACAGGAGTCACCGTGTGCCCTGGCAGCCGAGAGGGCAAACCGCATCTGGGGTGCGGCAAACAGCAGAAACCACCAGTCAAAGAGGTGATTATCCTGCTGTATTCAGTGTTGGTGCAGCCTGATCTTGAGTATTATGTGTGGTTCTGGACCCCATCATTTAAGAACGATGTTCAGGTACTTGAATGCATCCAGAGGAGGGCAACAAAGCTGGTGTTGGAAGGAATGTCCTAGGAGGAGGGCATAAGCTTATGTTTGGTAAGGTTGGCTGTGTTTTAGGAAAAAATTCCTTCATATCTCTGGGAAGCTCCCTAGCACTTCACATCAATCTGACTCAGCAAAAGCTAGGCCCTTGCACTTAAAACTGTCATATAGCCATGAGCTTGGGCATCCTTGCTTCTAATGGCATGTGTACATGTGCTGTCAGACCATACTAGAAATTATTACCCAGGAATAATTTATTCTGATGGTGCAGTGTAATTGGCAGGAGGTAAAGGTCCTCCCTGCTTTGTCTGCTCCCTCTATTCCCAGTTACAAAGTCAAAATAATTACTCTGCCTTTCTGTCATCTCCCTGCAGCTCCTAATTTAGTTAGAAGGATGTTTCTTGTATTAACAATTCTGCACTGAGTTTTCTTCTGAAAGTAGTTTGTGAAGGACAAGAACTTCTTTTTGGAACTGAAACCCTTATGGATTCAGGTGCTCGCTGTTATATGGGAATATATCTTCAGAGACATAAATATTTATGTATTTAAAAATTTAAACATGTGTATAGCAAATTCTATCTTATTTTTTCATTTTAATGGATTTGTAGGAGTGACACAGTAATGTACAATATTTTTTTTACTCAGATGTATGAAATCACAGAAGAAGGGGGAATGCTGAAAACGTTAAATGAAATATGGTGCAAATTGACTGAACCTCTGCAACCCCAGGTGCCACAACAAGAAAATACCAACATGAAAAGCCTGTCTTATCCATTTTCCAGAGAGAAAATATATTTGTGAGTACTTTAAATTGTGATGAACAATGAAGAGAGCTGTAACTTACAACTTTAGTGTTGTCATTTTTTCTACCAGTATTTCAATTAAAATTCAGAAATTCATTGAGCATTTCTGGAAATCCTGAGGAAATACCAAAGTTGTCAGATTTTTCCTGGATAACATTTCCAAGTGATAAAAGCATATGTCACCATAAAACTAAATTTATTGAAGGCCAAGTAAATAGATATAATGTAAATGAACATGCATTGGCACTGAGTTCAGTTTCAGTGGATTAACGGAAATCTAAGTTGCAAAGACTTTCTGCCAGTGTTCTGCTTCATGCTGGTGGGTAAGGCACTGGAAACAGTGCAACAAATAAAATATCTATGTTTTTAGCTTGAAATATAAAAATCCTAGCACCAGATTCCTGATTATTTGGTTAAGGATATTACTGCTTGTTTTGAAAAAAGAAAGAGCTAGTAGAAATCTGATAATTTTTTTCCTTTTGATAGATTTATTATAGTAATTAAAACTTGGTTAATAATATGCAGATAAGGAATTCTTGACACCTGCCCTTTCACTCAGAAGAATACTTCTGGCCCCAGTTTGACATTAAACACTCCTTTTTTTCCTCATGGGTGTCTCCTTGTATTTATGTCTGATAAATAAAATTCAGTAATAAATGTAATGACCCACCATATCACTTATTGTCCTCTCAGACAATTTTAATTAATACTGAATGCAAGTCAAATTGATTGAGAGGAATAAACTGGGAAGGCTAATTTCACATATGATGATTTTAAGGTTTAAGGCAATGCATAATTCCAGTGGAATGGTTATTTGAAAGCAAGTGAAATATTACTGGTTAGTTGCCTGGGAAAGAGTAATTAACATCTGCATTAGGCTAGTTGAAACCTAATAACATAACCTCAGAATGTTATAGTGTTGCGGGTATGTTATAAGGAAAAGATTAAAAGGTCATCTTGTGTAAACAATAGACAAGCTTTCCTTACCCAAAAGGCATTTTAAGTTAGTTAATATTTTTGCATTTTTATGCCCACCATCATTGCAATCCAGGTAGAAGTCTGAATGACTAAATCTTAAATAGCACAGTCTATTATGCTGTACTATTTCATCTATATTTCCTTTAAACATCTGTTTTCCTTACTTGCTGTGGTTTCTAAATGAATTCTAAATCAGAATTTTAAATGTTATCTTACTTATTACTACCATGTCTGAAAACATAACTGATTTTTTTTTTCTCCCAACATTTTAGGTATAACATTAAAGACAAAGACACTTTTTTTGACAATGCTACCCGCAGCCGAATAGTAAGTAAACAAAAGTAACCTAACATTGATCTCTTCTGCTAAGTGGAATTTGCTTTAATAGTGAGTGTTGGTTACTACTTTGCTAATTTCATCAGTTTATGCATTTCTTTGCTCCTGCAAAACACTAACTAGTCCTAAGTATGGAAGAAATACCCTTCTGGAGCTGCCCAGTGGTCCAGGAGTAGGAAATGCTATGTAGAGAAACACTGCTACTGACTCCTCTCCATTGTTCAAAGTTGTTACTAAGCCCTGCTTCCTAATCTTTAACTAGATTTTATTCCATGAAAGGACCTCCTCTGCAATCCTGTAGTAAATTCCTAGCTGCAGTGGTCTTTGGTGAGAAACCTTGTATGATGTTCCTGAGATCCTGCGAGGTCTCCAGCAGGTTGGTGAGGCAAGATTTCTCTTTACGTATGCAATGCCAACTCCTCCCTAACATGCTATGTTCATCTATACACACTTGGGTTTCATAGATATAGCATACTTACTGATCACTTCATGTGCATCTTGATGTTATACTTCCAAATGTGAAAGCTAAATGTTTTTTTTTAAAAGTCAGATTTTGTTGTGATTTTCTTCAGTGTAAAATTCTCATTCTACCTGAACTCCTTATACTTCATGTAGTTTTCTAAGGATCTGACGCTGCAGGACTTAACCTACGAATGTTAGGTCAGATAATCCGCTGGTAGGAATTGCCATAGCATTGTTATGTGTTAACTAGTGGTCTCAAGTCATGCATTTTTATATGAGTGAAACATATGATTTAAACATATGTCCAAATAAACTCTACAGAAGACTCTTATTTTACAGTTTTGTTTTATTGCTAGCTCCGTGACAAAAATAGTGCCAAAGGACAAATTGTGTGTTATATCACTTTTTTTTTTCCACATTTTCCAGGTACGTGAAATTTTGAAGCGCACTTCTACAAAGGCCAGAAACAGCATGGGTAAGAAGGAGGGGAGATAATTATGTATGTTGTTTTAAAATGAATTGTTTAGGTATCTCACAGAATATTTATTTTTCTAGCAGAACACAAAAGTATGCTGGCACATTTCCACAAAAAATAGAGATTGAAACAAATGCTTTTTCTGAGGAATAAAATCAGACTTTCTGGTCCATGGCTTTGAATAGGACACGGTTTTCATTGGTTTTCACTGGGAGCTTGGTTTTCATTTCTACAGGTGCAGGATCTGGCACATAACTTGCATTTCAGGAGTTGTTATAAAATCAGATTTGATTATTATATGATCTGTTTCTGAAAATTCAGATGTCAGCTACAATATGTTGTATGATTTCTTCCAGGAGCAGACTTTTCTTGCCATTTTGAAAGAATAATACATCTTTCCAGGTTATTTTTATCACTGCAGCTTTAAAAATTATGTCCATGAACTACACAGTGATATATATGGCTTCACCATGACTATTTTGAAGATATTCTGTGATACTTTTGGGGTAGCCCTGAAATATTTGGAGCTTTTGTTTTCTTGAGGTTCAGAACATGTACAAGTGTACTTACTTTACTCTTTTTTTCATCCCTTGTGATATCATGACACATATCTCCCTGGTGGCAAAGAAGTGACAGAACATCTGGCATGTATTCTGAAAGTCCTTCTGTAAGCTTGACCACTTATGTGCAGATCACAATGTCCTAAGTTAATGTACTCACAAAGAATATATGTGCTGTAGCAACCGATTCCTGCACAGTCTTGGTGTAATTTTGTGTGGTGAAGTTGCAGTAACAGATTTATTTGGTACAGAATCTGGAGTGGAAAACAGATTAATTTAGGTTTTCCTGAAATAGAAATATATTTTTTTTAAAATTATATGAAAAAAACCCAAACCAAAATACTTTCTCTTTTTCAACCTAAACTACTTGGCTTTGCCCAGAACAAACATTTAAATTTATTATTATTACACTGTTTCCTTTAAAAAAAAAAAAAAAAGATTGTCAGTCATTCTTCATTTCTAAAACATTGTTCAGCTGGTGTCTATTTTGTTCACTCTTTGCTCTGTGTTGTTCTGAGTTTTCATCTGCTCAAAGGCCCTGGTGGGGCAGTAGAGAGGAATGTTACATTATTTTGCTGGATTGCTCCAGGTGGCATCCAGGGAACCCCCCTGGTGTCTAAGGAGACCATGCTTTCCCTGACAGATGTGGAGCCTGTGCAAGTAGATGTCTCTAGAGTGCAGGATTTTTGAGACAAGGCAGTGCAATGTATAGAAAACAAGAAACCTGAAGTCCAGCAGGGACACCAAGTCTGTTGACATAAAAGCTGGCCTCCAGAGCTGACACTTTCCCAAGGGATTCAGGGAGACTGTGTAGAACCTGTTGAAACTCTTAAGACTTTGTAAGTGGTTGGGCTGAGAGAAAGCTTGAAAGAAGAAATCCATCCTACAAGAACACAGTAGGAAGGGAAAGAGCACTTTACCAATGGGGCTTTCTTGTCTCTTACTTAAAGATTTCTCTATTTTAACAGCTTGTACTGGTTTATAGTATAATAAAAGGCATCATTAGAGATCAAAACACTAGTAGTGATTTTTCAGGCTTTTTTTTTACTCTAAGGTGAAAATACAGAATGATCCACTTCAAGCTCAGGTCACCTCAATATCTCATTTGACTTGAAGCAAGTACTGTAATCCCCCTGTCCTTCCCATCTTTCTGGCCCATAAACAAAACATGATTATGCATCATGTTTTACCTAAATTCACTAATTCTTTTAGTCTTCTGAGATCCTCCCCCAAAAGTCCTATGCTTCATATGTGTCCTGGTTTTGGCTAGGATAGAGTTAATTTTTGTCCTAGTAGCTGGTATAGTGCTGTGTTTTGGATTTAGTGTGAGAATAATGTTGATAGCACACTGCTATTTTAGTTGTTGCTAAGCAGTGTTTACACCTGTCAAAGACTTTTACAGCTTCCCATGCTCTGCCAGGTGCACAACGGATGGGACACAGCTGGGACAGCTGACCCCAACTGACCAAAGAGATATTCCGTAACATATGGCATCATGCTCAGCATCTAAAGATGGAGGAAGAAGAAGGAAGGGAGGGAAGTTTGGAGTAATAGCGTTTGTCTTCCCAAGTAATCATTACTTGTGATGAAGCCCTGTTACCTGGAGATGGCTGAACATCTGCCTGCCAGTGGGAAGTAGTGAATGAATTCCTTGTTTTGCTTTGCTTGTGTGCGTGTCTTTCGCTTTACCTATTAAACTGTCTTTATCTCAACCCATGAATTTTCTCACTTTTACTCTTCCTATTCTGTCCCCCATCCGACCAGCAGGGACTGAGTGCGTGGCTGTGTGGTGCTTAGTTGCCAACTGGGGTTAAACCACGACAATATGTTGCTAAGGTTTTCCCTTCTCACTGGTCTTAAGACTATTCATCATGAGTAGTTTAAAAGATTTCTTTGAGCATCCTTGTTTTATTCTGGGTTTTGTTTTTGTTTTTGTTATTTGTATTTTTGTTTGTTTGGTTGTTTTTTTTTGTTTGTTTGGGGTTTTTTTCTAAGATTCCACTGCTTATTTTGCACAAGAGGTAGACAGTGGTGTTGGAAGTACTTATAGCAGTCTTTGGTTTTCCTAAACATATGCTTTGTTATATAATAGGAAGAAAATAACACTTCAAACACATTTGTTTCTTGATTTTTACATCTGTGTAAGGCTGAATCTGATTCCACTTCTATGACATTACACAAGGAAGGCATACTTTCATCTAGCATAACTATGAACCATTGTAAACTTTCCAAACATGGAGTGCTTTCAGTAGAGGACTTGACATGATCCAGACATGAAGATTTCCTGATTGTATTAATGCATGTAGTGGTAAGAGTATTTTTCTTTGTACTAAGGAAGAAATTTATTGGTAATGGCTATCTAACATCTCTGAAGAGATGTTTTTTTCCAAGCATTTTAGAATGATAGTTGTCTAATCTGACTATCTAAATTTTTTTCATCCCTAAAGACAAGCTAGCTGACTACTTTTTACTGGGCACTGAAAGCAAAGAGGTCTGGAATAAACTACTAATCTTAACTTCAGTTTCATCTTATGGAACAATTGTTTTCACCTGCAGAGACTGAAGAAAGAATGGCTGTAAGTCATAGGTCTTGAGACCCAGCAGTGGTCTTGTGTATGTCTAAGGGTGCTGTAGTAATTAGCTGGGGATTCAGTTGCTAAAGCCCTTGTGGTCACTGTGATAGTGCCATGTCCCTGTATCTTCCTGTAACTTTCACCATACTGCCTGTGTGCAATATTTAGGACTCAGTAGTTTTTGTCCTGGTACATCCAGCTTTCCAGCATAACCGTGGATTTGGTGAACACAAACTGATTTAACTCCTGCAAACAAGGAAGGGTTGTTTCAAACCGAGAAGGATGGCCTTCTGTATTGATAGGAGGACGGGTAGAAAACCCAGCACTTGGTTCAGTGAAAATGAGACCAGATCTAATATTAGTCAATAGAGAGTAAGGGTATCTTCAATCATAAATTTCTGTGAAAGTGGTTTTTTTTATTGTTTGGGTGTGTCAGTGGGAGTTGCTGTGGTTTAGTGTAAGCACTGCTTAACAACAGCTAAAACATCAGTGCGTTATCAACATTATTCTCATACTAAATCCAAAACACAGCACTATACCAGCTACTAGGAAGAAAAATAACTATCCCAGCTGAAACCAGAACAGTATCCACCCCTTATTCTATACCATTTACGTCATGCCCAGGTCCTACCCTTTCCAATACATTCCAGTTAATTCTCTACCCCATCACACCAGGGGGCAGTGAGCGAGCAGCTGTGTGCTTCTCAGTCACTGGCTGGGGTAAAACCACAGCAGTCTTTTTTGAGTATCCGCCCCTTATTCTATACCATCTACATCATGCCTGGGTCCCACACTTTCCAATACATTTCAGTTAACCACCACCACTTTCCCTGTCTTTTAATATATATACACACAGATATAATTCCTTTAGTTTATGGGCCAACCCTGTAAAATGTTCATTGTGTTCATTTAGTCCTTGACTTTGGGGTCCATCTGTCATAACAGTCCTTCAGGGCAGGAGAGATGGTGTCTGGTGTTGGACTGTTGCATGCTGAAGTCAGTTCTGGTTCCATCACTGCAGCACTTTGCTCGGTTTCATCAAAGTTCATTCTTCATTAATCCGGGTGATTCTTACTGTAATACCATTGATGTGCCATATAGCAACCATAAAATTGGTGACATACAGTATTATATAGCAAATAACATTATACCGTTTAGTTCATTGGCTATTTTCACCCAAAATCTAATCACCTTGAGGTACACATCAAACTTCCCCACCCATCCTCATTACTCATCAAGTGCACCCAGGTCCTTGAGCAAATGCAATCCC
>WEKW01006417.1:11947-52446 GCA_013389905.1 Sula dactylatra
TTTTTTTTTTTGATTTAAGAAGTTCAGATTCTGACTTTTCAGCGAGATGTGTGAAGTTCCTGTGAGTGTTTTGAGGCCACACCTTCACCAAGAGGTGGTATTTTTCCGGTGCGTGCATGTAGCATTCACCAGAACCTAATTAAGAAAGTTTGTTCTGTGCCTTTTTTTTTTTTTCTCTTCTTTCAAGTTGCAGTGGATTACAGGTTCGAGGCAGTGGTGACCTCAGTATATATCAACCCGTGTGACAGCTGCCAGCTTTCTTTCTGCTGGGAGGTTACTATGTCTTAATGGTAGCAAGGTTTGAAAAGGGGCTTGTTTTGCTTTGTTTCTTGGTTATATGGACATGTTCTATAGGCTGCTGCAGTGTCTCTGGTGTTTCGCCAGGCCTTCCTGGACAATTACTGAGTTACAGATTTGATTAAGCGTGACCTTAATCTGCTAATTTAGAACCTGGAAACACATATTTGTATTCCCGGTCCTAGCAAAGGGTTCTCAGCGTTGTGTGTTTGGATGGAGTGTCAGGTGGATCGCGTGTTTCCTTGTAGACTGGGCTTCTTGCATGGCATTTCCTGTCTTTAGTAATATCTTAGAAGTCTAGAGCTAGAGCTGTGAATCCTGTGTCCCTCTTAGAGGGTGTTCCGGGTAGTGCTGCAGTGTTTGAGAGCTGGTCTGCTTGGAAGAGTTAAAACCATGAAGGCCGATACATTTGTGGAAATAAATATATGTGACATAGTTATCCTGATATGGACACTTTTCCATTGTAGAGTTTTCGGTCTTGTTTGTGTCACTTAGGCAGCAGAGCTTGTTAAACTGAAGAGGAATGACGGCTGCCTAGAAATTAGTGTGGTCATGCGGACTTACACAAAAGGAACTATGTGGACATAATTGGATACATGTGACAGACTTAAAAAGTCTATAGAGTCAAGTCTTTAATCATTAATCTGATATCAGGAGGGATTAACTGCCTGAGCAAGTCTGTGAACCTGAGCTTATTAATAGAAACTGTTCTTGTCCCTTTCATTCCCCTGCTGTTCAGCAAAGCTGTGAGCTGCATCGCCGGGACAGGAACTCCTGAGTTCCTGAGAAGAGCAGCCTTTTTTGTACTTACATACTAAGGAAGAAAAAAAAAATGACAAAAACAACGTGAAGAAGTGACTAAGCACACCCACTGTGCAGGCGTCCTGTGGTTTGTGTCACGCTACGCTGGGGAGGCTGTGGGGGCTTAGGAGGGAACTCATCCTCAGGGATGTTCCTGCTGACAGGTTTCTCGTGCTTTTCTCTGAAGCTGCTGGCATTGCTGCCGTTAGTGGCCAGATTTACTGGACTGCTCGTCTGACCCACCCGACGAGTTCCTGTATGTGGCTGCCACGTGCGTGCGGTTGCCTAAGGTGCAGCACAAGGAACTGGAAGGGACTGAACAGGCTGCTCTCTCAGTAAGCAGGAGTTGGTAACTGCCAGTACTTACAGTTGCCTTCTCTGATTTGATGTAGGTCTACGTAGTGCAGGTGCTGCGCTGGGTTCAGTGGAGGTCCCTGTTTGCAAGACTGCGAATAGCAGCGTGTGGCTTCTCATCACAACAATTTGTTTGGCCCATAGTGTGTCTCTGCAGGACTCACGGGAAGGAATTGTTTTGTGAGCAGGCTGGGTAGGTTTTCCTGGCAGAAAATCTTTCGTCTTTCCAGAGATGAAATGCAAGTGTAGACTGAGGAGCTCTGCTTTCTGCCATGGCACTTAGAGTTGTCTGAATGTGCGATGCCCACCAAAGACCATGGGACTTGCTTAGATGAAAATCAGTATAGTTCTGTGGAAAATGTACATCTAGAATGCTGGGCTGGCATGTTGTGAGTTGCCTGTTTGCTTCTATCATTCCTGAGAGTTAACTGAGTTTTAAGCTATCCATGTGCGGTAATTCAGAACCCATATTCGCTAATATAAAATAAACATGTCCTAGGTGGGCATTAGCAGAGTTCTGGAAATGAAATCTGGCCAAAATATAATTCAAATCTCTGCATCTTGGTTTAGCAGTGGGTTAAAAGAGAAGCAGAATGCTCTCAGCATGGTAGTGTTGTGTCATCTGGGCTAAGTCATGGCTCTGGTATAGCTAGGAGATGCTTATGGGGATTCAGGTTTTACATTTTAGATGAATAAATGTAATACTTGTGTTACGTAGTGATTTTTCGCAAGGGATATCTTCCCTGGGAACACTTTTCTCTTAAATACGTCCTGTTCTGTTTGTCCCCTGGTTCTAAGCCTGTTACTAGAAAGCTGCTGCTGAATTTCACTGGGTTCTGTATCAAGCTTTAATTTAAGTGGTACATATGAGCCAGGGCTGATGTTGTAAGAGAGAAGGATGAGCGCTGGTCAAGGAGGAGGAGGAGGGATTTTTAGGGACGTGTGAAGCAGCACGTTTCCCTTTTGCACAGGATATGTTACGGATAGTGCTTCACCTTCAACAGAAGGTGAATGTCTTTAGTCTGAACTGAGTCTGAATGGGTCAAGATCCTCTTGAAATTCACAGGAATAGTGTTATTCTTCCATTTGTTCCTTGTTTCTCTAAGTCTGGAGTGTGTGTGAGTGTGTATATACATGCACCTTTTGTGTGTATACATGCCCCCCACCCCATCCTCTGTCCTAATTCCAGCCCCATCGGGTTAGTGCCAGGTGCCTGTCCCTGCCTGTGCGCACAGTCGTGTCAGGGTGACTGTCAGTCCAAGCACTTCGGTGTGTAATGAGGTTGGTTCTTGCCCCAGGCAGACAGGCTGCCCGTCTGCTTGCTCTCGAAGTAAGTGCGGTGTGCTGATGAAGTGTGACAATGATGGCGATGATTTTAAAGGTGCTGATGTCAACTTCTCTCTCTGTTGAACATACGCAAAGTTCCATTTACACGTTGCAGTTGGACGTTGCTCGAGCGAAGAGCTTCCCCACCTTCTGCACAGTTGTGGGTTCAGACACCCACAGGGAGCTCTGGTCCCCTGTGACTCGGTCACAGATCTTGAGTGCATTCTGCTGCAGCTGATGCTAGCTTTCTGGAGCCTTGTCTTCAGGCTGCCTTTGCTGAGCTGGCTTCACAATAAGCTATAAATAACACTTTTGCTTCCTGCTTTGTGATGTCTGAAAAACAAACTCTTCCTTGTGGCGGTGTGAGTTCCCTTTTTGGTTCAAAATTCTTGGTGTAACAAGAGCTTCCACACAAAAGGTACGTAAATATGGCCATCTTTCTTCTTTTTAAACAAGTGGCTAATCCATTCTGGGTGAGAAAATCATTGTAGGTGGATACCTTTAATGATCAGGAGTACAAAAGCTGTTACACCTACTGTGGTGTTTGGGATAACTGAACTATAACGAAATATGTGCTTCGTCTTCCCACTCGCTTTCTTTGGTCATACAAGGTTATCCAGGTCATACAAGGATATGAAAGTGCTGTGACTTTCCCCTTCCTCTTGCACCATCCCCAGGTGCAGGAGGAAAGGGAAAGTCACAGCATTTTTATATCACTAACTTTGGATATTAGCTGTGATTCAGAGGGTCACAGTTCCTTGCCATCTCAGCGGTGTGAGGTTAAGTGTCTTTGCGCCTGGAGTTAAAAGTCCTGAAGTTGAATGCTTCAAGTAGCCTAAAACAGCCAGAGTAGAAGATACCTGCATCCATCTGTATTGCTCTAGTCTCACAGAGAGCTTTCCTGGATTGGTGCTTCAGGAGGTTGAGGTTGACCACAGCTTGTGAGCTCCAGACTTGATCAGAAAAATACACTCTACACTTCTGTCGGTGTCATGGTTGGCACTTGGAAAGCTTCCTGCTACGTGAGCCTGTCGTGGCTCCGCTGGCCTGTTGGAGTTGTGCCAGGCAGCGGGGACCTTGCATGATTTCTTCCAAGAATCGTAAAATGCACTGCAGTGCCATCACCAAAGTACTTTTATTTGGTGGATGAGACATGGAGATCTGCGTGGAGATCTTCCTCCTGTGCCTCAATATATTCCATCTTTAATGTGTTTGTAACTTGGAAGTGACAGGAAAAGTGGGGTGAGAATTCTTCTCAGGGGAGACAGACGGATCAGTAGCCTCTACATCCGTGCCTACTAATTTGTTTGGTTCCTACTGTAGTGAACGTGGGTATAATGCAACATGACGTCTGTTTTCATTTGGAGTTACTGCAATAGTAATATGTTACTGAGCTTTTCTTTATATGCTGTCAAGAAACAGGGATCAGGGTATTAGAATTTAAATTCAGACTTCTTTATTTTAATGGAGAAAAAAGTTTCCCATTTGTGTTGTGTTCAAGAACTCCGTTCCTGACAGGCAGGGAGACAGATCTGGAGCATATTCTCTAGCTGCACTACTCAGCGTCCAGCGCCATAGTTTGTAAAGTAATCTTCCAGTGACCTATTATCCCTGGGATGCTGAACACAGCACGGTGTAACAGTCCCATAGGTCATTAGTCTATTTTTAGGGAGTCCTTAATCTCCAGAGCTCTGAATTTTGGAAGCTTTTAATCCATTGATCCCTGCAAGCACTCTAATTTTTCATGCTAAGAAAAAAATCCATATGCAAAATGGTTGCTGCCTTACTGCTGATCTGAGAGCTGAAGTAACTTTACATGTTAAAAAAAAAAAAACGTGGAACAAACATGTTACACGTTTGCCGGATAATTTCTGTTGTAGAAAGCACTACGGTGGAGTGGGTGGGAAGGATAAGCCTTGCAGACTTCTTCTAGAAGATACAGCAACTTCTCAAATGGAGCAATTTCAGTGAAGTGACTGACTTCAAACATCAGCATGGAAGAGGAAAACTTGCCTTTTTACTATGAACCAAGCCAGTGCCTCTATTTACAGAGTTCTCATTCAAGGCACACTACGGGCAGAGAGACAATGCTCTTTACTAGTTGCAGTAAGAAACTGCACTCGGGGTTCCTGGGTTCAGTTTCTGGCTCTTAACTTGCTGTGTAACCTCACCCTCGCTCTTCGGTCTGTGCCTTGCAGTCTTCTCTGGAACAGGAATGTTTCTGTTTGCACGCCTTGTAGATGGATTTAGCTCCACTGCTATCAAAGGGGGGTGGTCCCATTGGTAGGAGGCACAGACAGTGGATTGTTGCTTAAAAATCTTGTGCAAGTACTGGATACTGAGGCCAGGTATAGATTCCGAGAAGCCCCCATTTTACTGTCCTGTGCCCTCTCTCCCACATTGCTCCTGTGCCCTAAATTCATCTTGACGAGAGTGACGAGGATTTATTGTCCACTGCTTTAAAGGACTGAGAATTGTCTTTATTTGTCTTCCCTCCCCTTTCCCAGATGCAAACTGGAACAGATCTAAATGCGAGCTGGGGAAGATCCTGTTTGGTGGCCGTTTGAGATCGTGGGAAGATCACCATTTACAGCTGCTGGAAGGATTTCACACTGTACGGTCCTGTCAGACTGCTTGCTGCCAGAGCCCCACCTGTGATGCCTTTTGGTTCTTGGAAAATATGTGCATCCAGGTGAACTGCACTATACCTGGCATGTGTCAGGCAAACAGGACTGGTTTTTCTGACTCTGTTTTGGTGTTTTTAAAGAAATCAAAAAACACAGAGCGCTTCTTGAAGTTTCAAACGGAAGATGAGGTGAAGACCTGGTTTCACAAGTGGTTGGACTGGAGCATCCCTTTCCAGGGGAAAAAAAGACTGCGGAGGTCATTCCAGAAGTGGAGCTTGGCAGGTAACAGGGTGGAACTCCTGAAAAGGGATATAGCAGCAAGCCCCAGCAGCGAGTCTGCAGCCAGAGCACCAGATAGCAAATCTAGAAGCAGCCGAAGTGAAGCAGAGCACTTGAAGGATGAAGTACTGAAGCGCTTAGTGGCAGACAAGCCTGTTCCTGAAGGCCATCCAAATAAAAAAAAAGACTCGCTGACAAATGGACAGAATCCAAGAGAGCAGGAAACCAAAAGCCCATTCCTTCTTGAAAGCAATAATGTGAATAGATCAAGTGATGCAGATGGTGTTGACTTGCCACAGGTAAGTGATTGCTGGGGCTGAAATGCGGCTGTCTTGGGCAGCTGTCACCCTCCTGCTCAATCTTGCTTTATGTAGACTTTGACTTATGTGCTTAAGAGACAGGGTACCTTTCTGGCTGCCTGTTTTCAGCCTCCTGTCAACAAGGTAAGGCCAAGGGCTGGGTTTTTTGTTTTTTGGGGGGTAGGGTGTTTTCCCCCCCTTCTTCCTAGCTGGGATAAACTGTCTTTGCGAAAGTGAGGGGAGATGGGGGTCATAATGCTTATCCTTTGTATAATCACACAGCATACTTGCCAGATGAGAAGGAAAGGTGAGATGTGATGTCAGTGGGAAGTGCGTAGGAGTTGAAAACTGTTACCTACAAAACTACCTTTTTAGATGCGCAAAATAAAATAAGCTGTTTTCCTTTGAGTGCTGGATTGAGGCAGTTCAATGTGTTATTTTATTGACTCATGCATAGAGTTTCCAGTGTACTTTCATGTTGGCCTGCTTGCTTGAGTTGGCCTCTTAATGCCAGCTTTTTTATCCTGTTTTTAAGACTGCTTCAGTTTCTCAAATCCGCAAAAGCTTACATTGGCATTGGTTGAATGAAACCAGTTTAGTCTCTGCTCCAAACATGTACAATGTTAATCTAGTAAACCTAGATGCTAGTCTTAAAGAGGAATTGGCACGTTTCAATTGTTAAATGATGTTTGTATTTTTAAAACTGCAAATAGCTTTTTCTGAGCCTTATCGTATGAAAAAGCCCATGCACTTGTGATGGTGAAATGGAAAGAATTCCACTCTGTGAAACTGTTATTTAAATACCTTTTGCCATGTTTCTAGGATTTGGCACTGTTGAAACCTGATGCCTTTTCCTGTCATCATGTTCTTGTTCTGGAAACTTTGCCTGAATTAATTTCTCTCCCTTGTATTCAAATCTTGGTTCCAGGTAGGGCTGTGACTGGTCTGAGCCACCACCCTGCAGAGCAGGATGTGGAGAGCAGCCAAGGGACACCGCTGAGAGCTCCAGGGCAGCCCGGGTGGTGTGTGAAATCATGCACTAAAACTTTACAAATGTTTGATTTTCCAGAACCCCACAGCATTTAGGCCTGACTCAAGATCTCAGCTTTCTCTCTCCCCTGCAGTATTGCAGCATTTCCACTCTGCCTGTTCTTTCTTCCTCCTAATGCTTGAGATTTACGCAGTGACCCCATTCTCTCAGTTGTTACGCATGCGATGTCTGGGGAGGCTTCTTCGCAGCCAGTCTTAAATGTCTTCTGTTGCTCTTGGGTAATAGTTGTTATATCTCCCTGCTTGTTCAGTTTGAAGTGTTACGTTCTGAGTTGTATTATTACTGTTCAGTGCCTGTCCAGTAAACTGGTTGCAAGTACTAAATTACATGGACTAATCAGCTTCTGAATATTACTGAGTATCCAGGATTTCCCATCTTTAGGAAGCACTCTCCATTGTCATTAAGGTGCACTGTTGGATGTATGCTGGGGAAAGGTGGTTCTTCTCCTTACTGATTGCTGCTAGCAAGAAAGTCCATATCTCTTGACAAAAAGCAGATTAATCAAAATAAAACCTTCTTACTAAAATATATTGACTGTGATGGAATTCCCAGCAGTCACGTTTCTGAGGTTTAAGATAGAATTTTTGAGGAGGAGAAATATATAAAAAAACTCACCTTAACAGGAGTATTGAGCTGAAGCTGGTTCTACCCAGCCCTGGGCTAATTCCTTGCTTATTGAACCATCCAACTTTCACTAGCAAAATATAAGGCAAGCTATGCAGCTGTCCTTGCATCGCTGATCTGAGAGCAGTTTAATTTAGGCCAAGGATATAACATTCAAGGCTGTGTTCTTGGGATGTGGCCAGCCTTTGCAGGAGAGAGATGCTAAAGCAGAGAGTTTCCAGGTTGGGTTGGTTATGGGCCAGAATAAGTGAAGTTACACACATGCTGAAATCAGTAGAATTTCACCTGGCTAGATTTCCAGTACATGGAGCGCATGGCTTCAGCAGGTGAACGCCATGCTTTTATTACTGTATTCTTAAAGAAGGTTTGGCAGGTGGGCTGGAAGGTGGGGAGAATGCTGGGTCATTACTGCATGCAAAGCACTTCATACCTGGGAGCATCAAACATCTGAAGTGGCAAAGGACATTTGAGGTCAAAGTGGCCCTTAACTCCTCTCTAGAAGAGAAGAAAGAAATTCATGTGCATCTTCTCCTCTTTTGTTGATGAGCATTGAATGTGTGGCAAGGCAAATCTTTTCCTTTGCTCCTAGAGACTCAGGGAGAAGTCAAGTGACTGTTTTAGGAAGACATTGCCTCACTGATTTTTAATTTTCCTCTTGCAGTTCTGATAGCTCCATAGCCACCTGCAGTGTCCTTTGCTAATGTGCAGCTAGCATTAATTTGTGGTTTTACTGTATCCATGCTATAGAGCCAGAGATGGGTGAAGGAGAGTGTACCAGGATAAACCGCAGTGCACCCTGCTCATCAGCCCTTAACTGAGGAAGAGAAATTTGTGCTTTTCGATGAAAGTGAGTGATGTTTTGCAGGCACCAATTTTTTTTCTGCCTTGTTGGAGAAATACTTGTCAATTGTAAAATATAGCAATGCAATTAATAGCCAGTCAGGAGAAGCATTTGAGCACAGCATTGCTGATGAGAAGGGCTGCTGCAGCACTGCAGCAGCTCTGCAGGCAGACCGTGGAAAAAACTGCAGCCTTTAAAGTGGAGTTGTTATGACAGAGCCAGAGCGCCCACTCTTGCACTCAGAATTCTGGCTACTAGTGTTAGACTCTTGCTGTCGTGCTTCCTGCTGGCGCTGGGCACTTTTTACCCTACGAGGAAGGAGGAAAGATCTCTCTTCACAGCCAGCACTAATTCTGTAATGGTTTGTGA
Source organism: Sula dactylatra (assembly GCA_013389905.1). Classification (NCBI taxonomy): domain Eukaryota; kingdom Metazoa; phylum Chordata; class Aves; order Suliformes; family Sulidae; genus Sula; species Sula dactylatra. Next base: position 20,816 of record WEKW01006417.1, read on the forward strand.
CGTTACCCATGTTTTTGTGTCTTAAGGGTCTTCACAGACACAGCACCTAGTGCAAGCGACTAAGAATACAATCTAAGCTGAAAAGAACCTATTTTGTAAATTCGGATCAGGCTCAGCAAAGTAAGGTCCATTTACACTAAAAAATAAAAGAAAATTCCATAACACAGGTATTTTTCTTTCAAGTAACTTGGGTTCAGTGTGGATTCTGACGCACATATCTGCTCTAGTTCCATCTTACAGGTGTAGGACTCTCGGACAGGGAGACCAGGCCACTTGTCCCAGGCCAAAGGCAGTTAAGGATTGGAATCAAAAGTGTCTGGCACTCCTATGTTCACTCAGGCCAGTATGCCACTTCTGTCTATGTTCTAAGTTAATAAGATAGGATAGCTGGCAAACTTCTAGTCTCCTCCCTGTTTATCCCCAAGAATGAAACCTTCTGTTCTTTGCTTTAAAGAATTCTGGGTTATGGAGTAAAGATAAGAAATGTCTCAGCTTGCAAGCATTAGAGGCATTTTTGACTGTTATGTTGCCCCAGGCAAAGCTTATCTAATTCAAGCTCTCCACAGACGTTTGGCTGTCAATTCATCCTGAAGACTTCTGGGAGGAAGAGGATCTTGCTTAACTATAAAGGTTCTTTGGGGTTTTTTTAGGCATTAGAAAGTGAGGAAGCATCCAGCTCGCTGAAAATATTGCAGAGTAAAGTGGAGACTCGGCCGCTGTCCCCAGCGGGTGGATGCTGGTCTCCTGCGTGCTGTTTGCAACAGCTGTTCTTGTGACCCAGCAGGATTGATTCTTGCTAAGCAAGAAGTGGTTTCCCATAGTGGTATGAAGTCACAGAGACTTTCTGCTTCTGTGCCTTTCCTAAAGAGTCTGTCTCAAGTGTCTGAGTTCCTGCCTGGCTGTTGCCCTCTTGTTGTGCCAGTATTTTGAACTTTATCTTGCTTGATTACTCGGCAAAAGGGAGTCAGTATCCTGAGTTGACCAGAGTTATGGGTGGGTGTAAGATGGTACTGCTTGGGACAGCCAACTGTCCTGAGGCCGCCGATGAAGAGCGACCCAGAGCAGTATGTCAGATTTTGTCTGCATCTTTGTTCCAAAGAATCCATAGTTTTATTAAAGATAAAGGAAGCCCATCAACAAGTAAGCAAATAGAGACGAACAGCTTTTGTCTATGACACCAACAAATAGCGTTTGATTCTTTGGTCCAGATGTTAATCAAACATACAAATGAATTGAAATGTTTTAATGTCTGTTACTGAGGGAAAGTTAGCTGAGAGATGGGGAGAGGAAATGATTTGCCCAAGACTGCAAAAGAACCTTCTTGCAGAGAAGCCTTCAGAGCCTTCCTTGCTACTCTTGGCTTGGCTGGCTGTGTAGTATGTGCAGCACAGCCTTGTTTTTGCAACTGGCATTTAGTGTTTCCTGAAGTCCAGCCCATGTACTGACCAGGATGATGCCCACCGTGATCTAGAGCGTTTTTCCAGTTTCTGTTTCCTCGGCTGAATGCCAACAGCATGGTGTAAAAGCTCGAGAATATTTCCTCCAACATAAGCCTTTGATCAGCTCCTCTAGTGGGGAGTAGTGGTGGGCAATTCAGCTCCAAAGCAATTCCTAAGTCAAAGATGGTATATTGCTCTGTTTTAAATATTTAGCAGATACTCTCAAAATAGAGGTAGCTCAACAAAATGGGCTACACATGTACTTCATGGTGGAAGGTGAATTGTCAAGAATATTGCCTGGCAGGCTAAGAACTGGAATGGGGCTAGGTACTGTAAAAGGAATTTTCTGATGAAAGAAAGGAAATTGTTCCTGCCACTCTAATTATTTTCAATAAAGTGGCTCATCCTGTATGGATGTGAGCAAACCATCTGCCCGCAAGCTCAGCTCCCTGCCCCAGCAGCATCTCCTGTGGCATGCACCCAGGGAGCTGTTTATGTCAAGTCACCTGCTTTGAAGAGTGATTCTGAAATAAATTTCCTCTAGCTGCAATGATTTGATTATTACATAAAAATGCCATTGCAATCCTGCTTTGTGCTTGCCAACTGCAGAGCTTTAGAAAAAGGAATACATGGCCAAAATAAGTGGCCCAAATGAACCCAGTTCCTGGTCCCTGTTTCTTGCTTCTGTCTTATCCCACTTCTCCATTCTTTTAGCTCCACTCACTGCAATTCTGAACCTAGATCTTCTGTTTGCCACAGCAACAGCCGTGGTACTTAAGATGCTGTAGTTAAATCTATGGTCTTAACCAGTGTTCAGCTGAACTAGAAGTGACCTATCTGCTGTGCAGGAAGAACGTGGAGAAACAATTCAGAAGAGAGAAGAGGAAGCAGTAAAACATCCTGCTCCTGGGAAAACCAAACCAGGGACTTTTCAGCCTCCCTGACTGGAGGAGAAGTGCAACTTACAGTAAAACAAAACTGACATTCAGTGTTCAAGTCAAACTAAGACAACTTTTTCCTTTACAGATCCACACAGGAACATCTGCACCAGAGCCATCAGTGTTGGCTACATTCTCCAGTCCTGTGCTACAGGGCTTGACAGCCCCAGGGAAGACTGAGAAGCTTGGGCAGCCGGATGATGCTTTGGTCCATCCTCACTCCTCAGAGGTGTTGCGCACAGTCAGCCCTGTGCCGGGGAAAAGCGCAACGAAGATGCAGACAGCTACCCCTGTGCCAAGTGGTGTTCCCATAAATGGCAGTGTTTCTACAATCCAGACCAACACTGCTGCGTCACCAAGTACTACTGCCACCACACCAGGTGAGAACATGCGGTGCTCCAGCAAATGTCATATCCTCAGGTTATGGTGACAAGCTATTGCAGTATTGAAAAATATGAGATAATTTCAGAAATTATGGTACCTTTGGAAAAAGTGCTGAGATACATGCTTCAGCGTGCATGCCGGTTGGACCCCATTAACTCACGAGGTCTGAGAATGGGACTTTGGCATCCCAAATCTGCATGTGACCATTGGATCTATTTGCAGGAACAGCTTGAAAGTAATGGCGGTATCTTAATTCCCAAAGTGAAAGTTGGGACATGGTGCAAGCCGTAGTCCTGTGACGCATTCTTTCAGTAGTCTTGACACACTGTTGTCTGTCAAGTTGAGCAGAAATCTTAATATCTGCTCAAAATGGGGTGTAACTGACCCTTTTCTCCTCTGTCCCTGAAATGTCAATGCACAGTTCAGCCATGGGGAGCAGTGTAATTGGCCGTTAGCTCATGCTTTGCTTCGCAGCAAAATGATGTTTCTGTTTGCACTGGTATTTCTGAAAACAAACTAATGAAACTGTATAAAAGCCAAAATGCAGTTTGCACAGCTCTGTTAGCTCACCCAGGCCATTAGCTCACCCTGTAAGGATGCGTACGTACGTTGAGTGGTGTATACTGGTTGTGTGATATCTCAGAATTCACTTAATCCAGTTTGCTGAAGTATTCACAGCTGAATTTCTTTTGAATTTAGGGTTCCTCTCCCTTACAAGGGAATAAATGAAAAGTGTAAAGGAAACGCTGCATCCAAAGACGTTTTTGGCAGGAAGCTCATTGGATGTTTGTGCTAACAAGTTAGTGTTCTTTTTAAGGGCTTAACCTAGCTAAAACTGGAAAATATATTTTGAATGTCTTCAGTGGCTTGTATTGGAAAAGTAATGTAGCCAGGGCCCCCTTGTTCTGCTAAATAATACAACGATGATGCAAAGGTTAGTTTTTCCATGCGGGGTTTTGTTTTTCTGTCTGTTTGTTTTTGGGGTTTTTTCCTACTGAGATCAGATTTCTTTATGCCTTGGAACTCTTTGCAGCTGAAAGACTGGTGGAGTTGTAATATCCCATGATCTGGAGCAATTGAGCGGGGGGGGAAATAATTTGATGAATTTGTTTTCTTTTAGTTCACTGATTAATTCCGGTAGCTAATAAACAGATGGAAGAAAGGCTAAATGTTTAATGACATTTTCCTCATCTTTTTTAACTTGGATTTTTTGTGTAAATCTCTGAAACATTGTCTTTGACAGGGTCAGACTAGGGTAAAGCAACTTTAATTCTCTGCATAATTTCCAGGCCCAATAATAAAAAGACAAAAATAAAGCAAATGGAGAGGGAAGAGGGGGAGGAGGAGGAGGCCAAGAGGTACTCTTAAGAAATTCGGTCAACTTTCTGGTGATCTTAATGCTAATAACAAGCAGAAAAAAAAATGTCACCAGACATAGTTTTTGAGTCTTTACCCAGTAGTCTTTAAAAACAAAACCTGTCAATTTATTTGAAGTGGAATGGCAAGAAAAGTCTTAAGAAAGGGATGGAAAAAAAATATAAATAAAAGGAACAAGTTAGTATTTTGAGTTCCCATACTCAGTGTGGTAGCTATGCAGATTTAAAAAGAAATCTCTTAGCCCCCAAGCAGTTTTTCAAAAAAGAAATACCATGGATTCTTCATATATTTGTGAAGATCTGAAATTGCAGTTTGGTAAATAGCAGTGTTTGTCTTGCTGTGCCATGAGACTGCAGCTGGGTTCTCTGCTGAAAACCTGTCAGGTGAAGCCCTTCCCATCCTGCTGGACCTGGGTGAATAGATTCCCCTGGACGGGGCCCAAGGGTCACGTTTCAGCTCTTTAGAAAAGGAGCAGGAGCTGCGCAGTATCTGCGAAGAGAGAGAGATGATTGAGTAATTTTGGGCTTGCCTTAAACTTGTAAAACCCCATTAGTGCTTTTGCATTAACAATGAGAGCGAAACCTGAAACAGGAGCTATATTGAGTGATGGGATGTTTACAAAATACAGCCATTTGTGTCTGGTTTTTATTCCACAGACTCTGAAGCGAAGGTGGTTTTTATGTACGTATCTAATTTTTTTTCATATTCCTCTTTCAATTCTGTTTCTCCCTCACAGTTATGAAGGAGCTGGTCGTTTCCGCTGGAGACAGCGTCGAAGTGACCCTGCCAGAGAATGAAGTTCAGCTGAATGCGTTTGTGCTTCCTGAACCACCACCTCGTAAGGCTTCCCTGGGAATTCTGCTAAGGGCTTGTGATGGTGGAATGGCAGATAGACATTATATACAGCATTAAATAAGGACAGTCTTGAAAAATGTCTTTTGTCAGAGAACACTTTCCTGTAGAAATTTTTCATCCTGTGCTATTACCTCATGCTGCCTCTCACAGAAAATAGCAAGACACAAAAAGCATTGAAAGTGCCCTGAAGTCATTAGATTTGGGAGAGAGGGTACCTTAAAGTGGTATGTGAGGAAGCAGTGGATCTTCAGCATCTGTTTGTGGTATTTACTGATGAGTGACAAGCTCTCTTAGCAAGTGATCTCTCATTTGGTGGATTGAAATCTGATTTGGGGGGGTTCACATGCTGAGGAACACATTTCTATACACTCCTCATTTCATCATGCAAATTGTTCACAGGTATTTGTAACGTTCCTATCTATAGCTCTGTCCACAATGGCAGTGGGAGACTGCAGAGGACGAGCAAGCATGTTACGTGTTGTGCAGCAAGAGGGATAGATGAGATGCGTTCCTCTTCAAAAATTGGCATTATGTTGTGTCTGCAGGATTTGAGGGCCCAATTTTTCTCTCTTATTGTCCTGGAGCTGTGATTGTTCCAAAGCTCTTTAATGCCTTAGAGGCTGAAAGATGGGTTTTGGCTCCAGAGTAAATGTGTTTAGAAGCACAGATTGTCTCTTTTTCCTGGGTATATTCCCAAAAAGCTGCAGCCCAAGCTCCAAGCTGTCTCATTTCTCCATAGTGCAGCAGAATGTGCCTTGTAAATGTTTAATACCTTTGCTTTTCTTTAGCATGGCAGAAAGGCAGTCTTTTAAAAACAAATGTCTGGATTTTTTTTTTTTTTTAAGGAACCACTTATTCCTATGAGTGGGAATTGATTACTCATCCAAAAGACTACAGTGGAGAAATGGAAGGGAAGCGCTCCCAGACCCTAAAGTTATCTAAGGTAAAGCTTTTGCTGCTTCGTATCCTGTTGTGTTAAATGCCAAGTGGAGAAGACGGGCACTGTGGCAGCCAGGAAAGACTTGTATGTGATTTCAGGATGAATAGGAAATTGCATGATGGGCAGGCAGCCAACGTTTGACTGCAAGCCCTCCTCTAAGTTCCTTATAAAAAGGAGATTGATCTGGCATGAGGGGAAGAAGAAATTGATTTCAGGATCTAAAAGCTGCCCACAAGCAGTGTGTCAAGCCATACAAATGGCACAGTTTAACAAAGGGTTGTGAATATTTCTGCTACTGAAACAGTGTGGTGGTCTGTTTAGGTCTGAAGCCTTGTACTACCCATTGAAAAAGGGACTTGCTGATTCCATTAACGAGAGCTGTGGAGTACCTCGTAGCATATCCTCGGCTGCTGCTTTTAGACAAGCTTTAACAGTGAAAGGATTGCCGGTTTCTGCACATGGGGATTCTTAACAAGGGAATAGCTTTAAATATTATGTGAATATACAGTTCTGTATTTGAGACATTCCTTTGAGCATCTTAGGTTCTGCTGCACTCGGGGTGGGGGAGGAAAGTACAGGCTTTAGTCATGATATTGTGCAGAGAAAAGCCCTCTGAGAGGACAGTGTCTATCTCTGTTAGGGTTTCAGCCTTTTGGATACCATGATTGTTGTCCAGCATCTACTCCTTCACTCTCATCTTGGCTCAACAGTGGATGAGGAAGGGGTGACTGCCTGACTCATGTCACCTAGAAGGAAGAGAAGAAACACTTTCCTTTGTGAAAACACACAAGAAGAGATTTTTCTTCCCTTACATGCAGCCTTTCTCATCTCAAAAGCAGTCTGCTAGTACAGATTCCTATGGCCAGGCAACCTGAACTAATCTGTTATCTCTCTTCTGTTTGCCTATTGTTGCCAGAAAATAAAGCTTGACTGACAATCCTGTGGCACCTCTGGTAGAAAGAAATATTAGTCTTTGGTTTCTGCGTAGCCATTGTAAATTAAAAGATACATAATACCATTTTGGCCTGGAAGCCATCCTTTGCTGTGTATGCATAGACTGAAGCATAATTGCCTGTGTCTTATGCTCCTAATGTGCTACCGTGCCAAAGCACGGTAACTTGACCTTCTAATAGCTCCTGACAAGGTGCTACCATCCTGAAGGTAAATAATCTTTTGTTTTTACATCCAGCTTACTGTCGGTCTATACGAATTCAAAGTTGTCGTTGATGGAGAAAACGCACGTGGAGAGGGTTACGTGAATGTTACAGTGAATCCAAGTGAGTTGGTGGAATTGTGTCTTTTCTTAACTTCATCTGTCACCTCTGTCATGGCCTTTTCCTTATTTGACTGGACCCTGATTTACCGCAGTGAAAGCTTATTGTGCTGTGAACTCAGTATATGTGTATGTGTGTTTGGTCATTTCCTGAGATGTGAAACTATTGCTAATGCACATCGCTACTTCAGCTATACAGACCAACCACTCAATAAAAGAGCTGGAATACTGATACAGAAGTGCTTAGCAAATGCCTTACCCTGGAAGGCCACTGCTTCAGTAAAAACTATGTGTAACCAGGTAGAAAGCTTATAGCAGCAGGAGGGAAGCCAGAGCCTTGAAGCTCCTTTGGAGGTTCTTTTCTTCCCTGTCCAGTAAAGAATATCATTCCCAACCACAGGCAGGTTAAGTCAAATCTCATTCCTTACTGTAAGACCTGGTTTGCAGATGAGCTGGTGTAGATACAGTGGCTTGTGCCGACTGTCTCAATAGGTCTCGCTTTTTAGATAGCCTGTGTAAAGAGACAACCGCAGGTTCTGCATCTCCTTTTATGTTTATCTTGCACACTTCAGCAAGACTTTTTCTACAACCTTTGTGGGCGAAGAAGTGCTCTTGCACTCCCTAAATTAGCAGGAGTGTGTGGCTGGCCTTCTGGTTGCTGTTGCTGATCATTTCCTTATAAGCAGTGAATCTGCAGCTGGCAGCATGCATCAAAATCATTCATTTTTCAGAGCAGCAGCCAAACTTTGGCAAGAAGCTCTAGGTGCTGCTCTGTTAGAATGGCCTGTGCTTGAGTGCTTGACCCGGTATGGGAGAACTGATGCAGTGCAGCCATTTCCAGAGTACCAGAGCAGTGGCAGTTCACCTTGCTTTTTTAAATCCCTTTTGTTAGCACTGTTTCCCCACACTGGTGTATAACTTGCTGAAAGCACAAATCACTGTCGTTGACTGTGCAGTCAGTCTGATCGGTGGCTGTCTTGGAGCTGTGTGGCACAGCAGTTCCACACTTTGGACTCCTCTCCTGGACTCGCTGACTGCAGGGCTGAGGGAGTAGATCGGGCTGGCTAGATGGAAGAGGATGTGCAGTATGTATTCTGCTTCCTACTCCTGGCGCACAAAGGCAGAGTAGTTTTGCAGAATTCTGGGCCAGCGCTTTTTATTGTGATCTGCTCGTAGATGTCATTGTAACAGCTCGGCTGTTGTTGCAGAGCCTCGGGTGAATCAGCCTCCTGTTGCCATCGTGTCCCCACAGTTCCAGGAGATTTCACTACCAACCATTTCAACTGTTATTGATGGCAGCCGTGAGTACCTGCTGTTTTAAATGCAGTAGTCTAGCAAGCCTGGCTTCTGTGTGTTTGGTTCTGGGCTGGCCCTTTGGATAAAGTTTAAGAGGAACTGGCTGTGACACTATCAAACACACTTCAGTGAAAAGAATCAACCTCTCTTGCCAGGAGAGGGTCATATGCACGTGACAGCACCTCTCCATGTTTCCCTTTTGAAGGGCACTGGCCTGAGCCAGTCTCCTAAAAAAGGAAAAGCTCTAGAGGTTGCTGCTTAGAATAAAAAAAGTTACTGTCAGTCAAAATTACTGGCCTCTTGTGTTAAGCTTCAGATGTATTAGTTAGCTAGCACACCACCTTTAGCGATCCTGGCCCACACTAGAGCTTTTCAGGAGTTTCTTTAAATGTGTTCAGGTTGTCTTACCCCCAACTAGTATTATTTTGTTAGTGTTTTGTTTTGGGTTTTTTTGTATTCCCCCAGCTCACGTACAAACCTGGGATTAAGGGTGTTCGAGTATACCTGTGAAACAGGGTAGAAAAGAGCATATAGCTCAGGTATCTGAGCATAACAGAGACCTCTGGGCTTGGACCAAAAATGCCTTTGCCCACTAAACCCAACACTGAAGTGGGGGACTGAACACTTCACAAGTTTTGTGAAGCAGCATTTTCTAACTCCTTGTATGTGCATTTTCTTCCGTAACTGAAACAGAAAGCACCGATGATGATAAAATTGTCAGCTATCACTGGGAAGAACTGAAGGGTCCCTTGCGGGAGGAAAAAGTTTCTAGTGATACTGCCATATTGACGCTGACCAACCTGGTACCTGGGAATTACACATTCAGGTAGGTTATGCCTGCAAGAGTTGATCAGTTCTCATCCCTTAAGAGTAAAATGTACAAGATTCCTGAAGAATTAGTCTGGTTTAAAACAAAACAAACCCAAAACAACAACACGGGGAGAACTACTTTGTGTTGTGTTCTCTCTCTCTCCCCCCACCCCCTTTCAGGTAGTTGCATAGCTTTTCACTTCAGAAGAGATAAACTATCCAGCTACTTCTTATTCTTAAGTTGTAGCACTGGTTTAAGATGATGGCAGAAAGGAACATATGGTCTGCCAGCACTACAAAATGTCTCTTGAAATGTCAAATCTAAACAGGTTGGGTAAAGGCTTAGGAAGAAACACAGTCTTTAAGTCCAGTTTTTAAATGCAATGTGTTTGTCCCAGATAAGTGAATGAGGCCTAATGGTTTCCTGCATTTTGGTGTGATGTCCATGCACTGCATCAGCAGATCTATTTAAAATAAAATAAACCTAAGTACCTGTAACTGAACGCTGTTCTCCTCTTAAGCAGTTGGTATATGAACTAATCAGATCGATGTTCAGATCTAGATTTAGCAAAAAGCAGTTCTATTTTGTGGTACTAGCCTATCTGAGAAGGCATACTGTGTTCAGGCCACTTGTGGGTTAGTGATGAACTTCTGTGTCCGTGTTAATGAACATCATCTACTGGGAGGCAGTGTCATACTCAGGGAGGTCTTTTCATCACAACTGTGTATGTGAAAGCTGATGATCTTTCACTAGCACAGTTTTATCTTGGAACTAGTTGGTGGATTTCAAGTGAGAGATGGACGTGACTGCTGGATTTCTTGCATTGCTTTGAGGTTGATAATTGGGCCTTAGGGGAAAGTTTCTATTCAGGAAAAGCACAGTTGCCTCAAACCATAGGTTTTTTCACTCCTGAAAAAATTACTATCCTGTTCTTGAAAGTTGTCTTAATTTTCTAACTCTTCTTTTGCATTTCAGTTAACTCCAGCCAGTGGTTTGTATTCAGCTCTGATAATCATGACTCTTCACTATTTTAACTTTTTTTTTCCTTCCCCCCCACCCCCAGTCTAACAGTAGTGGACTCAGATGGTGCCAGCAGCTCCACCACTGCAAATTTGACTGTGAACAAAGCAGTGGATTATCCTCCAGTGGCAAATGCGGGCCCAAACCAAGTGATCACCCTGCCTCAGAACTCCATCACCCTCTACGGGAATCAGAGCACCGATGATCACAGCATTGTCAGCTATGAGTGGCTACTCAGCCCAAACAGCAAAGGAAAGGTGATGGAGATGCAGGTCAGTGCAGGTCTCATGTGCTCATCCTGGATTACTCACTAGCTGGCTTTCTTTCTATAATCAAACTGTTTTTAATTGACTGTTAGCGAATGTATCTTATAATCCTACAGAGCAAGCATGTGATGATTAAATATATACTTAAAACTAAATCCACATGAAGCTGGTATTGGATTAGTGGCTGAGCTGGGGCACCGGTCTAGTCACAGGTTCTCACTGGCATCCTCTTTCCTTTCTTGAGCAATGCAATTTTAAATACTGCTCAAGAACGGAGGATTGAGAGAGATGGGAACCTGATGGCTTTGGATTCTGATGTCCCATATAACAGGTCTCAGCACAACTTGATCGCACCCATGTATCTCACTTTAACCTGTGTGGCTGCTAGGGCAGCATGTTCTTTCTCTGTTCAGTTGCTGACTTCTCAGAACATCGGTCTTGGCTAAATCAATGATGGTATAATAGGGATGCTTAAGTGCTATCAGCAGATTTGGAAGCCAGACTGTGTGATCTTTTAGGTGACTATCAGTCAGAATGGCATTTAGATGCACAGGATAACCCCTTGTGCCAGGTCATGCATTTCCTTAGCTGGACAAACACAAGGGACTGGATCTTTTGAGTTGAACCTTAAAGTCTAAACTTTGCTCATACTGGCCAGACACTCCGCAGTCCTAAACAGTAAAAGCTGACACTTGTTTCCATGTTGTCATTTTTCTTTTAAAGATTATTACTGCTGTCAAATTTATGGAATAAGAAGGTCCATGAATCAGGTTCACAATGTGTATAATTTGCACAGGGCTCCCCAGAGGTTTTGCTTGAGTTGCTAACTATTGAATCTCAAAAGCTCTGAACACCTATATGGCATTACTCTTGTTACGTTCCACAACAGTGTCCTTGTTGCTGTGCATAAATTTAGTTGTGCCTTGCATGCTTAAGTGGCACAGATTTCTGGTCCCGTAGCAGGAGTTAATAATAAGCCCCTAGAATCTGCTGATAATAGTTTTAGAAGCAGAGTCTTCTGGTCTGTCATCATCTGTGTAATATATGAATTACATTCATCTTGCATTACATTACATCTTAATGCATGAACATGTTTTCTCAAAGGGGGTGAGGACACCAGTCTTACAGCTCTCTGCAATGCAAGAAGGTGATTACACTTACCAGCTAATAGTGACTGATTCTGCTGGGCACCAGTCAACTGCAGAGGTCACTGTGATAGTCCAGCCAGGTAAGCTGCCCTTAGCTGCTTTTGCCACTTCCATTCCAGGGGTTCGAGGTGAGTGTCAATCTCTTAACATACTCTAGATCTTATGGTAGCTTTGTGTTGCTTTTAGAAAAGCTGCGCTAATTTAGGACCATCTGGGCTGGTATATTGCTGATAAACCAACAAAAGAAGGTTTCTAGGAGTATTGCCTTTCTAGGGTATTTTCTTATTTTATACAATGTAGTCTAAATTAACGTTATCCCACCATAATGGCAGGATTGTATTTCCAAGCAGCTGTCTCTGCCCACAGTGCTTGGTCCTGGGACAGGAGCGCGAACATTGGAGTAATGCTTAGAGAATGAAAGCAAAAATCGGAACTCCTGGATTTCATTCTCATTTTATTGCAGATGTGTGAATGAAACACTGATCTGAACTCTTAACTGCTTTTAACCTCACTTCTCTGAGTACAAGGTTGAGATAAGGGGCAAGAAATATACTAGGGATCATGGAGAAGCATCTTAAGGCTGGGGTTTTAAGCTCCACCTTTTATGGCATGTGTATGAAAAATATTGCTATCCTTTTTCAGAGAACAATAAGCCCCCAAAGGCGGATGCTGGTCCAGATAAAGAATTAACTCTTCCTGTGGACAGCACCACTCTGGATGGCAGCAAGAGCTCAGATGACCAGAAGATCGTCTCCTTTCTTTGGGAAAAAACACAGTGTGTATCACCTTTCAGACTGTTCTTATGCAAGTATCTAGGTCTTTCATTTAAAACAAGACACACCCCCGCATACCTCCCTTGTGTTAAATCTTGGCCACATCAGGCCTGACAAGTTTTACCAGTGACTAGAATGAGACAAGGATTTATGTGTAATTGGAGAGAGGTGGAGTTTTGCTTGAGCATTAGAAATACCTTTGCCTTCTCTCCAAGCCTGATTCCCATTCTCAGCGTGGTCGTGGCATGTAAATGAGACCGGCCATGTTCAAATCACAGCAGTGTAATGCGGTCTTGGCCGTATGAAGAGACCGACTCTTGTAAAATCAAATAACAGCAGGGCCTTCTAACTTGATCCTTTTGCAGTATTCTTGAATGAGGCAGTGTTCTGCTCTTCTCGTTGTCATGCTTCCCTTCAGACTCTAAATTCCCTAAAGTGCTTAGGGAATGCAGGAAAAAGCCTGTGAGCAACTTGCAGTATCTTTTTCCCTTTGCTAATGCAAAGTCTGTGCAAAGCTCTTATAAACGAAGGAACTATTTTTGCTCTATACATTTTCTTAAAAAATGGGCTTACTGTGCAGTTCACGTGAGCCAGTTTTGTTGAAAGTACCACATTTGTAAATCCTACTTAAATGCTGGTATCGGTGCTCCCCTTGTTTAAAAATAACCAAAACAGTAAACCACCAGAAATTATGGGTTTTGTTCTGAATGATGCACTTACTCTTTTAATTATCTCACTGTAACTGGAGAAAATAATTTTGCTCTTTGTCATGGACCCTGTATTCCCAGGCAGCTGTCTGTTTGTATCCCCATAAACTCTACTTGGGACTGAGCCTCCTGTTTGGTGTGTGACTAGCTCCTGTGATCTATGCAAAGTTTAAACTGATCCTCTTGTGCTTTGGTTAGGGGCCCAGATGGTGTCAAGCTGGAGAATGCCAACAGCAGTATTGCTACTGTAACAGGCCTTCAAGTTGGGACGTACGAGTTTACTCTGACAGTTAAAGACGAGCGGAACTTGCAGAGCCAAAGCTCGGTCAACGTCATTGTCAAAGAAGGTGAGTCCAGCCATGAGCAGAGCTGCCTGAGACACAGGTTATCTCTGAGTAGTTCAGCAAAACCTGTGTTCAGAAGCACAATAAGAGTAAGGAATGGGTGAAAAATAATGTGGGGAGCACTGAAATGGCCTTCTCTAAGTCAGGGGTTTTCCCTTTTCTGGAGGAACTGTATCTTCAGCTGAATCCCACAGTACGTAATTTCCCTTCACTTCCCCCAGGGTTAGATAGGGCTTTCTGGGTTACAGTGGAGATTTAATGCAGTAGTTTTTGACTGGGCATTACCAGATTTTTCTCTAACTGCTTTCTTTCTGTTTGCTTAGAGATAAATAATCCACCAGTTGCAAAGATTGCTGGTAATGTTGTCATCACGTTGCCCACAAATACAGCTGAGTTGGATGGATCAAAGTCCTCTGATGATAAAGGAATTGTCAGCTACTTGTGGACCCGGGATGAGGGCAGCCCTGCAGCTGGGGTGAGGTTTCTTTTTTAAATGCAGCATCACAAAAGTCAATGAGAGGTAGTGTTGACAGCTCCTGAGGCAATGTAAAGCTGATCAGTGCGGTACGCCTGTTACCTTTTAGTGATATCCTTAAGTATAGTTTGATCCCTTGTATTCTGATCCTTATTTTGCTTTGCCTTCCAGGAAGTCTTAAATAATTCAGACCATCATCCTGTCCTTCTCCTGTCCAATCTGGTAGAAGGAACCTATACGTTCCACCTCAGAGTAACAGATGCCAAAGGAGAGAGTGATGTGGAACGGACCACAGTGGAAGTCAAACCTGGTCAGTCTGGGTTTTGTGCTGTACCACAATGCCTACACTGCACAAGCAAGCCCTCTGTCCGGATACAGTGTGCTGAGATTACAACGTGTAGTCTAGTCCAGCTCAGAACAGTAAAAGGTCAAAAGTTTTGGGGAATGTGATTGTATTTTCATGTGGTTCTTGGGGGCTGACTCTTACTGCTTGCCATTACCTGTGAAAGTAAGACTTGTATCCCTTCCTACACTGAGATTCTGGACTTTTGTGTTGAAAGCAGAAACATTCTGGAAAGATATTAGAAACCTGACTTGTACCCAGACTGTTAAATAGAAGTTCTAAAGATCTGTATTATCTACATTCTGACTAGATCCTAGGAAAAATAACCTTGTGGAGATAATTCTGGATGTTAATGTCAGCCAGCTGACTGAGAGGCAGAAGGGCATGTTCATCCGACAAATAGGTGTTCTGCTGGGGGTCCTCGACTCGGACATTACTGTGCAGAAGATCCAGCCATACACCGAACAAAGGTAGGGTTTGTCTGTGAGTGTACACGGAGAGGGATTGCTTGAGGGTGTAGTAAACCAAGGGCTGTTTTCTCTTGGGAAGCAGACTGGACAATTGGAACATGCAGAGATGTTGCTTAAAACTGATATTCCTGTTTGCTCGGGTCAGAGAAGGTGTGTTGCCAAGCAGGTCTTGGGTGTCTTTCCCCTCTGGAGATGCTGCATTGTCCTCGAAAGCTGTTTTCTGCTGCTAATGTCTTTGACCCCCAAGTCTGTAAAATAAGAACTAATCTGATTTGGTTTTGAAAATTGTGAAGACTATCTGAAGGATGTTGTATGGCTGTGACTTATAACTGTACCAAGCCCTATTATTTGTCCAGGAGTAGTTTGGTGAAACACTGATGCCGCACCAGAGGTGGTAGTGTAGCAATCCCCTTAGCAGTAGCCGTGCATGCCAACTTTGTGCAGGCAGTAAAGCTAATATAAAACTATATCAGCTTCAATGTAATGTAAAATAAGATGTTGAAAACCAGTGCAATTTTTGTTTGAAGAGATAGCAATCAAGACCAAGTTTTCCCTATTTAGTTTACAATAAACTACAGCTGGTCCTTCTAAACAAGTGGAAGTTTGCTTATGGGCAGGGCTGTAGGCCAGGGTCATGTTACCCGTCTGGACAATGCTGCTCAACTCCAAGTTCAGCAACCAGCAAGTCATACAAGGGATGGTTTGACCCAGCTGGATCCTGGCCATGCTGCTTTGGCATGAAAGTACCCGACTGAGTTTAGCTTTCCACCTCTGCACAAATGGCTGGTCTGGGAAATTCACTGTTCTGCAGAAAACATCAGCGACTGGTGCTGTAGCGTTGTCACAGCAACAGCTGCACATATCTCCGTACTAACAGTGGTCCATCTTTACTGTAGGTGTGTTTAAGGATGCTGGAACATGCATGTGAGTGGCATGGCAACAAGCTTACCAAGGGCAGAGTGGTAATCTGTTGAAATAAGTGCAATATTGCACTTAATTTTTATTGAAAGTGGAGTAGTTTTAAGGTAGATTATGCATGTGCCTTAAATCTTTTCCAGTGCTTTAAGTCATGTGGCCAGTCAGCACTAAATCTGCAGTTATACTTTAGGCTTTCCTGAGTTCAGTAATGTATCGATTCCTTTGTGTCCACGTTGCCTACTGTAGCAGTAAAATCGGAATTCATTGTCCATGCAAACCTAAAGAGCTCAGAACAGAAGAGCCAGCACTTTCTGTTGTAATATTACCTTTCTGTCTCTGCTGTGACCAGGCCAGTTGCCACTGTTCTTCACTGAGTAAGGCATGTAAGGGATTCTTGCAATTAATGCTTCATCAGTTTATATGTATATTAAGTGGACAAAAGAGTGGGAAGTAGTATAAAAGAGCAGAGAATTTTCTGACAGATGGCTTAAGATCCCATTTTTGCCTCAACTATCTAAGTAACTTATACTGTTTAAAAAATACCTTTTTCCCCCAGCTGCTGGTTTTTCACGTACTCTGAGGGCTTCACTAATATCCTGTTGACTCATAGGCTCACTGGTAATAATAAAGCTGAAACATCCATGCATCCTTTTGTGAATCTGAAGGATATACAGGACTCTGTAAGGCTAGCAAGCCTAGGGGAGCAAGTTCTTCTATCATAAATTCAGTGCAATAAAAGGTGCAGAATACAGTATCCTCTACACCTGTGCTTTTTTTCTGGCTATAACACTTTGCGCATCCGAACTAAGCTTTGCAAAAGATTGTAAATCTTCACCGTCTTCTCTGTTGCTGGAGCTCTGTGCCGAGCAGTTAAATGAGCCCCCAAGTTCCATGTGTAGTAAGGTCTAAGGGTCCCACAGTGAGGGAGATTATGAAAACGGCAGGACCTTCAAGTTTGGGGATTTGCATACTTAGTGTGAACATGCAAAGGTGTGCTTGATGATGTTTGAAACTAGACTTGACAAAACCATTAGCAAACTCAAGAATAGTCCAGCCCTAGCTTTGAAAATATGGGTGGATCAGTGTCCCAAAGGGTTTTCTACTGTATGACCAGGTCTGATGTTATTGTTGCCAAGATGGAGAGAGAAGTCTGCATATAAAATCTGGGATTCTGAATAAGTCCCTCTAATGACAGACTGGGGAGAATGGCTCTCTGCCTGAGTCATTGGAAAAGCAGCAGATAATAATTTTTGTCTGACTTTCAGCACGAAGATGGTGTTTTTTGTACAGAACCAGCCACCCCATCAGATATTCAAAGGACGAGAGGTAGCCTGGACACTAAAAAACGAACTACGGAAACAACAGTCGGACTTCCTCATCTTCCGGGCATTAGAAATTAACACAGTCAGTAAGTAAAAGTCACTGTGTTACATTGGTAGTGAAGTGGGACTTTTTAGTTTGGCATGAGGCCTAGGTGCTTATGTTTGCACTTCTTACTGCTTGCGATTACGGCTAAGCTAAGAGGATGAACAACAGAGCGACAAGGTTCGAGTTAGAGCTTACGGGGGTTAGCTGTACTGAACTATACTGTCCCATTTCTGCTTCACGTGCGAGTCATTTAGTTCACCTTGCTGGTTTTGGTCCCTAGCGTGTCAGCTGAACTGCTCTGAGCATGGACGCTGTGACTCCTTCACCAAACGTTGCGTCTGTGACCCCTTCTGGATGGAGAACTTCATCAGGGTGCAGATGGGGGACGGTGAAAGCAACTGTGGTACGTGCAACCTCCTTAGGATTGTTCGCCTTTGGAAAGCAAACAGTGTTTGAAACCCAGGGCAGGCAGAGTAACAGGTACCTGCTTTCTCCCAGTATCTCTGACACGGTGCTCCCACAAGGAGATAGTGCCTGCCTTGATCTCACTACACGTTACCTTCTAGGCAGGAGATATTTGATAGGGAAGCGACTCCGCTTGAGACCCTCTTGGTGAACACTCAATAAGAGTTGAGTCCACTCAAGAGGTGTATAGATGACATCTCTTTTCTGTTGTGCCCCTACAGAGGCTTTCCTGCCACAGGAAAGCAAATTTTATAAATCAACACACATTGCAAAATGCCCTTGTGCAGCGAGTCTGCACACTGGATTTCAAGCCTCTGGCTTCTGTAGGTGAGTTAGCGGTGCTGTCAGTGATGGATGCTAGCCTCTAATTCCGCAAAGGTTCGGCCTTCCTTTTTCTTTCTCGAGAATAGTCATCTAAAGCACACACTGTCAACTGTATGAGGTGCCAAAACGTCTTTATCTCTGGGGTGTTTTGCTTTCAGAGTGGAGTGTGCTGTATGTGATCATTGCATCTTTCGTCATTGTGGTTGCCTTTGGAATCTTGTCCTGGATGGTGATCTGCTGTTGCAAGAGGTGGGACTGAGGCCATAACCCCCACTGTATCAGTGCTTCAGAGCCAAGTAGCTGCATTAGGAGGTGAAAGATTCAAACCCATCGTCCCAGCAGCTCATCTGCTTAGCCCTGGGATATTAGTTTTTGGTCACTTAGTGTTTCAAGTGAAACGTTGAAGTCCTAGGACTCTGGGTTCAGTTAAGAAGAGAGATTTGGATTAGCCTATAAATGTGCAACTAAAGCAATGTTTTTAATGGTTTGCTTTCTGATATAACATAATCTGAAATAAGCAAGTACTCTAGCTTTGAAGATCAGAGTTGTTTTTTTTTTTTCTTCTGGCTTTTTTAGAAATGGCCTGTCTCTTAATTCCTTTTCTTCCCCTTTAGACGAAAAGGAAAATCCAAAAGAAAAAGCAAATACAAGATTTTGGATGCAACGGATCAAGAAAGCCTGGAGTTAAAACCAAATCCCAAAGCAGGTAAAACATGAGAGGGAGAGCTCAGCGTTTCCAGAATGCTGACTAAGAACACTCTTCCTCAGTGGACTAAAAATCACAGAGTGAAGCAAACGTGATGTTAGGCACCGACAGACAAGTCTCAGAAGATCTAAGAGCTTGTTTCAGATCTGTATATAGGGTTATTTAGTCAACTTAACTAATTCTTTTGTTTAGAAATAGGGGCTGGAACTGGCCTGGTCGTGATGTCTCCACTTCCTGTCACAGAAGTAGTAAGTGGATGCATATAAGCTGTGCAGAGACTGGCCTGACTGAGGAAGCCCAAAACTGGGTCTTGACTATAACTTCTTTAGCTCTAAAGTTTTCCACTGGGTTCTGGTAGTTCGCTTCTTGCCAGTATGCAGTTCCTTCCTCTGCAGCAAAGCATGAGTTCATTGTCACTAAGCATTTCACTAAACTGATTGGCTTTGGCTAGTAAGCAAAGGGACACCTGAAAGCAACCTGAAAATACTCACGGCCTGGAGAGAGCGATGTTTATTTCTGCCCCGATATTCTTACACCCCGAATTACTTGTTCATAAATTTCTTCATTCTTGTCCTTATGAGCATCGGGCTCTGAAAGTTTCACGTTTTAGCTCATCCTCTAATTTTTCCAGGAAGCAAATGCTTATCTTAGGGGGGAGACCCATGAAGTCCTCAGTGCTCTGTGTGGCTACAGGCCAGTTGGCCCATTCCAGAAAGGCAGTCATTTGTCTTCAGTGTTCTTAGCCAGCACTTTCCTGTCCGCATTGCTGTCCTCGAGAGTGCTTGTCAGGTGCTTTGCAAAGATCATTGAGTTATTTCAGGCTGGAGTGTTTTTTGCTGCGATTGTATCTGATACCTGCACCGAGCCGTGGTCACCTGCTGACTGACCAGGAAAGGAGAGAGACTTGGGAAAGTATGTGCAAAGCACTGCCCCACCAAATGCTGGGGAGCACTTCAGCCGCTGAAATATGCGTTTCAAATAAGAGTGCGTATCCTGACTTTGTTTAGAGGAGGGGGGTTATCTTAACTGTGTGTGGAAGAGAGTCCCTGATCCTTGTTTGCTAGTGGAAAATAATTGCTCATCCTAGTATTATCCCATTTAATGGTGTTCCAGCAAAGTGAACAGTGCCTAACAGCAGCATTGGAGGGCATTGCAGCGACAGAGCTGATCAGACAATTCCTCTGAGAACCGGCCATCCCAACTGCACAAATGCAGATACCCTTGAAGAAAGAACCGTGTGTGTTTTCCTCCCTCAGCACCCAACTCTGCTTTAATCTGACCATCTGTCACCTCAAACAGAAGAGCCCCACTGTTAAATAAAAGGCTTATTGTTCTGCAGTCTGTAGCAAATGTGCCTCAACCGTTTGCTCTCTGGTAACTAAACTCATCTTGCCTCTTCCGAGGCTGGCTGCTGACTAAAGTCTTTTTCCCTGCTAGATAGGTCCAGGGAGCATTTTACTAACAGAGGAAATGTTGCATTTCTCCATTAAGGAAAAGCTAAATTTAAATATTTCCTCTGCTGACAGTATCAGTAAATGTCTCTCTCCTGTCCTCGTGCATTAATCTAAATTCAGCCCGCTAATTTATCTCTCTTTCCTTGCAGGCAAGGGAAGCAGAGATGAGAGTAGAGAGGGTAGTAAGAACAAGCGATCTTCCCTCACACACCTGCATATTCTCTTTACTACAGCTGTTAGCCCTCAGAGAGCTTTCTAGGCAATGCCCCAAGCAAGGTCAGGAAGACAAAGCTCCTCCGTATACTCACAGCCCCTTCTGGTAACGTAATTTGCTTTTCTACCTGCTTGTTGTGCTTTGCACTACCTCAAAGTGTCTTTGTGACCTCCATCATGCCAAAGTATCTGAAACAGGATTGCTTTGGCTTCAGCGTTTGAGGGAATGAGTGACAGACACAGGAAAGTCTGATTAGGCTGCCCCTTTGACATGATAGCAAAAGGAGACTTCAAGGGGGAATGGAGTGAGGAGAGTTTGTTGACCAGTATTAAAAGTATTTTTAACCTGAGAATCTCTCTCCTCAAAGGCAGCAGACAGAAAGCCCAGGTCCTCAACACTAGCCTGATGCACTCGGAGTCTGAACTGGACAGCGATGAAGCCATCTTCACGTGGCCTGACCGTGAAAAAGGGAAACTGCTCCGTAGCCAGAATGGCTCCTTGCGCAATGGACAAGTGACGCTCAAACCCAAGAACCAGAGGGAGGAAATCCTATAGTTCCCCTCCGGCGGCCTTTTGCTGGAGCTCAGTGGGAAAGCCTGCTCCCGTCCCTACCCTGCAAGGGCCTTTGGAGGCCAGTGTGATTAGGACAACGCTGCTAACTCGTTTCACAGAAAACAACTTTGTTTTTGTGGGTTTCTTTTCATTTAGTTAAAACTGGTTGTACTTGAATTTGAACTACGAGGGAAATCAAAGGGAGGAGAAGGCAACTGTGAACCCCAGGCGAAGTGTCAGAAAAGGCAGAGCTGGCATCTGGAGAGCGGCAGGACAGAACCACTCGGAGCGACTGTGAATATGCAGGACCCTCCTAGCCCACCTCAGACTGCAGTGGAGGAAGCGCCCGTGGACTTCCAGCTCACTTCCCTTGGGAGCTCCTCAGAGAAGGAAAGTTAAGGCTGTGCTTTGAGCTGTGCTCTGAGCTTCCTTCAGGCTCCAGTAGCCTACCACAGGCTACTTTTGCTGTCAAACAGATTTCTCCTCTTTTACTCCCACTTTCCCTTACGGTTTAAGCACTATTTTAATTTAGACTTGTTCTTTCACCTGCACTTGGCTGCTTTTGGAGTGTAGAGGAGGGGGAATCTAGACACTATGGTTACACTCCACCAGCTTGCAGGTTAGGAGAGGGTTTTGTAGCTGTTCTAAATTATTGTCAGGCTTTTCTCTGGGAGTGTTGATGACACGGTGCCTGCTCAGATGTGAAAAGCTGACCTGTCTGTGGTAATTGGCTGGGCTAGGAGACCCCCTCCCGCAGCAAGCTCCCCTGCTGGGTACCAGAGCCAGGAGGGGACACCACCTCTGCTACCTGTGTCTAATGTCTGGCTTAATCCCAAAGCTGTGAGATGTTGTTCAGTGGCCCCAGCACCTTCTGTTGGTCGCCAAGCCGTCCATGAGTCTGGACATTAACCATATCTCAGTTATGAAATGCAATATACTGTGGGTTTGGCTTTTTTTCCTTAAATTTGCACAACCCAGGCAAACAGGGGTTGATATCTTCAGTTCCCAGCAGCTGGCTGCTCCCTCTGGCTGGCGCTCAGTGGCCTAACGTTAGGACGGCTGAAGAGCCCTGCGTGCTCCTCACACAGCGCGAAGTACACGCTTGGTGTCCTTTAGCTGGTGGAAAAGGGAACTCTCGGTGCCCGAGGGCATCGCGTGGTGAGTGCCAGCAGCACAGGGCTGTGTGTCTCTGCTGCCTGGGCACTGGAGGCGGGCGTGCGGTGGTCCTTCCCCATACCCGCTCCTTTCTCACTGTGCTGCTTTCACGAGTTACACCCCTGTCCTCGGGCAGAAATCGGCCTCTTGCTGGCATGAAGGATGCCACTGCTCCTCTGTGGATGGGTGGGCAGTTTATTGCCTTTCTTTGTGTTTAATTTAAAAACTGGAAACTTGTTTCATTGGCTTTTTTTTTTTTTGAGCTATGAAAGCCAAAAGGCTTTAACATCCTCGGTTGTATTTATATTGCTGCACTACTGATTTGTGTTGAGCTAGATGAAAATTAAACACTATTGAATGTGAGGGAATGTTCCCTCGCTCAATGTAGTCATGGCTGCTGCTAAGTTTATTTTTCTGGGTAATCAGCTGTCTTCCTCAGGCACCGGCACTGGAGCCTCCTGCTCTCCCGCGTACCGAGGCTAATGCCTCGTGCCCTCCCGACTCCGCCAGGCACGGGGCTTGCCTCTCGCTTGCCTGCATCGCGGTACGGGCCGCCCTCCAGCTTATCTGTCTCGCACGCAGCTGGTGCTCCAAGCCAGGCTTCCCCTTCCTGGGCTGCTCCTGCACCCGCTCGCCCAACGGCTCCTTCCTTCCGAGCCCGCCTGGGACCACACACACACATGGGGATGGCTGACGCCGGGGTGCTCCCCGCGGCGTGCCCCTTTGGGGCACAGCCCAGCGCCGGCCAGAGCCGCTGTTGTGAGCTGTACGATGGCCGGACACTTAACTCTTGGGTGACGCCACCCTCTGATGCATTTCCCTTCATTTGGATGTAAGATGAACAAACTACGAGCAAACGAGGTTTTGAAGCTGCAGGGGTTGACCAGATGCGGTCCTGGGACTGCGCCTGAAAGAGTTTTGTGCTGTTAGAGGAGTCTTGCTGATTCTGGTCCTGGGGGCTTCTGCTTTTTGAGCCTTTTGCTCCTGCCCATCCCGGGGAAGTCGCCCCTGCAGCAGATGGGGGCTGGGTGCGGTGGTTCAGCCGTCGGGCGTTCATTGCTGCAGAGAAGTACCCCTCACAGGAGACGCAGAATGTGCTTTCAAGCAAGCCTGGCTCGTTATGGAAGAGGGAGGAATTAAAATCTGTGCAGCTGTTACCACCAACACCTTTGTTTAGCTGAGGTTATTTGCTTCATCCTTACATCTCACTGGGGGGTAACAAACGTTCGGGTTGGGGTGCTGTAGTCAGGCGGCAGCACCGCCCACGACGGCTGGATTTTGCGGTGGGCTGTGGCATTCCCTCCTCGCCGAGCGGTTCGGTTAGGATGCCTTCCTCGCTCGTTAGTCATTTGTCATCGCCGAGTGCAGGTTTATGACAGAGCATAGCGCAAGCTCCCGTTAGACTTCGGGCTCCCATTAGTATTCCCTGGCTATGCAGCCCTCTTCGTCGCTCCACGTGTTAACCCTCGGTGCCGCTGAGCCCTCACCTTCGCGGGGCTGCAAGAAACAGGGACACGCAGCAATCGCGCCCCGGCCCTGTGGGAGCATGAGGGCCTGGGAAGCCGAGGGAGGCGAGGAGACCCTCCCAGACTGAGAGCAGTAACTTTTGGCCCGGCGTAGGAGCCCCCTGACCCAGGGGCCGGGGCGGACCGCCTGCTTTAGCACACTGATAACGCAGACCTCTCCCAAGGTGTGCGCACGTAGAGGAAACGTGTTATTTTGAAATCCCTTGCCACCCTCTCCTCCTTCCCTGTGGTGTCACTAATATCGCTGCTGTTTTGTTACCCGAGCACCATGAGCGGGGCTGACCTTGCTCGGGAAGGTCTCTGCATTGCTATGCATTATGATTTCACAATTAGAGACACTGGCTACAAGTTCCCCGTGTGTGGAAGTTAAAAGCTGAGACATCTGTTAGATGAACCATCGGCTTCACTTGATTTTTGTTTTCTTTAACATATTCAAACACTGGTTTGAGGCAAATGTTGCGATCTAGTTTTAAAATAGTTTGCTCTTAAATCTTTTCTTCATTCTTCTGCGTAGCAGGGGCTGCCCAACCTGTCTGAATGTTGGTTTAACAATGTTTGTTGATTGCAGTGTTACCTGGATCAGGACAAAGTAATTTTTTTAGACAAAATGTTTCTTGCAAATAAACAGGGAAGATGTTTTGCTGCTGCTCAGCTTGCTTCTTTTTCCAGTTTCAGCTGTGGGACAGTTCCCGATACCACCACTGCGCTCTTTGTGTAAGAACTGGAAGTCCTCCCTCGTTCCCCTCGCCCCGAGCCCGGCAGCGGGGTCTCAGCGGGCGCTGCTGGACCAGGGGCTGCCTTTGCTCCAGCCGCTGTAGCGCGCGGGGGGGCTCTAGTGCCAGTGCAGCTCATGGGGCTGCCAAGAGCTTGCTTGACAGACAGCCAAGTCCGCCCCTTGCTGAGCGACCAGTGCAGCAACCTCTACGTGTTGACTGCTGTGCTTTGCGTAGGGAGCAGGAGAAGCTGAGCCTCATGCTAATGGGCCCCTGCGCTTGTGTTTTGACTCCTGGTTTATTTATCTGCCCCTGCTTTAGCACAACTGAAATTCTGCTACTTAAAGTTGACTTTCAGTCTAAGCTCCCAACGGCTCTTTCCCCTGGTCTCCTGCTGACCAGGTACGGAGTCCCCGGGACCCGCCCAGGGCTGTTCCCTGACAGTCGAGGCAGGGTCCGACTGTTGATTTCGCTGGAAAGCAAAACAGCAGGCATGTCGGGGCTCGGGCTGCACCCACACCTGGGATAACTGTTCCTCCTCATGGAGCAGAGGAGCATTTATTAATTAGTGGAGTCCTTGGAGGAGATTAAGGTGGCTGCCCGGCTGTCACTGCGGCTGGCAGCTGTAGGGAACGCACTTTAGCACCAGAGCAGCCAGAAGGGACCTGACGGCACCATGGGACACGGATGTTTCAGATCAGGGAGGAGACTCACCTTCAGAGCTCCCCTTCCGTCCATGCGCATCTCACGTGGTCCGTGGGTTGTGCTGGAGCCCTTGGAGTTGATGTTGCTCAATGTCACCTAAGGACATGAGGAGCTACCCGTCCCACTGCCTCTGCCCGCAAGCATGGCAGCAGCTGCCTTCAAAGCAAAGCCACTCCAACCCTCTCCAGGTTTCCAACAGCTCCTGATGCTGTAGCACACCTCTGCCTAGCCTCAGGGCAGGTGTAGCCCTGCTGTCCCCCAGCAGGAACCTGCCTGGGAGCCACCCTGGTTTCTGGAAATGCAAAGCAGCAGAAGGCTCTGCCTGCCCCCCATCTGCTCAGCAGGGTCCCTTCCCCTTCTGTTCGTGCTCTTTGCTTTGTGTCACCCAGCCCTGCTATTTTTTTCCCTTCTGCTCACTTGCTGTCCCTGTGGGAAGCTCTCCAAAGGGCTGCCCTTTCCCGGCTGCTCCCAGCCAGCTCCCTTTGCTGTCTGCTTAGCATCACTTAACATTTGCTGGCTCCTTGCAGAGGTGCGGGAGGAAACCCAGCAAGTGCTTGCTCACTGCGAGGGACAGAGGTGGTGGCCGTGGGCGAGGAAGCCCCACACCCCCCAGCTGTGGGCTCTTGGAGCTTGGCTTCTGGGGGGTGGGGGGGGGGAAGCTTGCACCAGCCCCAGGGTAGCATGGAGAGAGAGCCAGGATTTCTCTGTCCCGAGGGCAAACAGCGGCTCCTGCCTAGAGCTGCGTCACCCCCTGGGGGGACCTGGGTCTGGTCTGGAGCCTCAGAGCAACCCCAGCCTTATTATCTGAGAGAAATCTCAGAGAAATAGGTTTTGTTGCTGGTTTCACAGCTCAAGAAACTGAGGCAGCAGCTCAAGGACTCTGCCCACCACTGCCACGGCCATCCCAGCATTTTGGTGGTTCAGCAGCCCCGGGAAGCCCCAGGGCCCCTTGGGGAAGGGGGTGCATGGATGCGGCCGCTGGTGCTGCGATGTTGCAGCTGGCCAAGGCTGAGACCAGGGTGCCTGATGGACCGCGACGGAGCTGGGGAGCTCAGCCGCAAATACAATCCTGAGCTCCCGCTTGTCCCCCCGCTAAGCAGTGCCTGTGGCTACGAGGAGTTAAAAAAGAATAAGGCTCTTTCCTGAGCCTAGGGGGAGAGCATGTTTTTTTCTCTCCCTGCACACATTCTCACCCCTCTACTTTGCGCTGTCCTTACTCCGACCATGTGGATTTGGTGCTGGTCCCCATCACACCTTCCTGTCGTTAGGATTCCCTGAATTGCTGCTGCTTTACCTCTTCCAGCTGGGCTCTTCAGGCCGCACTGGCAGGAGCTCCAACACTTCGCCCGGGGCCCTGCAGCCCTGGGGGTGACACGGTTATGGTAACGGCCTCCTTATTAAGCAGGGAATAGCTCTGAGGCAGCATCGCTGTGATCATGGGTGTGAGCAGCACCTGTGAGCAAAGGGCACCGAAGGGATGCTGGTGGCTCCTGGGGACACTGTGGCACTGCCGGCACCCCGGCACGGTCCCCGGCTGTGGGAGCTGCCCCCAGGGCCGTGCCAGGGTGGCAGAGCCGGGGCAGGAGCGTTCAGTCACTGCCCCAGGAGAGGCCGGGATTTGCAGGGATTTGCTCCTCCTTGGCTGGAGGAGCGACCCTGTGCTGGCTGTGTCCCTGTGGGAACCGGTCACCCTGCCGCAGCCCGCTCTGCTCCCCACCACCAGCACCCCGCACGTCCCTCCTGGCCGGGCACAGACCCAGCGCTTGTCCCTGGGTCGCTGCTGGCCCTGTGGGTTAGTTGTAGGCATTTTGGGGAAGAGCATGGCTGGCTCGGGACGGGCTTTGTACAGCATCCCTGCTGCGGGTGCCTCCTCCCCTCTCCCGCCACTCGTCCTGCCGAAGGAGGGCCCCAAGGGGCATCGGGTGCGATGCGGGTGCTGCAGTGCAGGCCCACGGGTACCATCCCCCTCTGTCCATCCCTCTGTCCGTCCATCCATGCGGGGCTCCGTGTGCCGAGTGAGTCCGTCTTTCCGTTGTTCAAACAATCTCTTTTCCACACTCAGTGCCAAAGCCTCCCTGCTTGCTCCCGCACGCGCCAGTATATTTAGCTGCCTCTAAGCCTCTACCTTTCCTTATATAGGAGAGGCCAAACGAATTTCGCACTCTCATTATTAATAGCCTGAGAGGAGCTCTTAGGAGGCTGCCAAAAATAGCAGGCAAACAGAGCGCACCCGGGGTGGGGAGGGCGTCGTGGCAGGCAGGGAGCCGCCGGGACCGCCGCGGGAGGGACGCCGTGCTGCTTTTTCTGGCTTTTCCCTTTGGGAACCACAATAAGGTGTCTCCCAGCATCCTGCCCCTGCCGCAGCCCCGAGCCGGGTGTCCCCCTTGCCCCGCCAGCCCTCCGCAGGCAGAGGTAGGACCAGCGGGAGCCCGGGGGCAGCGGGATCCCAGGGTGGGCAAAGCAGCCCTGTACCCTTGGCTTTGCTGCTCTGGCTGCTAAAAAAGCTGCCCTGTGGGTGCTGGGGACACCCAGAGTGGGTGGCCCAGGGATCCCCATCCCCGTGGGGTCCCCCCGGCTCAGGGGAGCCCCTGTGGCTGCAGTGGCGACAGGTTTCGCCCTCCTGAGCAACCCACGGGCTCCAATTTACCCTCCAAGCTGCCCCGGGCTACTGCTGGGCCCAGCAATGCATGCCAGCTCTCCCCACAGCAGTGCTCCAGGACCCCCGCCGGGCACCCGGGGGATGCAGGGCAGGCGGCGGGGGGCAGAGGTGGCTGGCTGCGGGCCACTGGCAGCCCTGGCTGCCTTGTCCAGGAGGGAGAGGGCTTCTCAGCAGAGATCACCCACCCAGCATCCCCGGAGCCAGGCACGCCACGAAGCCGTGTGCCGGGGCACCGAGCCTGGGATGGGGCGTGCAAGGAGGGGGCTGCGGGGTGCCCAGCGAGCGGAGGGTCTTCACCTGCGCCCGGAGGCGTCTGCATCCCAGGCAGGGTCTGCCTTAAATCCCTCCCTCCCTCCCTCCCTGCCGAGGAACTTCTCCCGCTGAACTGGAGGATGCTGCAAGCTCCTGCGGACGAGCCGGAGGAGTCCTGTGGCAAAGTCAAGGCGAGCGGGGAAGCAGCGTGCTCGTGCCGGGTGTCACCGCAGCCCACTGCCGCCAGCTGAGCCTGCACCCGGCCGGTGTCACCTCCAGGACTGTAAGTGGCCGTGCGGGGCAGGAGGTGCGGGGTCTGCGGGAGACAGCGGGGCTTTCCCCGCTGCTGGCGTTTAACCTTCAGCGAGCCCGGCTGGTGCCGAGCCCCGCTCGGGCTGGGGATGCCGCTGCTGCTCGCAGCCCCACGCTTGGCTCCTGGCAGCGGCTCGGTGTGGGCAGGGAGGGGGCAGACCCGGGGCTGGGGGTCGCCGCAGCCCCCCACCGCTTTGGGCCAGCCTGGGTAGAGGTGGAGGAGCAGGGGCAGCAGCAAACCCTCTGTGGGGTTGAGGGGGGCAATGGGGCACCCCTGTCAGGTCCTGGCTGCAGGGGGGTCATGGGTGGTGGGTGCTTGGGTCGGCAGGCAGCACAGCAGGGCAGAGCCAGCCCATCTGCCTGCGGGTGCCCCCCTGCAGCGGGGCCGGCCACCCCCTCCCCAGGTTGCTGGGGTGCCCTCAGCCATGCAGAACAGGGACACCCCACGCCGGTGGGATGGGGCGGGAAGGGAAGCCCAACTCCTGGGCATCATGTTTTGGACGTGCATGGGGGGGGAAGCGCTGACCACTGCAGCTGGGTGCACCAGGGCTCCACGGGCCACGTGCCCACAGCCCCGAAGTGGGCAATACCCGCAGGTGACGGGGCGGCAGGACGGGGGCTGGGGTGCTCCCTAAGGCACCCCCAGCCAGCGCTCCTCCTGCGCCCACTTCCCACCTCCTTGCTGGGCCTCTTTTTTTCATTTTTTAAGCCGCTCAGCGGCTGGAGCGGCTGCTGCAGTGGGTTTGCAGGGGATGGATGAGCTGGGGGGAGCCGGTTGGAGGGGGGGGCAGTGCTGAATAGTGAAACTTGGAAAGGCCCCTGCGAGGCAGCGACTGCAGAGCACGGCCGGGCACGCAGCGCTGGGGGGAGCGGGGAAAAAAGACGCTTCCTTTTATAGACAGGCTGGGGCTGTTGGGTGCCGTGCAAGCGCGTGGGTGCCACCGTGGCTGGCCCCGGCAGCCACCCCAGCTCCTCCGCCTCCCCACTGCAAGGCCATTTGCCCCCGGTGCCCACAAGCTGCCCTGCCCGGGGCAGGGAGCTGCTCTTGGGGCAGGCGGGGGACCTGGGGGCTGCCCAGGCCGGGGGCTCCTGCCTGGTATGGGGGCACAGAGGAGCCGTGGAAGAGGGGCTGCCCCTGGGCAGAGCTCCATGTGCTGAAGGCATGGAGAGGCTTCTGCTCCGGGACGCATCTGCAGCCGTCAAGGGCAGCGCTGGGGCTGGGAGGGCTTGGGGCTGCTTGCAGCGGTGGGACCACCCCCACGGCTGCGGAGGGGCTTGTGCTGATGGCTGGGAACGTCTGGGCACAGCGAGGGCAGTGGGGCAGAGATGGGCCGTGGCGCAGGGCAGGGGCAAGGAGGGATGGTGGGAGCGAGCAGGGGTGGCCTGGGCTGGGGTCGGTGAGATGGGGTGCCCCGGATGCGGCGAGCATCCCACGGTGCTGCATGCAGCCCCCCAAGGTCACCAGGAGAGCCCTGCTGAGGGCTGTGGGGACAGTGCCGTGGGAAGGGGCTGTGTGGGCCCCCCAGGCTGGGGTACCTCTACCACTGCAGTCCTGGGAGGCTGCCCAAGGTCAGCCAAGGCGGCTGGAGCTGAACTGGGCTGGGATGCAGGAGCCCTGACCCTGCGCCCTGGCTCTGGGGGGTCCGGGGTAGGGGCAACTGCCGGCTTTTGGCTCCCACTGCACCCCAACAGTCCCACTGCGCCCCTGGGATCCCCTGCATTCCCGCAGCAAAACTGTGGGGCAGCATCCCACTGCGCTGCAGGGCTGGCGGAGCCCGAAGGGTTAAGAGGGCACATATCTGCAGCCTTTGGCCTCTGACAGACCCGCTCAATCTGCTTTTTGGGGTGTAGAGGGATGCTGGTCCAGCCGGTCACACTCTGCCCCACCACTGCTGCTAGGCTGGGGACTTGGGTCCTGGGAGTCGTGTCTCTGGGGTCCCCAGCGCCGTGTCCCTGGGGACTGGCCATGCGGGAGGCCCCGAGGTGCTGGTGGAGCATCCCGGGTGGACCGTGGCCATGCTGGCAGCAGCCCTGCACCCTGTGGCGATGGCTGGTGGCTCCAGGGGCCACTGAGCAGCGTCTCCGCTGCCTGCGGGTGCCGCGAGTGGGGCCGGCGCGGTGAGCACGTACTTGGCACCCACCGGCTCCTTGCAGAGCGCTGCAGCGCGTGTGGCCACGGCTCCCGGCGCTGAGTCACGGCCGCGCCGGGCCTGGCCAGCCCCACGTCCCTCCTGCCTGCAGCCAGGCCCCCCATGCACCCCTCGCTCTCCTGGTCTGGTGGGGGGGGGTAGGGCTGGGACCCCAACACGGCTCCCTGCGCCCCTGCCTTCGCACCGCTCCAGCCACAAATTTAGGGGTAGGAAAGTCACCGGGGTCAAGGGATGGATGGGCTGTGGTGACACTTGCCCCCTCCATTGCCCTGCCCTGGCCACGCTGTGCTGGGGCCAGGGAGTCCCCCCGCACCCTCCTTATGGTCTCCAGCCCCAGAGATGTCAGCCAAACACCCTCCTGTGGGCACAGGCATCTCCGGCCTCCCGTGCCCAGAGCCGCGGTGTGCGGATGGGGTGGGGAGGGCCCAGACCCCCGGGTCCTTCTCCCAGCCTTGCAAAAGAGCCAGGCGGGGCAGGTGGGGGTGTGGGAGAAAGGGCCCCCCCCAGCGCTGGCCCCAGCTGCAACTGCTGCTCTGGCACACAGGCTGCAGCAGGGAAGGGTGCAGGGCGGTGTGGGGTGCTGCAGGGTGCTGGGGCAGTGCAGGGTGCTGGGGGGTGCAGCTGGTGCATCCTCACCCAGCACAGCAGCAGCAGTGAGGACCCCCGCTAAGAGCCAGGGACCCCCATGTGGAAGCAGCTCCGAGCGCAGGCACCCACCGCCGCCATCCGTGCTGGCCCATGGCACATGGCACTTGGCCATGGCCCCGTCTCCTCGGAGGTGCAGCCCCCCCACCGTGCCCCACGGCCCAAACTGCTGAGCCTCGGCCGCGTCCTGGGCTGTCCCACCACCCACGAAGGGCAGCCACCAGCCAAAATACCCGGCAGCGGGTGCATCACCAGCCTGCGCATCCTGCGGCCAGCGCGGAGGCTCCGCGTCCCAGGCACACGCGTTGGCCGCGGCACTGTCTCGCTCTCCAAACACGCAGGTCCCCTTGCTCTGGCACGGCCCTGGGCACTACGGCACTGTACGGGCAGTGCCACCGTTGGGGATGCCCCCGGGGCCGGGCGCAGGCAAAGGCCAGATCTGGGGGTGGGCAGGAGGTGCTCCCCACAGCCCCTGCCTGGACGCTGGCTTTGCCACAGCCACCGGCTCCTTCCAGGGTCCCACCGCCCGGAGCCGGCGGGTGCTGCTCGGAGCAGCGAGCGGCCCCGTGCCCTGCGTGCCCAGCCCCACGCCGCCCACCTCTCCCTCCCAACCCTACATACTTCTTCATATGCCCATATGGAGTCGGCCGGCGT